>JAVGVS010000202.1:615062-787297 GCA_032718565.1 Distichodus sexfasciatus | reverse complement strand
GGCGTCGGCGCGTCCAATCACATGACTCCTGGTTTGTATATAAGCAGCAAATCCGGCCTTCTTCTCTGCCATTACAGCTGCTCGATTTCGCCGGCCTCTACCCCACCACCACCTTCGGCTCCCCATCCTGGTCGGCGGGTTCCCCGCCTTCCTGTCTGGTGTCCCAGCCAGATCTGCCGGCTTCAGAGACGTGTGAACCTATGACCAAGCGATGGGCTTCCTCCAAAACGTATCACATACACATTAAAGACAGTTTGTTTTATTGACAAATAACAAATTCCGTTTGTCAATCTTAACGGAATGGTCTCCTTGGTTGAAATACTTGGTTGAAATAAGCAGTATTCCTGAGAGTTTTAATGTGTAGCATGAACAGCATCATGTGCATCACAAAGACAGTGACATGCAAAGTGCAGAGGTGCAGAAAGCTTTTCTGCCGATAAACTGCTCAAGATGTCACTAAATTTCGGTTGCTACTTCCCAACAATGCAAATAAAGTTAAACATTTTGAGAGTTCTTGATCAGGAACGAGAAAATTATTGCAAAATAAGTAAGACAACCTTACGGCGTGAAAGAGTCATGCAAATGCCCATATTGTACACTCCTTTAAAAATGTCGAGTGTCGAGTGTTGCATTATCATTTAGGCTACGTTCACACTGCCATGCTGAAGTGACACAAATTGGATTTTTTGCCTTAATGTGACACAGATCTGATCTTTTCAAATCGGATTTGTGTCACTTTCATATGTGGTACTATATCGCATACGTATCCGATTCGCGGCCATGCGACCGAATGTGAACGCTCAGATCGGAATTCACGCGGCTTTTTGCTTATATGCATGCGCTGATATCAGCCTGCACCGGCAGCGCGGGAAGGTAAAAACGGAGGAGAGCTGCGATAACAGAAAAAGAGAGCCGCCTGACTTTTTTTCTCCTTTTCCACCTGCTCATGTACAGCTGATTCACTGTTTGTCGTCCTCCAGAGCAAAGTGCGATACATGCGTGAGCTACTAACGCCTGCCAATTTTTGATGCCACGAGTCGTCCAACAGGTATGACGTTTTTTGTTGTTGGTGACGCAGTTGACCCGTGTAAAAACGTATCAGTGTGCGCATGCGTGACGTTTCGGAGGACCGATGCGTTCACATTACAGTCAGATACAGGTCACTTGTAGTTATGAATGTGAACCGTCAAGACAGACAAATCCAATCTGAGCAAAAAATCGGAATTGAACGATGTGGCTGGCAGTGTGAACGTAGCCAAAGTTATACTTATTTGCACGTTGAAACTGCATGTTTGTGTAACATAACCAAACTGGGACTGAATCGTAAATGGAGAAGATGAAACTTTCTTCCAAGTAGTAAAATGACCATCTTCCTGTCAGTCTGAGGTAAACAAACACGCTAAGACAACATGTCCACTAACATGTCAATGAAAACTCCCTACACACACATATACACACATCAGTTCTTTCTATCTTTGAAAGTGAGTGATTATTTGTCATTGTGAACACACCACAGCACAGCACACAGTGCACCACAACCAAATGTGACCTCTGCATTTAACCCATTTGTGAAGGAGCAGTGGACAGCTAACAAGTGGCCAGGGAGCAGTGCTTGGGGACGGTAGCTTGGTCATGAGTACCTCAGCGGTAAATTTACCGGTCCTGGATTCAAACCTGCGACCTTCTAATCACGGGGCGAACACCGTTACCGTTACGCCACCAGGTCCTTCTTTTCCCTTCTATAAAGCAAATGGGAATTATTCTCCCTTATGAGGACCGGTCTACTCACGAAAAACGTCCTCACAAAGTCACAATAATCTGACAAACCCCAAAGAAAATGAATCAAAGGAAGGCGAGAAAGCGGTGCCTGAGAAGTCCAAAAACATTTTCCAGGATAATACACTAATAGGTAGCCACAGGGGGAGAGGGAGAAGTTCATAAATAAAACTTCAAAGCCGTCACTAATTTGTGTAATACCTCATGATGCCGTCTCTCTCTCGCTCGCTCTTGTTCCCTCACTTTGTTCTCACTCGCCCTCGCAAATATCGGGCGGCTAGCGTGCGCACGTTTATCTAATTAACACGTGACACACACTGCGAGTCAAATGAAAGTCGCGGCTGGGGACCGCCGGTGAGACAGAAGGGGGGAAAACCCGGCCTCCGCAAAACTGGGATCGAGGCGGCGTTTGTTAACAGATTCCCACCTTTATTTTGCATCGGGATGTTTTTTGAAGAGCGGGCGCTTGGTTAGGAGGAGGAAGAGATGCGTGACAGAAGTCTGACGGCGAACAACAACAAACGACAGTGCACCCAAATTGTTTTTGCGCATTTAAGCTACATTTTGGGCATGAGCTTCGCTGGCAGTGTTGGCCAAGCTACTTTTAAAACCAGATTTTTCATGACAGTACTGTGTCAACAAACGTATGCATCACAGTCGAAATGATGCACTGTTGTGATTCACTCCTGCTTCTGTTTCGCAATAAACTCAAGTTTGTAGGCCTCGTATGGGATTTGGAGTCTTCACCGATTTCATTTTGATTGTGCGACTAACGCAGAATGTACCGAGACTTTTGTTCTATATTATAATCCGATTTACCCATGTTTCTCTAGTCTTTAAAAAGCGCTGGGGAAGCTACAAGCTTCTTAGGATTAAAAGTAGCTAAGCTACAGCCAGCTACTATTGTTTTAATTTAGTAGTAGGATTACTTTGTTGATAATGCTTAACCTTTGTGTTGCTGGGATCTCTTACAGCAAATTAATGAAACATGTGGAACATGATTTTAACAGTAACATGAAAATCTAAAAGGTATTTTATATAAAAATGTAATGGCAAATCACAATATGTCAAAGACATTTTGGAGTGTCTGGCATGAGTACAGGCAACCTAAACTGTCACCTAAAATCAGATTTTAACACCTTGCAGTTGAAAAAGAGAAATAAAATAACAGTATTTTTGTAAAAGCATGCCATTTCGCATTTTGCCAGCTTCCTCACTCCTTGTAAAGAATGGAGTTACAGGAAGAGCTACATGGTTTAAAAAGTAGCTTCACTATCAGAGAGTTACTGAAAAATATTAATGAAGTTAGCAGTGTTGCTAATTTTCTAGGTACTCTACAACCCTGGATGCAGACACAATCCAGCTAGCTTGAAAACGTGACGACTTGCTTAGCTACGCAGATTGTGACAGGATAAAACGACCATGAATTTAGGTACCATAGATACTGACACAAAATATCATAGCTACACCACTGCGTGGCATGTCCTCACTAATTATACCAACGAAATCTTACATTTGATTAACATTCATTTGCGCCTGCTAACTCAGAATGTGGCGGTATTGCTTGTTTCAAATGCTAGCAGGGCCTGACGGGTTTGAGGAACTCACAGACAAGGGCTCAGCTTCTCCACAAACAGCTCCTGCTTTAAACGTCAGCATATTCTAAGCAGGACAAGCATGGCAAACATGAGTGAAAGAGAAAGAGAGCAAGAAGGAGAGAGTCGGCAGAAGCGGTAAAAAAAAAAAAAAAAAAACACTGGCTAGTCAGAGCTGAGGGGAGACGTTGATTTAAACGAGTAAATCTTGGCGTGTCTATTTTCAGCAGATGCAGAAGAGAGAGAGAGAGAGGAAGAGAGAGAGAGAGAGATTCAGCCGAGCGAGTTTATCAGCGTGGCACCTGCTCCGGTACATTCTTGATGAAGCAAAGGTTGTCTTCATTAAGGGCATTAATATTCATGACGCATGGTAATTTTGACACAGAAAAGGTCTCCGTAACCTTTTCTTGTGTGAGAATTTTTTACTTCTCAAGGAAATTACAGTCCGGCAATGACTTAATTAATACTTGCTTGCTGGGGCTGCAGTTTGAGGGCCTGTCAGTTTGAGGCTGCGCTGCCTGTCAACCCGGCGCCGAACACACGGCGAGATTGAAGGAGAGATCCAGACTTACGTATACTCACCCAGAACAAGTCCACACTCTCTCTCTCTTTTTCTCTCTCTCTTTCACCATCTCTCGGCCCCTCCTCTTCCTGCATTTTGTTTCTCCCTTTTCATCCTCGTCCACACGTGGCTTAATCCTTCAGAATTGCTGGCCTTTCTCAGATCTCGTTCTTTATATTTCAAATTTGCAAGTTTGGACGGACCGTCACAACACACTCCAATTAACCCCTTCACGAGTGGGAAAAGGTTTAGTATAACGATCCGAAAATTTCATTACCTGGTATTATGGGTGTGTGATGCGAATTCAACACAATACATCAAAACTGAAAAGTTTATAGCGATAATCACTTCAAGCACAATAATAAAATAACACTTAATAAACGGTTTAGTAATTACTAATCACTAATCAGAGGCCTAATGGTGGTAATGAGGTCAGACCCACAACCTCTGTTATTATAGCTGATGTGAATTCAACACCATATGTCAAAGTCAGAAATTCAATAATAAACTTAATAAAATATATGTGGCAGTTAAATCAACTTCTGTATTTTCTGCGATGAGAGAAAAGTATGAACTGTGAACACTCAATCATCAGCATGAGGCGCATGTTTAATCGTTCAACACTTTCAGTTTCAGTTCATATCCACCAGCTGTGTCCACTCACGTTTTATGATGTGGACTGAAATTTCACTCACAAAGACATGAAGTATGAAAATGTGCCAGTGGCTGCAATGCCTAAAAATACATTAAAACAACTACTTCCGTGTGCCACAAGCGGTTACAATGTAGTTCATGCACTGCATCAATAATTGTCCAACAATGCAAACCTAATCTCATGAAGAGTTTGCAATTTGAAAATTGTTCATTACCATTTATCAATAATAATTAATCACATTATTTTTTATTGATCAGTTATTACGGGTTCAGGCTTGTCCATATTCTGCATACCCTTCATTTTATAACAACAGGAACAGCTTCCCAGGAGCAACTTGGAGTTTAGGATCAATTAGGCCTTGCTGATATTAATCAAAGTTGGTGGTGTAACGGTTGGGTGTTCGTTCCATGATCAGAAGGTTGTCGGTTCGAATCCCAGACTGGTAAAGTTACCACTGTGGTGCTCATGAGCAAGGTACCATCCCCAAGCACTGCTCCCCGGGCGGTGCCCATATTAGCTGCCCACTGCTCCTTCATGGATGGGTCAAATGCAGAGGTTAGATTTCGTTGTGGTGCACTGTGTGCTGTGTTCACAATGACAAACAATCCATCACTTTCACTCATCTTCAAATCATGATTTTATCTAACTTAGTCATTTTATGATGTGTGACAAGTTCTTATGTTAAATTATTTTGATCTAACGACTCAGAAACCACTATGTATGATATTCAAATACGCATTAACGCAAGAAAAACAAGACATTAAGGCCAATTATCTGACTGTACTTAGGTAGAGTAGGAACAAGTGTTTTAAATGTGTTTGCCATAAAAATATGATTGTTGCGATATGCTCTTTTTAAGCTATATTTTGTAAACAAATAAATTAAGAACAAGCATTCAAGCGACTTACAAATTCTGTTCAATACAAGTCTACCAGCTGCTTGTCTTTAAAGAAATGATGCATTACAACCTGTGTTTGGTGGAACCTGTTCAACTAAAATAGACCGAGTTTTATTGTCAAATGATGTATTGAAAATATCATTCATATCCTGGAATTCGACTGCAGGTCTTGACTCAGTGGTGGTAGTGCTGGAGGTTGGATAGAGTCAGACTCAAATCAATAGAACAGTGCAATTACAAAAGTCAAGGAACATCTCTCTCACACACAGGCGCTCACACACTCAGACACGGCAAGCCCTAACCGTTCCCACCCACCAACACCGGGCGATAAAAAAAGAGGCGTGCAAACATAAGGTAGCATTTCCTTTATCAAATCCCATAAAAATAGCAATTTGCTGCAGCCCTTGTAGCACAATATGGAAGGTGGTGTGGCTCGCTGATAATGTTGAGATGACAGATTGTCCTACACTGGGAGGTTTCGAGCCGACACTGTCGGGCTGCTGGAATAAATTGTGTGGAAAGAGAGGAGGCAGAGATGGAGAGAGGAGGGGAAAAAAGGGCGAGGGGGGGTGTTGGCAGACGCTGTTTTGCACCACAACAACCCCCCACCCCCCTTTTAGTAGCAGTTAGCTAGGTTGGTGGTACAATTACAGGGGTCTTATGTATGTATGTGGGGTAATTAGCTCAACATGGCCTCGATGCTGAGGGCAACCAGTTCTTCTAGACACTGAGTAAGGGCATCAATACTTGAGTACTTCTTCCAAAACAAGAAAAAGATACTTGAGTAGTGGAAAAAGGGACAAAATCTCAGTGCATTCAGCGTTGGTGATATTGTCAAAATGAAATTAACTGGCCTCATTCCCCAACTGTTGTTTGGATGAAATTTCTTAAAAAAAACCTCACTCATGTAGGATTCATGAAGATAAAAGTCTTAAGAACCAATTTAAGAAAAAATGCATAAAAATATTGGTGTACATGAGTGATTATTTGTGATAGGAACTGAAACACCGCACCATAGCACCGCACACATTGCACCAAATGTAACCTCTGCATTTGACCCATCTGTGAAGCAGCAGTGGGCAGCTGACAAGCTCCCCGGCCGGCAGCAGTGCCTGAGCACGGTAGTTGCTCATGAGTACCTCACTGGTATCTCAGTGGACTTGAACTGGCGAACTCTTATCCTTCCTATCAACGGGCCACCTCCCAAACCGTTACACTACCAACTGCCCCACTGGTGAATGAGCACCAATGTGTGACTCACAAATGTAAGTGGACTGCAAAGCAGAACCAGAAAGTGTAAATCAATAAGTCATTTTTGTGAGTGATGAAGACATGTTTGTTGAGGTGATATCAGGAAAAAATGAACAAAAAAAAGGCTAACGAGTGCAAACAGATCAATATTTAATAACCACTAACAACAGACAGGATGTTGTTAAACAAGTACTTGAGTTTTTGCACTGTACATTATAGTACATGATGATGGTGGTGGAGGTAGGATTCAAACCCACAACCTCTTGGTACAGAGATGAGTATCCTAACCATGTGACAACCACCACCCACATTTTTGTCCATATTGGCCAGCTTTAGTGTCACCTGACCACCACCAAACTCGGTCTCAAGTTACCTCTCACCTTCCTTTTTGTCCTTTTACACAGGCCATGGAGTATCAAGGCAGAACAGAGCAGAAGTGTGAAGAAGAAGAAATAACAGAACGTAAACCAGATTCTACGAGTCTCAACCCAGCCGCGGTCCACCTGCTCAAACAGAAGTTCAAGCTGCTCTGAACAATAAGACTGCAGTTTAAGGGAAGCGTCCGAAAGAGCTGATCGTACGTGCCACCAATCCTCGGCCTTCCGTGGAGAGCGAGGACGCAGGCCAAGCTGCCCAAGGTCTCCATCATGGAGCATCTCCAGCTCGCTAAATTAATTACGAACGTAGCAGAGGAGCGCGAGGGAGCGGCGTCTCTCGCCAGAGACAGAGAAAGAAGGAAGAAAGACAGTATAAATATGTAAATTGTATTGTCACAGCCAGCGCGGAAGATTAGGAATGCGGTGCTCTTATAAAGACAGAGAGAAAGGGAGCGAGAGCGTGAGTGAGAGAGAGAGAGGAGAGCTTGACGACTGCACCAAGGCTGTCAGACACCAAGTCCGTGCTTTGATCACTCTCATCGCTCAAAGTGAAAGCTGTCGCGGCGACTTAAAATGGGAGAGCTAATGATTTGCGCAGATGGAGAGGCGCGTGCACAGAGGGTGGGGAGAGGGAGAAAGAGAGAAAGAGAGAGAGTGAGGTGCAGCAGCGTGGGCCGCAGGCCTCACAGTGGGGGAAGAAGGGTGTGGAAGTGGAGAAGTGACCAGATGCTCTCCGAGGAGCGAGACTTTTGCAGGAAGTGAGGAGCTGTTACACATCTAAGGCTGTGTTCCAAACACTGTCGTCGTTCTGCCCTGCGAGGCTCATCAGGGAGAGAGAGGGAGAAGAGACAATGAGGTCGGGCTGAGACAAGCAAAACGGACGAGTACGCTGTGAGTGGGATTTGTGGATGAATGGAAGTGAAAATGTAAATAAGGCAGATACCTTTCTAATAGCGGGTGTGTGTTTAAAGACTGAAGTGGTAGTGTTTGGAAAATATGGAAGCGAGAGAGAGATGGAAAGGAAAGGAAAGAAGAGGACAGTTAAACAGAGAGATGGAAAGGAGAGAACAGAGAGATGGAAAAGAGTGGGGGAGGAAGGGAGGGAGGGAGAAAAGAGAGGGGAGGGAAGGAGGGAGGCAGAAAGACAGAAAAGAGAGGAGAGCGGGGGGGAGAGAGAGAGAGAGAGAGAGAGAGAGAGAGTGAGAGAGAGAGACGGAAAGAAAGGGGGGGAAGAGAGAGAAACAAAAAAGAGGGGAAAAAAGAGAGGGGAGGGAAGGAGAGGGAGAGAGAGAGGCAGAAAAGAGAGGGGAGGGAAAGAGGGAGGCAGAGAGACAGAAAAGAGAGGAGAGCGAGGGACAGAGAGAGGAGAGATGGAAAGAAAGGGGAGAGAGGGAGGGAGGGAGAGAGAGAGACAAAAAAAGAGAGGGGAAAAAGAGAGGGAAGGGAGTGAGGGAGAGAGAGAGAGACGGAAAAGAGAGGGGAGGCAAAGGAGAGACTGAGAAATGGAAAGGGGAGAAGAGATAAAGCGACATGAAAAAGAGTGGAAGAGAGACAGAAAGAAAGCAGATGGAAAGAGGAAAGAGATGGAAAGGAGAAAAGCAAGGAGAGAGAGAGAGAAGAAAAGGAGGGAAAAGAGACAGGCAGATGGAAAGGAGATGGAAAGGAGGGAAGAGAATGTGAAAGATGGAGAAGAGGAAAGAGAGAGCAGTGGAAATAAGGTAAAAGAAAGATAGAGATAGGATGAAAGAGAGAAGTCTGCTCTAGAGCCAAAAGATCTCACCAAACCTCTTTATCACTTTACACACCTCACCAGCACACACACACACACACACACAGCTGTCTGCAGTATGGCAAAATGATTGCCGCTCCAACACACACCCACACCCGTTTATTTGTTATGATTTACAATTCCCCCCATATTACCTACTTTTAGGGGCTATCCAACCGGACCAATGGGAATCTCGCTCTCATCCCGTCGTCTTTACCTTTCCTTTTATATATGTATCTCTCTCTCTCTAGTCTCGACGCGGGTCCATTTGTACTTCCCCTGACATTCCTGCAGGGGCTTGCTTAAGGATGCGGCAGCTTCAGCCAATGGCGAGCGGCGCTCATGGATCACCCTGACAGTTGGTCAGCATCAGCAGATTATGAACTATGGGCGTCTGACACGGGCGCATTGTTCTTCCATCTAAATATGAACAATAAGGGCCGGCCACTGACGGCTCACTCCGGCTTATCACTCCCGCGGCGCCGCTCTCGCTCTCTCTCTCTCTCGCTCGCTCTCTCTCTCTCTCGCTCGCTCTCTCTCTCTCTCCCCATCTCTCTTCTAACACACACACTTTACAAACACCTGCCTTCTGGCTCAGAGGAGGATAAAGCTGACATGAGCAGCAGCTCTCATACAGAATCCAGCAATCGGACCGACATCCAGATATTTACCTTTTTATTTCACTTTCACGTTCTCATCCAGAGGGACTTCCATCTCCTAATCAGACGTGGACAGTAACGAATAGGGCTGGGTATCGTTGCTGATTTCCTGAATCGATTCGATTCCGATTCACAAGGTCACGATCCGATTCAATTCTCGATTCGATTCGATTCGATATCGATTTATTTAGAGATTTCTTTGCGTCAATACTAGTTTTGCTTGGTTATAAAATAACTTGTTTTAAAACCGAAGTGTTGCCAAACGTCGGCCTTTAGGCCAGATGGTGATTTGAGCGGAGCAGCTTCAGTCATGGCTCTATTTGGTTTCGGTTTCGCCGGTCTCACGTTTTTATAGCTCTCCTTGCGCGGTCGCGAGAAGTAGAGCATAGCCACAGGAAAAGATCGATCTGCGAATATTTGAATTGATATGGTATTTTTCGAACGAGAATCGATATTGATCGGTGAATCGATTTTTTGAACCCAGCCCTAGTAACGAAGTACATTTACTGGAGTACTGTACTTAAGGACAGGTTTTGAGTATCTGTACTTCACCTGAGTAGTATTTTTTGGGAAACGTATGACTTTCACTTCACTACATTTTTAGCATGGTCCTCGTCACTCGTTACTTTTAATCTGTGGATGTTATTCCCCCTTTTCCAAAACGTGACTGATTTTTTTTTCTCTACAGCTGACAGCTTATCAGTAATTAGTAGGGTTACGTCACGCCTGTAGACTCTAACTATAAAATCAAGTTCAGACAGTCCCGCCATGTTCTGTCTCGCTTCAAACATTGTTGCTGTCGGAAAGTCATGAAGCTAAAGGTGTAGAGCTGGGTTTTACGCAGGTTGGAATGTTCATTTTATTTTCTGAGCAGGCTGCATTTACAGCTATTTTTCCGTGCTCCTGATTAACATACACATATCAGTGTGCACACACTGCCAGAGCTGTGTCACAACACTACCATGCTGCTGTGTTGGGGCGTGTAGCCGTATAATGAATTAAAAAAATAAACTAATGCCTGATTTTCTTCATCATTTCGGGTTGTGTTTCGTTCTGTAACATTCTACCAATTCCTAATGCTACAGGTTTTATAAGCTAGTTAGAGGCATTAGGGATATTATGATACATTGGGATGCTGCCAGGATGTACACATCTCCCACCCTGTGCCATGCCTCACTCTCGCTAGCGATCGACAAAGTTAAGTTTCAAAGCCCAAAGTCTCGGCTTACAATATTTTCAAATTACGAAGCGGTCACTGGAACGCAAGTCGGAGACTACCTGTACATACATTTTACAGTATTTTATGAAGGAAGTTATTGGTTATTTACTTTAATGCCCTTGTTTTTAAATGGTGTAAGTCTGAATAAAACGACTTTTTATGGAATTTTATTTTTTCCTTTCTTATTTCAGAATTAGTGACGTAACTTTGAAACAGATGTCAAAACCGAATCTGGTGCACCACTAAATCCTGTGTATCAAGTCAAAGTGTGAAATTACGGCAAAATGTTTGACTTTTTTATGTTAATCATCAATCACTATCAATGACAAAAACAACACTATCTATTAAAGCTAAATTTTCCAAAATTCAATCCTAAAATATAATTTGGATCGTGCCAAAAAAGTGTTTACTTAATGTCCTAATCACATTCACCATGTAACACTGCTAGTTTATTCCCTTTCGCAGTTCAAAGCCCGCCCTGAGCCACGTCGACTCACGTTTTATGGCAAGACGCAACCACAGACACATGTACAGGCCTCAGTTTTCACTTGCCATGATATTTCACTGTGCTCAGTATGAACATGAGTTAAACAGAGGCTGTAACCCCTGTGTCTCTTGAGTAATCGGGAAACACCCACCTCATTCCCTCAAAGGGTTGAGTAATTATTGTAAAAATAACAATTGATATGGGTGGTGGTGGAGGATTAAGATACTTGCTTACAGACCAAGACGCTATAGGTTCAAATTCAGCTCTGTCCACTACCAACATTAGATCCCTGATCCAGACCCTTAACCGCAGGTTCCTCCAGAAAGACTGACCCTGTAATTAGGCACCAGAGAAACGCGGCCTGCTTGGAAGACCCTGAGATGTGCATTCAGGATGTATTCAGTAGTGTGGTGTGTGCATAAGTGTGTGTGTAACATCTGTGTCTTTAGGTCCAACACTAAACACCGTCATTCACCAGTCTGAGAGATGCACAAGTCTGAGTGCATTTGGAGCTTTGTGTTGTTGGCGCACAATTTTTTAGTGCAATATTTGAAGATGCGAGGCTTGGAATTCACCATGCTGAGGTTATTATAGCGTCTCATCCTCCCTCGTTTCCTCCCTCCCTCCCTCCCGCTCCCTCTCTCTCCCACACTCAAGCATGCAAAGGCATTACTGTCAGTAAGTGTGTCACCTCTCTCCCTCATCCTAGTAAGCTAAATGGAGGAAGGGAGGCGAGCGTGTCACTAACACTCGCATAGAACACCTTGCAAATGCACTAATGGCCTTACTAATGCGCTCTAAAGCCGCTGCTGGATGGCAACACACACACACACACACACCACACATCTCGCTCTCCCTCTTGCTCGCACAGTAGATTTAAATACAAACACTGAGTTATATCACTTACTGTAAATAACTTCTTCATACACACACCTGCAATGACACGCTGTTGCAGCTTCTTCCATAAATGAGCACACACACATACACACACAGGCAGGCAGGGTTTGACTGCGTGACGGGAGACTGGTGGCATCTCCCATTGCCCTTTTCCTTTTACAATTAGACAGCAGCGGCAGGTTCTCATCAGCTCGCAGCTCTAAATGACTCCGGAGAGTCAGAGCTGTCAGAGGATAAACTCATCACCGACCGACAGCTTCTCCTTCCTGTCTCACTGCCTCCACCCCTCTGTACTGCTCAATCCTCTCTTGCATTCTTCACTCCTTTCCTCTACTGTCTCACTGCCTCCACTTATCTGCATTGCTCAATCCCGTCTCACTACCTCCACTCCTCTCCTCTACTGTCTCACTGCCTTGACTTCACTGCATCGCTCAATCCTGTCTCACTACCTCCACTCCCTCCTCTACTGTCTCACTGCCTCCACTTATCTGCATTGCTCAATCCCGTCTCACTACCTCCACTCCCTCTCCTCCTACAGTCTCTCTTTTCTGCCCTCGACTTCGGCTGACTCCTGTCTCACCTACCTCCACTCCCTCCTCTACTGTCTCACTGCCTCGACTTCACTGCATCGCTCAATCCTGTCTCACTACCTCCACTCCTCTCCTCTACAGTCTCACTGCCTCGACTTCTGACTGACTCCTGTGCCACTACCTCCACTCCCTCCTCCTACTGTCTCACTGCCTCGACTTCACTGTATTACTCAATCCTGTGCTACCTCCACTCCTCCTCCTACTGTCTCACTGCCTCGGCTTCCCCGAGCTGACTCCTGTCTCACCTCCCTCCCTCCTCCTACTGTCTCCTGCCTCCTTCACTGTGTGCTCAATACTGTCTCACTACCTCCCTCCTCCTCCTCTACTGTCTCACTGCCTGGGCTTATTTGACTCCCGTCTCATTACCTCCTCCCCTCCTCTACTGTCTCCTGCCTTGACTTCACTGCATCGCTCAATCCTGTCTCACTACCTCCACTCCCTCCTCTACTGTCTCACTGCCTCGACTTCACTGTATTGCTCAATCCTGTCTCACTACCTCCACTCCTCTCCTCTACTGTCTCTTTCTGCCTCGACTTCTGACTGTTTCCCTGTCTCCACTACTCCACTCCTCCTCCTACTGTCTCTGCCTCGACTTCACTGTATTGCTCAATCCTGTCTCCCCTACCTCCACTCCTCTCCTCTACTGTCTCACTGCCTCGACTTCTGACTGACTCCTGTCTCACTACCTCCACTCCCTCCTCTGCTGTCTCACTGCCTCCCAGCTTCACTGTGTGCTCAATCTGTCTCCTGCCTCCCTCCTCCTCCCTGTCTCCTGCCTCGACCTGACCCCAGCTCCCGTCTCATTACCTCCATACCACTCTCTACTGTCTCCCTATCTTCATTCCTGCTCCTCTGTCTCACGCCTCTTCCCTGTCCTCACTCCAACACTCTTCTTCTATTCTCTGTCACTATCTTCACCCCTTCCCAGCCCACCCTACTCTTTCATTCTCTGGTCTTGCTTGCTATCCATCTCTTTCTACACCTCTCCACTCTTACCGCATCCACCCATCTCTCCTCCATCCCTTCTGGCCTCTCCATCTCATGTCTCATTAACTCCCACCCCTTTTCTGCCTCCTGCCACCATCCCTCTCTTTGGTGCCTGTCTCAATAACTGCATTCTTCTCTTCTCCTATCTCACTACTTCTTCCTCCCCTCCCTATTCAACCTCCACTGTTCCCTTCTCCTCTACTCTCCCTATACCTACACCCTTGTCTTCTCCCATCTCCAACCAGAACTCTTCCCTCCTGTACTCTTACTGTTTTCCATCCCTCTCTTGTTCTGTTTCACTCCAACCTTCTAGTCTCCTCTCCTGTCTCATTGTCTCTCCCACCCCCTCTCTACTGTCCCAGCCCTGTCTCCCGTCTCTCTACCTCTGGCCTTCATCTTTTCTATCTCACTGCCTACCCCCATTTCTCCTCCTCCTCCTCTCCTGTCTCACACTGCCTCCACTGCTCTCCTCATTCCAGCCTCTTTTACGTCCACCCATCTCTTATTCTCTTCCTCTCCTGTCTCAGTACTTCCATCCCTCCCCAGTCCACCACACCTTTCTCATCTCTGTTCACACTGTCCTTCTCTCTCACCTCATCTCCCACCTTAACATCTCCCATCCCACTTCTCCCTCATCTATTCCCTCATCCTTTCTCTCCTTTCTTTCCTGTGGTCTTCTGTCTTATTGTTTCCATCTCACCTCTCTTTTCATATCTGTATCATTTCCTCCACCAACCTCCCTCTCTTTGCTTTTCTGTCTTTTTCTTTCTGTCTGGGTTCTGTACTTTTTCAACTAATTGGCGTAGCAGAAGTGGCATATGATGGACTGCTGCATCACAACACGCTCCTGTAAGCTGTGAGATGGAGTTGGAAGAGATGGAGAAAATAACTTTAAATGAAAGCCAAAGCTACTTTTCTCTGTACTTGGTAGTATAACTAAGAACTACATTAAAACAACCTTAGCTTGGATGTGGCTGCTACTTTTAATCATTTAAAAGTAGCTTCCCCTAACACAATCTTGTTACACGATGAGCAGCTCTTTCTCCACATCTCCTCCTCCTCCTCCTCATTCGCATCCGCTTATCAGCTGCTATCTGGAGCCGCACTGGTGTCACATTTTCATGAGTAAAAGCTCAGAACTGTCAGATGTCCCGATTCCCCTGATAGTTGCTCTCCCAGCTGGGGAACACCCTCTCCCAGCCTGGCACTGACGATTTGTGATGCGCTCCTCAGGGAGACGCCGACGTTGTTGCCGACGCGGCTGTTGCTGTTGTGTTTCCCACGCTGCTTTGCAGGCGGAGAACAAAGACGGAACGTTGAAGAAGAGTCAGTATAGAGGCACAGGAGGCCAATTTGGTTTTGGCTTATAATCTGCAAGTCTGGACCAGCTATGTGTGTGTGTGTGTGTTCCCAAATGCAGTCCTAAAGAAGCTCTTGCACCTTCAGGGAACATATCAGGCATGAGATACTTAGCTCATGGTATAAATCTGACAGCCCCAGATTAAGCCCAAGTCTAGACTAAAAGACGACCAAAAGACGAAGTACAATTGCTGTCAAGAAACCTAAGATTCCAAGATTAAATTCGTATTCTCTCATTCTTCCCTCATTTTTCACACTATGGATGGACATACATTCCATAGAACAGAATGTGAGGAGGACGCAGTGAATGAAATAAAGATGTGAGGTGAAAGGCATAGAGGTGTTCCTCCTGCAGGAGTTGGATGTGGAGAAAATGGCGCTCCTACCCACCCCAGACCCCCACCCCCAGGAGCAGGTGTGATTGCGGTCTAGGTGTCTGATGAAAGCCAGGGAGAATGAAGTGAGACGTGTGTGTGCGTGTGTGTTTCTGTGGGTGAATTTACTGCATCAGATCTCAGAGTCAAGGTCAGGACACGTCTCCCTGCCTCTCTCCCCGAGTCACTACATCTGAATCAAAAGCTGACTGGGAGAAAATGCAAGTGTGTGTTTTTCACACACAGACACATACAGCCTGGGTTTCCATGAACACGCATGGCACTGGCCTGTCAATACACAATCTAAAGTGAAATAATACACAAACCTTTTTTTCCCCTAAGTAAAATGTTCTCTACAAAAGTAAGAAAAAAATACCATAAAAGAGCTAAAAGAAATGTAATTTTAAGGATATACTCCGTTCCCCGCGACCCCGATGACAGGATTAAGTGGTTCGGATAATGAATGAATGAATGAATGAGCAGAGAGCGATAAAAATATATAGTACATACTGCCATTAGCGTTGATCCGTTTTCTGTGCTATAATAGATATATCATTTTATAAAGCTAAAAGGCCCTCTACAATGGCAAAAAAGTATATATATATATATAAACACAATTAGCCCTCCTTGGTTCCTGAAACGACAGATTATTTGTCATTGTGAACACAGCACAGCACAGCACACAGTGCAGCACAACAAATGTGACCTCTGCATTTAACCCATCTGTGAAGGAGCAATGGGCAGCTAACAAGTGCTTGAGGATGATACCCTGCTCATGAGTATCTCAGTGGTAACTTTACCGGACCTTCTAACCACAGGGTAACCATAGTAACCTGAACCTTAGTAATGTCGATAAAAGTCCTTTTTTAAAAAAAATCGTAGGGGTCACCACAGCGGATCAACTGCCTTGTCATCCGCCTAATGAACTAGTAAAAGTTTTACACCGGATGACCTTCCTAGCATAACCCTCCCAATTACCGAACTTGGGAGCGGAACTAAGAGGATTGAATAATGGCGTGTACATATAAAAGGTAGTCCCCAGACTTACGATGACGATGCGTTCCGATGACCCCGTGAAACACCAAAACACAGAAAACAATACCTGCTGTAACACTGCATACCCTGCTATGTTTGTCTGTAACCCTTTGCGTGAAAATTGTACGTCAAACATATATGTACATATAAATATATATATATATATATGTATATATATATACACACACACACATCCACAACACCTCATGGTCCAGAGACGAGTATTCTACCCACTAGACCACCACCACCACCACCACCACTATATAAAGTCCTTATAGTATATTTTTTAAAAGTTGCCTCAAAGAGATAAAAATATGCACACCCGCCCAACACACACACACACACACACACACACTGGGAGCGCCACAGTGGAGCTTGCGGGTGGAGTCAGCGTGCAGGTGTTGTTTACGTGCCCGTCTTCACTAAGTGTTTGGTTATGGTCTGTCATGTGTGCAAATACTAATTACCACCTCGCAAATGTCCGCACAAAGGAGGCGCTGTTCTGGGTAAACAGAAAGGCACGGCGTTAATTAAAAGTTAGGCTTCACAAAAGAACGAAGAGACACCCGCAATTTGCCTCACCTGGGGAATACCCTCGCCATTTATCCCCTCCTTCCTTTACTTATTTATATAGCTATCCCGCCTGCCGACGGCTCCTTGGAAACTCGATTGGAGCGGCTGTTCTTGAGAGGTCCTTAAAAGATCAACCAAACAGCAAGGGACGGAGGCTGTTCACTGAGGCTCCGCCCACAGAGGCTCCGCCCACTGCCACACCCTAACGCTGGGATTGAAGGCCCGTGCTAGAATATGGCGTGTGTGTGTGTGTGTGTTGAGTGCCTTGTTCAGATATTAGACTTGCTTTAGAGATTTAGTGGAGAGTGGCCTGTGTGTGTGTGTGTGTGTGTGTAGACACTCCAACTAGATTTGAGTGACCTGTGTGTATGTGTGTGTGTGTGTGTTTAGGTGTGTGTGTAGACACTTCTATTAGAGTTTGGTTGAAGTGAGTGTGTGTAAGTATATGTGTTTAGACACTCCTGTCATACTTTGGGTGACGTGTGTGTGTGTGTGTGTATGTGGGTTGGTGTATAGGTGTGTGTGTGTCTGTGTGTGTAGATGGTGAACTCTAACTCCACCTCTACTCGTCTCTCTCCCTTTCACTCTATCCTTTCTCTTGCTTTCTCTCTCTTACTCCATCTGTCTTTTCATATCTGTCCATCTCTATGTGTCTGACCGTCCCTCTCTCTCTCTTTATCTGTCTCTCTTTCTATCGCTCTCTTCCTCTATATCTATCTGTCTTGTTCATACACACTCACTATGCATCTCTTTTTATCTGTCTGTCTCTTGTCCTCTATCTCTATAGTCTTTTCTTAACACACACTTATCACTTACCTCACATCACACGCTTACTCTGTATCTCTTTTCTCTGTCTTTTTTAATCTGTCCATCTGCCTCTTTGTCTTTCTCTCTTTTTCTTACTCACCCTCTCGTTTCTTGATCTGTCTGTCTCTCTCTGAATCTGGCTTTCTCTCTCCGTCTCTCTTTTATACACACCTTCGACGTATCTCTATCCATCACAAACACAAAAGCACACACTGTCTCTGTTTCTCTCTCTTTCTTTAGCCCTCTCTCCCTCCCTCTCTCTCATCACCTGATCTTTTTTTGTCTTTAAGTCAGGCAGGATTGCGGTCAGCTCTGACATTTCACAAAGCGAAGGCAAGGCTGATGAGGCGCGTTTGGCGAGAGGACGAGTGTAAACACGGCTACTTCTCCTTCCGTGGTCGGTAAGTGAAACGTGTCCTACTTTCCCCGACGCATATGACAAGCGTCGCTTCACCTTCAGCTCTTTCTTTCCCTTTTTTCCCCCTCCCTAAAGGTTAGAAAGACTGTGATATTAAGTAGAAGAGAAGCTGATTACGGAGAGCGAAGTGGGACGCTACAGACAGGCTGGACGCTGAGGCCACACATTGGCATCAAAAGTGGACAAGGACTGGGCGATACGACCTCAAATCAATATCATGATTTACTGAGCGTTTTGCAATTTAAAATGTATCAATTGAATTTTTGAATAATTCACAGACAAAATGTGTACAGGAAATATGGTTCATTCCATTCCATTCCAGCTTTATTTGTAAAGTATGATGGACCAAAGTGCCGTACAGAAAAACAATGTATTTGGCAGCTCTCAAGACATAAAATATACACAAAATACAAATGAAATGAATAAAGCCATAAAACCCGCATATAAATAAAAACATACAAATAAAAAATTATATGTGAGTGATTATTTGTCATTGTGAACACAGCACACTGCACCTCAACAAAATGTGACCTCTACGTTTGACCCATCTGTCAATGAGCAGTGGGCAGCTGACATGGGCAGCAGTGCATGTGGACGGTACCTTGCTCATGAGTACCTCAGTGGTACCTTTATAGGTTCCGATCACGGGCCAACTCTCTAACTGTTACACCACCAACTGCCAAGGCAAGTTCGAGTCAAATCTTTGCATCATCAAATCAACAGATGTCATCAACTGCACGCAAACCTAGAAGTAGTTTCAGCTCAAAACTTAAGCCAAACACAGAAGACAAAACGGCAGGAGGGAGGGGCGGAAAAAAGAAAAAGTAATATATAATACAGTATTTGCGACGTTAATCAACATGAAAGAAAGAACGGAACAACTTCTAGCAGGTAAATTAGCGCCTTCACTTTCGTGTCAAAAAATTAATTGTATTCCTTTTGCAGCTTTCCCTATGAGATATTGAAATGGGATCTAAAGCAGCGAGGAAAACGTGTGGGCCACTGATTGTGCTAATTGATGCATTCAGGGTGATGGGGTGGGGGGGAGGATGTCGATGACACCAGCGTATCTACCTCCCGAATTTAAAGCATTAATCAAAAAAGCAGGAGCTGAGGAGCGAGAGCAGCATGAGTCCCGCTAACCTGGGTTTAGCAGATTTTTTTTCTACAGACTCCGTAAAAGCGAGGAAAAAACTTACGGTCGGCGTCAACAGACGAGAGTCGCGATCCGAGCAGGCAATTATCTAGATGACAAGTTGTACGGGAAAAACTAGGCCTCACGGATCGAAACGAGGAATTGTAAAGTGAACTGTTGTAGGTTATTTGTGTGAAGTGTGTGTGTGCATAAATATATAGTGTGTTGTGGAGTTTCTTACTAAAATTACTCTACTAAATTAACCACTTTTTTCATTTTTTTAATCATTAGTGAAACTACTTTTTAAAAGAATGTAGTTTTAAAAGTAACCTTAAAAATGTTTACGATGTATTATGGCAAAAACACTACTATTACTTTTCTTTCTTTACAAAGACGAGTATCTCCAATTTAGCAGGTGTTTCTGGCTGGTGGTGAATTGGCAGAGGTGCCATCTGATAGGCTAATGGTACCTGCCGGTGCATCACGGTGCGCTCTCGGCAGCTGTAAAATGGAGTTGGAGGATAAAGTCCACCTTGGTGGAGATGGAAGCAAGAACGTGTGGCCATATTTATTATAAGATTACGGTGAATTGGCAGGGGTGGCATCTGATAGGCTAACGGCATCTGTCATTGCATCACAGTGCACTCTTGACAGCTGTGAGATGGAGTCAGGGGATGAAGTCATACTTGGTGAAGACAGAAGCAAGAACTTGTGGCCATATTTATTATAAAATTACGGTGAATTGGCAGGGGTGGCATCTGATAGGCTAACGGCATCTGTCGTTGCATCACAGTGCACTCTTGACAGCTGTGAGATAGAGTCAGAGGATGAAGTCAAGCTCGGTGAAGACGGAAGCAAGAACCTGTGGCCAAATTTATACGATTATATTGAATTGGCAGAGGTGGGATCTGATAGGCTAATGGTATCTGTGGTTGCATCACAGTGCAACCTTGGCAGCTGTGAGATGGAGTCAGAGGATGAAGTTCATCTTGTCGAGTATAACTTATGCAAGGCAAAAAATCTAAACCCGCTCTGCCTCCAAAACGTCACTGAAACCGTATTGTGATTTGACATTCTGTTGTTTGTTCTAAGAGTATCCCACCGCACAGTTGTTATGTATTACTTGCTAAAACAGCATCAGTGACGCTACTTTTCACTGTAGCTTGGCCGTAGTTTGCTATTTATAATCAGAAGGAGCTTGTAGTTTGAAAAGCTACCGTTTATAAGCAGCTTCCTTAACACTTATATAACAGTGTGTATATATGGGACATTTGGTAGCATAACAGGTAGGGAGTTGACCCCATGATCGAAGCGTCGCTGGTTCAAGTCCCAGACTGGTAAAGGTACCACTGAGGTACTTATGAGCAAGGGACTGTTCCCCAGGCGCTGCCAACAAGCTGCCCACTGCTCCTTTACGGATGGGTCAAATGCAGAGGTGACATGTTGTGGTGCACTGTGTGCTGTGCTGTGCTGTGTTCACAACTCTACGACATTTCAGACCCCATTTCCCAGATGGATGAGAGAATTAAATTCCATTTCAATTCATTTGTACAGCGCTTTCCTTTTTTTTTTTGGCCACAAATTTAAGCTATGAAGAAAGCACAGGAACTAACAAAGAACACTCCCTCCATTCAACTCTGAGGCCTTGAGACCACCGCCTGAGTGAGGGAGAAGAGACGGAGGAAGAAAAGGAGGAACAAAGAAAGAGAGAGAAAGAGAGAGGGAGAGACTTATCTCAGGCCACTTCAACAACTTCATTTTCAGGGTGTCAAGCAATTTGTTTAAAGGCTCAAGCCACAAGTCAAGAGACAAGCACCGGGGAAAAAAATGGGGGAGAGAAAGAGAGAGAGGGGGAAGAAAGAAAAAAAAAAAAGGCGTTAATAAAAATTCATAGAATCTGCCTGGGCCGCAGAAATGGATGGCGGCTACGGGGTCACATTGCATCGGCGGCCGCGGAGGTCACGGGGGCGCGAGCGCCTCTGAAACAAGACAGTCGCCTTTTCATGCATCATGTAGCAGATAAAGATTTTCGGTGTCCCGTCTCGGGTTCGAGGGGGGGCGGAGTCGGCGAGGGTCTGGAATCCGGCCCCTGAGATGGCGGGCGTTAATTCTGCTCAGGTGCCATCACTCTTTGTCTTCTCTTTTTTTTCTCCCCCTCTCTCTCTGTTTTCCCTCCTCACACACACACAAACACACATGTCCCGTTCCCAATTTTTAAGGCCGAACGCCGGTTCCGTCAGACGAGCTTAAACACGTATTGTCACGGCTGTTTTACGTGGCGTCCTTTTATTCCGGCCCTAACGCGATTATTCCGGTGAGAACGACGAGGGATTTGACGCCTTTCCAGGAAAAAAGCGTGGCTCGGGGGCTAGTAGCATTCGTCACATGAGGAAAATTATATATCGGAGGCGTTCTTGTTTATGACATCATACGCCGGGATGAAATATAAGCCGAGATGGGCCGGGCCGATTGCACCAGCAAGCCTGTTTTCATTATAAACGGTGGGGGAAAAAAAGATTTCTAATAAAAAGATTAGACGTGTAGGCTACCTTCACCATGATGTCCTGGAGTGAATTCATCACAGCCGGCTCCGTGCTGTCTCCCGGCGTTAAGAAATAGATATGTACCGCGTCTTCGTGCTGGTGTGAGTGTTTGTGTGTTTACTTTGCCACGGAACTGAAAGTAATCCCGATTCAAAGCAAATTCAAGTTTTCCTGAATGTACGGGATTAACTACCTGCAGACTGTAAACTATTGCAATGTTAGTAACAAAGTCTTACAACATTTTAGTTACACCTGAAGTCTTTAGTCATTTACATAGTAATATGTCTTGTGCTTGTTTAACATATATGAAATATATATTAAGTTATACATGTTACAATGCAACAGAGAAAATGGATAAAGGGAAAGAGAAAACGAAAGAGCGGGGACGAGTAAATAAACGCGTAGGACAAGAGATAAAGATAAGCAGAGGAGGAGAGAGAGAGAAAAATAGACAGATGGACAGACAGACGGACGGACGGACGGGCAGGAAGTTAAAGATAAAGAAGCAGAACTGTAAAATGGGATCTGAAAGCATTTGGATGTTCAGCGCATGGGGCAGTTGGTAGTGTGGCCCTGTGATCGGAACGTCCAGTTCAAGTCCCGGACCAGTAAAGGTACCACTGAGGAATTCATGGGCAAAGTTCCTTCCCCATAGGACTGTGGCCATGTCCACATGTACACGGGTATTTCTGGAAAACTGAGATTTTCCGTTTTCGTTTTTTTAAAAAATTGCGTCCACACCAGCACGTTTTCAAAAATATCTCCCTCCACACGCAATCGCAAAAAACGCTGTCAAAAGCATGCCTTGCATTGTAGATGAAAACCTAATGTAGACACGGCGCATACTGTGACGTCATATGAGTTTTCAAAAATAGCCACTTTGGCCGGAGTTTTCAAAAACCTCAGTTTTCGCTGACCCAAAACGCCGTTTACGTGTGGACGAAAGGCCAAAACGTGTAGAAAAACCTCCGTTTTCAGGAAAACCCGTGTACGTGTGGACATGGCCTGTTTCTCCAGTGCTGCCAAAAAGCCACCCCATTGCTCCTTCATGGATGGGTCAAATGCAGAGGTCACCTTTAGTCGTGGTGCGCTGTGCTGTGGTGTGTTCACAATAACAATCACGCACATGGACAAGCTAACAATACAAGCTACACAAATGTTTGTAAGATTTTGTTACATTACGTTGTAAGTCTGGGCTAAACCCCTTAGCCTTAGCCCTTACGGTCTCTACAGTAGACAGATTTTATCAGGAGACTGTGGAACAGTGTGTGTGTTTGTGTGAGTGTGTTGCAGTCGGTCCCGTGGTTGTGTTGAAGCCACGCTGGGGCTTTATGGTCTATCTCTACCTCTCCACCTCCTTTGTCGTCGTCGTCGTCGCGGCGGCTGCTAGATCGCATTAGCTTAATGTTGCACGTCTTATCTATTTATTTATCCCAGAACGCGACGAATCGCTCGAGAATCACTGAAGGGGAGATTATGGTAAACCTCCGATCTGGTTTCGCTCATTTTCCATAAGGCGCGATTGTTATGGCGCTGTAATGCTAATTGGTTATGGACACAGAGAGAGAGAGAGAACCTGTTTTTTTTCCTGTCTTTTTTATCTCTCCTTCTTCCGTCTACAGTGCAGACGTCATGCTGGGCCAGTGTGTGAAATAAGTCAAACTGCTGCATGATGCGAATAAAGGAAGGAAGAGTGGACACTGGTTGTGAGTTGCTAGGCCTCGTTTAGGGCAGGGACGGCAGGAACAAACGTTCGGACTGACCTAATGGTAGAAACAATGAGAGAGATAGACAGAGACAGAGATAGAGGCAGAGAGAGAAAGAGGAGTAAATAGATGGTAGAAGAAAAGACAGCTGGATGAATGGATGGATGGAAGAAAGGAAGGAAAGATGGATGGATGGATGGATGGATAGATGGATAGATAGACTGGTAGGCAGACAACAGCTGGGACAAAAACAGAAGAAGAGGAAAAGAGGTACCAGAGATTTTTAAAAAAGATACAGAGAAACAAACAAGGGAGCAGAGAGACGGATGAATAAATAAAAGGTAAACCGAGAGACAGAGACAGACAGATAAGAGAAGAGAGGAAGAGACAGAATGAACGAAAGAGGATCGGACAGGAAGAGAGAAAGAAAGGAATAAACAGATGGTAGAAAACGAGATGATAGTGACAAAGCAATAGAATGAGAAAGAGAAAGAGAGAAAAAATATTCGTAGATGGCAGAAAAAAGATAGATAGACAGATAGTAATTGCTGGTGAGGAGGAAGAAAGAGAGAGGACAAATGAGGAAAGCAAAGAGTGAGTAACAGATGGAGAGAAATGGTAGAGGGATGAGAGAAAGGAAAGAACAGAGTGAAAAAGATGGAGAGAGAAAAATAGATGGTGAAAGAGTGTGAAATACAGAAAGAGAGAGCGCAGGACTAAGTAGAGAGAGCGTAATACAGAAAAAGAGAAGGAACAATAGACAACAGAGAGGAGAGAGAGAGAGAGAGTAATAAATGATGATAAAAGAAGGACAAGAGGAAGCGAGTGAGAAGAATAGAGAAATAGAATTAAAGGTGGAGAGGGAGAAAGTGAGCGAGTTAGAGAGAGAGAAACTGATAAATAGATGGAGCAAGAGACAGAATAAAAGATGAGGAGGGAGAGAGTAATAGATGGAGAGAAGGACAGGCAGAGCGAGTAAAAGAGAGAGAGAGAGAGAGAGAGGAGTAGCCCCCTCTTCCTCCTCCTCCTCCTCCTCTTGGGCAGCCCACTGATTTATGAGTTCACCCTACACTATTGTTTACTGTTAATTGCTATTAAATTATACGGCTCCATGACATTTTGGCTCAGGTAGATATACGGCTCCCAGCACGCTCAGCCGCCGCTAATTCAACTAGCGCCGCGCCACGCCGACCCCAATGTAAATACGGCTACGAGGGGAGGGGCCAGACGCCCGATAACGTGACAGACACCGACGCGTTCATCAGAGAGAGAGAGAAAAGACAGAGAGGGAGGGAAAGAAAAGGAGAGAATGAGAGAAACAATAGGTCCAGACAGCGCCACAATCACTTGGCTAAAAGGGTTAACGTTATCAAGACTACCGCGGAAATATCAAAGGGTCGTGGAGAGTCGGAAAAGCACCACGACGGATGCGGTTGCCGAGGGGGCCTTCGTCGGCGTGGCAAGAGGGCCGATCTCACTTTTAAAATCTGATGCTTCACCTGTATACAGTACATGTGAAGTGTATACGTGGAGGGATGGAGAGAGACAGACAGATAGAGAGGAATAGACAGAGTGAGGAAAAACAGGGAAGGAAAGAGAGCAGACGTGAGAGTACTAGATGGTAAGGGAGAAAAAAGAGAGGATGGATGAAAGAGAAAGCTATGAAGAGAGAAACAGATGGACAAAGACGATAAGGTAAAGAAGGAAAGACAGCCAAAAGAGCAACAGATGGAGAAGAATGCGCGGAAGAGAAAGACAGAGATAGAGAGAGAAGGGGACAGGAGAGAGAGAAAGAAATGGACAAAAAATCAGTCAGGCATATTGACGGGGGAGAGAGAGAGAGAGAGAGAGAGATGAAGAAAGAGAGAGAAAGAGAGAGAGAGAGAGAGAAGAGGACAGGAGAAAGAGAAAGAAAAAAAAAAAGAGACAGTCAGGCCTATTGATGGGAAGAGAGAGATGAAGAAAGCGAGAGAGAGAGAGAAAGGGAGGGAAGTAAATAAATGGTAGAAAAAGAACAGATAGACAAAAAGAACGATAGAACGATAGAACGATAGATAGATAGATAGATAGGGTAGTAGATCTAAGATGGGCAGGAACAGAGGGAGAGAGAAAAACAGACAGAAAGTAAAAGATGAGAAAAAGACAGACAGAGTAAAACTGGAGAAATGATGATGTGACAGACGCAGAGAGAGAGATCTGGTTAGATCTGGACTGTGGCACAACCGTTTGGGCAGAAGGGTTAACTTCATCGAGACCAGCACAAAAATATCAAAGCTGCGTCCGGTCCAAAAAGACGCCACAAATAATGCGGTTGGCGATGGGGGGTGTTGGTGGCAGGGGTGGGCCCTTCGACGGCATGGTGACGACGGTGCCGGCAACGGTGGGGCCGATCTCGCTTTTAAAATCAGATGCTCATTAAATCGGCAGCACTGACAGGACGAGATGGAGGAGACAGTATGGCAGGCACGGGCTCCTCAAGAAAAAAGGGAGGGGGGGAGGAAAGAAAAAAAACGGAGGAAAAGTGCGTCTGAGAAGGAGGAGGAGGTGGCGTGATTAGCGGCACCTTCTTTTCATGATGTGCATCTGTCAGCTGTCGGCCCTGCGCGAGACGCCTCGCCGTGTCAACTCCGAAAAGAATGATCTGTCAGTTTAATGTGACACTACTTCATCAGCCGAGTTGTTACCGTGGGGGTGCAAATCGGCAAGGCCGGAATTCTCAACAATATCGGGGTCATAATCGATAGATAATAATCAATTCACTTCTGCATGACGTTAAGGCATCAGAGGTCAGCTGCACTCTGACCGCATGCTAACCGCTGATGAGTGCTTGTTGCATATTTTAACCTGTAACATGAGATTATAAAATATGTTCTGGAACAACACAATCAGACAGTATAAGGGGACGAGATAACGTCAGTTTGCATATATTTTGTGTGAGGCAAAACCAAAGGAAAGGAAAAGACGATGCTGGCAAAAAGTTACCTGAAACCACATAGCCTGGCAACATATCGTTATTACATTTTGACCAGACGACCAGATTTTGAACAGACTTTCTGGTTGATGACCGGTCAGAAGAAAAATCTGACAAACGAGACTGACTTGCAAGTTGTCACATTGCTCCGTTTAGACTGATTTCATAAACTAGCCGAGAGGTTGTAAGTTTGCATTGTGCATGCGGAGGCTGTCCAGCATCATTACTGCTTATGTCTACACGTGCAATACTCATTTGTCTTTGCCATTTAGCAGACACCCTTATCAGGAGCTCCTTCCGTCTCCTAATTATCAAGGAAAGTCTCCATGGAGCAACCCAGAGTTACGGTTCTGCTCAGGGGCCCAGTGTTGCTAGTGCTGGAGGAAGGATAAAGCTAGATTTGAACCTTTAAGAGAGCATCACACCACACTGCAAAAAATAAAAATTTGTACAAGTGTAATTGACTTGAATTTTACTCTTGTTACACCATTTTTTGGATTTATTTTCTTGGTAAGACTGAATCTTGTTTAGATTATTTCACTTGTTTCAAGAAAATTTATCTTGAGTTATCCTACCTAGGTAATACAACTAATTTTGAGCAGTTTTTTCTTAAAACAACCTACACTGGTAAAGGAGTTGTGTTAACAGGTAGACTGTAAGTATATTTTTACTCGTTTCAAGAGAATCGGAGAAAAAAACTAGTATATTCTGCTTAATTTAAGTTGTGTATGCTTAGTCTTTGAGTATTTTTTTTCTTGTTTTAAGAAATCTTAGCAAGTGCAATTTTCTTGCTGCACTGGCAGATAATTTTGCTTGAAATAAGTATTATTTTTCCCAAAAATAGTAAAGTTTTTCTTATTTTTAAAAAGGCATTTTTTGCAGTGCACAAAGTCACCACTAAACCCGATACTACAGTCACACGTGGGAGGTAAAGTAAACCAACAGGAACCTAAGCGGCTGGTTCGAAGATCTAAGGTTGTGTATACACTGCCGCAGGATGAGATTCGGCTCTGATGTTTTTTTCATAAAAGTGACACAAATCTTCTATAATTTAAGTGAGTCATTATTTGTCATAGTGAACATACCACACCACACCCCACAGCACACAGTACACCACAACAAAATGTGACCTCTGCATTTGACTCATCTGTGAAGGAGCAGTGGGCAGTTTTTGGCAGGTTTTTGGGCCATTTTTTTGGGCCAACTGCCCAAATCATAATTAATCTAAAGCTTTATACCAGATGCAGGCCTCACTCCATATGAATCTTGCCGGGCAGTTCAAATATAATATTAGAGAAAATTGTCAGAATTTAACTTCTTCCCTGAATATCCCTTGAGTGGTCATTCAGCACCTGTCTTTGTGACGCACATGCTGCTATATTATCTCATTCATGTTGCACCGAAACTGCCTCAAGAAAAATGTTTATGTTTACACACTGTACAGTATTGTCACTGCAGCTGATCTGGCATCTGTTTAATGCCAGACGATCAAAATTGGAATCCTCTTCTCTTGACTGCTGCTACAATATTTGCACATTTTTTTGCACTGCTGCTATATATTTGCACAACTATTAAACAATGAACACGCTGTACACGTCACTGATCGCTTTTTCTAACTGACTGTATCTGGACAAATTATTGAAAGAATAACACAGACTCTAGTTCTCCACTGCTGTTACAATATCTGCACATACTAGATCTGACTTGAATGTCAGTCAGACTTTATAAAAGATACTGTTTTATTTCACAGACTGCATAGAATTTTCCATATTGAAACTGTTACTGACCTCATGCACATTTAGTGTAAAAAACAAGTCCAAGACCATAGTTGTAAGCTGAATACCAAATAATTGTCTCTCTTTGTACTTCTTGTTAAAATGTAAAGTTTAAAGTTTATATTTTATATTCTATATCCTTATTTGTTCCTTGTTCTTTGCACTGTTAAAACTGGGGCCACGTTGTCTCATCTCTCTGTATACCAGTACAGTATATAGCAGAGATGAAAAAGTTTACACTGACTTTAACTAGTACCACCACAGCCCTCCCTCAAGTGCGTTTCTACACTTGAACTAGTTGAAAAAAAACCCAAACTAGTTATATTGATAGTGGTGGTTGCAAAAAGGAACACAAGAAATGTAAAAGTAAGAAAGTGTGAAAAGTGAAAATTTGTCATTGTGAATACACCACAGCACAACACAACACACAGTGCACCACAACAAAATGTGACCTCTGCATTTGACCCAGTGGGCAGCTAACATGGGGAGCGTGCTAGGAGCAGTGTTTTGGGAGGGTACCTTGCTCATGAGTACCTCAGTGGTACCTTAGGGTGTTTTCACATATAGTCCTCTTTAAAGGAACCGAATTCAGTCCTCTAGAAGTGGTCCAAAAAGTGGACCGACAGAAAGGGAACTCGGTTCTTTTGACGTTCACACTGTGAGTTCGTCTGAAAGGGGACTCGGTTCTCTTTCTGCTCCACTTCAGCTCAGATGGGGCCTCAGTCCTTTTTCTGTTCATACTTAATTCTTATGGAGCTCTCAGACCTTTACTGCTTTGCATTCTGCCTAGTTTTTTTTTTTCTTCGAACAAAAACTGTCGAAGCGAACCAGGGGCACTTTGCGTTCAGAAGGCGCGAGTTAAACGAACCGTGCTGCGGACTTAAAGCGAACCGGACTGAGACCACCTCCTGATGTGGTTTCAGTTTGGTTCGTTTCAGAGGGGTCTGAGTTTGTTTGGCGTGTTCACATATACATCAAAAATGTTGACTAATCGATCTGAGTTCGCTTTGAGGCCTGAAACAGACCAAGTGTGAAAACACCCTTAATCCCAGTGGTCCTGGGATTCGAACCAGCAACCTTTCGATGACGGGGCAAACATCCTAACCGTTACACTACCAACTGACCCAAAGGCTTCTTATTCTAAAATTGTCAAGTCAATTCTAGTTAAAACAACATACATTGTTTTACTGATGTGGCAGAAATGTTAGTACTACATCATGTCAGCTAGAAAATCGTATTCAAATCAACAGAATTAGAAATGACGCTCAGAGCTCCATCATGGCATTTACTGTGACTGTTACCCAGGACTGAATATACTGTATATGCAATATAAACATACAGAACGTAAAGTAAATCACACAAATATAGGATTCTGAAGCCTATATGTGCATCACCACACTAACTTCACATGTGAACTTGTGCTCCCCACGTTTCATCCACGACGAGGATGGACGAGCTGTATCAGTCCAGCCCCCCATCGTGAGTGAATTTTCCATGACGACGCCCCCCCACTTGCGCGCCCGCATCAGGAGAGCTGTCGCGCTGTACTTACAATCAATTAAAGAAATTAGCCTCTTCACCCCTCCCATACCCCTGCCTCCCCCGTCCCTCCCCCGCGCTCGCGTCAGCTCGCGATGATGGACAGGAGTGGAGACGCCGTCTTCCCTCAACAGCTGGCTTCGAGTGACATCGGCGCGGGAAGAAACATCTGGAAGGACACCTGCCTGCCTGCCTGCCTGCCTGCCTGCCTACCTGCAGAAAAGCTGCCGGAAAGAGTGAGAGAGGGAAAACGAGAGAGAGAGACGCTCGCATTGGCGCCTTCAAAGCGTGTTAACATTTACAAGGACATTGACACACTGCACAGTTGATGGAAACGAGCACTTAATCCAATTAGAGCGACTCATTGTTTTCTGAACAAGCATGTTTAAGGTTAATTACACAAGCGCTAGGCTCTAGCACAGAAAATTGCCAGCCACTTCTTCTACTGATCTCGACCAAACTCAGAGAATCAATACCAGGAATAAAACAGTGAGGCATTCTTGATACGTTAATCTTTTAAATTTACACCAAAAGCTTAACACTTGCCTTCAAGGCCTACTTGCAATTCCCTACTTATTGGCACTGATCAAGCTGTGCGTCACTTCCTCTCAGAGCATCAGCAGCTCGTCTTGTCAACAGGCTACTCGAAAGAAGAGGAAGACCTGAGTCAACAATCAGTGCTGCTTCTCAAGTTTTAAGTACCAGGGCATCCACATCTCCAAGGACCTGAACATATCTGCGTTCTGACAATAAGGAAGCAGCGTCTGTACCACCTGAGACAGTTGGGGAAGTTGGTGGCTTCCCCTGCTGTCTTAAAGACTTTCTACTCTGGCGCTGTGGAGAGCATTCTCACACAGAACACTAAGTCCTAGTATGGGAATAAGACCAAAAAGCCCTTCAGAGAGTGATCCATGCAGTAGAACGCTGCTTCAGATTAGCTCTCCCCTCCATGCAGAACATTTACACCAGGAGATGTAGAACTAAAGCAACCAGGATTGTAAAAGACTTGTCTCATCCCAGTAACGGACTGTTTCAGCTACTGCAATCAGGCAGAGGGTTCCGTACCATTATGGCCAACACTGAGAGGCTCGACTCCTCAATCAGGACATGCCCCGTTCGGGCATGAGTAGTAGTACAGGCGCAAGACGGGAACAATCCCTCACACAATCACAGTCACATTCACACCTTACCGGGCCAAGTTGGTCACCAATTAACCTACAGTGCATGCTTTTGGGCTGTGGGAGGAAACCGGAGCACCCGGAGGAAACCCACGCAAACACGGGGAGAGCATGTAAACTCCACACAGAAAGGCCCCACGGCCGTCCCCTGGGCTCGAATCCAGGACCTTCTCGCTGTGAGGCAGCAGCGCTAACCACTGCGCCACCGTGCCACCCTATACTTAATGTTGTCTTCGTCATTTATTATGTGCACTGTTCAGGCTGCTACACTGTTATACGGGTTCTACACTGTTGTGCTGATATTGCACAATGCACTTTAATTTGTCATACTTATAACTTTTAACTTGCCATTGCACATCTGTAAATCTGTTCATATTTATATTCTACTCAGAACTCATACTTAAAAATATACTGTAAATTTTTTTTTTCTCATATTTTTCAGATTTATATATTTCATCTTTTTAACTTGTATTCCTTGTTCTACTTTCAACTTTTTTCTACGGTTGCACAGCCAAGAAAGAGCGGTCAGGACACATTTCACTGCATGTTGTACTTGTATAATTTTTGTAGAATTTTGAGTCCCTTACTGTCGCCTGACATTGTCCAAAAACACACCTCTTCAAACAGTACCTATGGAACTAACTGCACTTCTTCTTGTCACTGTTACTTTGCTTATGAATTAATCAAAAAAGCTCCTTAAAACATTGTATTCTGGGCATTTACTCAATAGCGTTCATGTCTATATTCCTTAGAACCCCTAAAGTACAAGTATGAGAAAAAAAAATCAAATTTTGCATATTCACAAGAAAGTATTACATGCCCATGAGAAAGTAAGGCCTGCTGATGAGAAAGGAACGTATGCCCATGAGAAAGTAATGCAGGCTCATGAGAAAGTATTTTATGCTCACAAAATATTTTCACGAACGTTTCTGCATGCGCACGAGATATGTACAGTAAATATCAGTAAATGCATGGCTTTCTTAAGAGAATACAAAATGTACATTTATTTGTTTTTTCTTTTGTGGTTCTGTAGTATTCTTAACTTTACTGATGATTTTGACTCGGAAATGTAAGAAACCCAACTGACAGTAACTTGGTTAAACAGCAGCTTGATGACTGATGTAAGTCTAGGTTTATCAAGTATCAAGAACAGGTTCTCTTGGTGGACTACGAAGCACTGATGTGTGTAATTCTGGACAAGAGTATCAGCCAAAAGGTCAAATGTCAAGGTAAATTCATCCAAACATCTCCATTAAAGGGGCATAAAGCCCCTGAGGTTAAGCTCCACCCTGATCACAACTATAAATAGATGCCAAAAAGGAGTCTGACCAATCAAACCAGATTCATATATCAACCTTATTTTTATCTTCCACTCGTTCATCCTTCTCACTCTCAGAAGTTTGTTAGGAACGTCCTTTCAACTCCTTTGCATCAGTAAACGGGACTGGACATGAAAGTTGAGACTCTAAATGAATGTGAGACTCTAAATGAATGTGACATCTGCATTTGAGCCATCCGTTAAGCAGCAGTGGGCAGTTCCGGGTGCACCCAAAAGAGCAGAACGTGGGGATGGTACCTTGTTCATGAATACCTCAGTGGTACCTTTACCGGTCCGAGACTTAAACCGGTGGCCTTCCGTTCACGGGGCGAACTCCCTAACCAACTGCCCCAGAAAAAGAGCCACCTCAGATGGGATTTGTACCTGCAATTTCCTCACGTCAAGGCAAGAACGACACCCCTGAAACACAAAATCTTGTGCATAAAACACAGTGGTCAAAGTATGCATTTTCAAGCTAGCACATACATAGCAGCTAGCGTATACTTTTGTCTATATAGGGTCCATATCTTGTGACATTTTTCAGCCGTATATTTTCAGAGTAAAAAGAAAAATGTATAACATACGTGATTATCATTCATATACAAGATATTTGTGTTGCTTAATATCTTTTTAAAAGCAGATCATCGGTTTAAACTTCCCTTTTAAAACTCACAACACCAGGTGGCAAATCCCAGACGCAGGCTTCATGGTGTTGCGAGCGTCTCTTAAAGCCTCACCTTAACTTCAAGCTCCACCAACGGCTCTTCTCGCAGGCCCGATTGAGCCGCGACTATTAGCGTTCCTCACACCCTAATCGCTCGGTAAGCACAGAGCCGGAGAGAAAGGGCGTCAGTGTTTGCAGGGTTTGAAGGTGACATGGCTAAGTAGATAAAGTGTCAGAAGCGGCTATCCAGGCCACTTCTGAAGGCTCCCAAGAGCCCTTCACAATCTCTCCCCTCCTCCTTCACCTCCCTACTCTCGCTCACTTCTCCCTTCCACTACCCTCCTCCTCCTCCTCCTCCTCCTCTTCACTGTTTCAGGGGTAGGAACCACGCAGCAAACCCCCCCCTCTCCCCACACGGGGCGTTTTGGGGGAGGGGGGAGGGGTGTTGGGAGGTAGCAGTGGCCTGCAAGGTCGCAGCCCCCGGCGGACGGGCCCATGTCACGGACGGAACATATTCTAATTTCAGCACCGCTCCCTTCTAGCGCGGCCTGTGTAATAAATCTTGTTTGGTGACAAAATGTCCAATTAAAAGGGAATTGACACAAAAAGAAAGGTGTGAGCGAGAGAAAAGGGGAGAAAAAAAAAAAACGAGAGGAATGCAGTCTCAAGGACAAAGTGTGTCTCTAATGAACGTCAGACGCATAATAATCTGCGATGGCTGATTAGGAAATAAGTTCTCCAGTTCCAAATGAAGAGCAAAAAAGGGAAAACCTCCAAGATGCTCATTAAGATTTTACAGCATCTAAACAGCCTTCTGAGTGGAGATGACTCTGTCTAGGGTGAGAACAGGAGCGGTACCATTGCACTCTATTTACACTTTAATGGATATCAGTGGTTACTCTGGATTGTTATTTAAAAATAAGGACTAAAAATGTTGGAAATGACAAGCACTAAATGCTTTCTAGTGGTCAACAATGTGCTAGCAACAAGCACAAAACTCAGGATCATTGCTAAAGATTATGATCATAAAGTGTTGAAATTATATAAAGATCTTAAATAAATTTTAATGAATCAAATATTTCACAAATAAATGCAACCATTATGAATGGAGGTCTAAAGGAAGTCAAACTGTCCAGTTAAGACACCATTAAGTTTTTTACATTTTTAATCAAGTCATCAAACAACTTTCAGCAAAATAAGAAATCATTCTAGGACCTCACCTGTCATTCACCTGGTTCTACTTCTTAAATGACAATTAAACTGGGAAAAAACATTTCTTATTGACCTTGTAATGGTCAGAAGAACCAAAAAAATTGTGCATTGTTTTAAAAAACCTAGCCATCAAGAATGGAAAACAATATGAAACAATTAAAATAGCTGTGAATAATCTGCTACGCATATGCTCAGTTTAAACCTGTATTTATATCCTTTTTTTGGTAATCCACTCATGTCGGCTCATACCATGGACCTGTTATGTAATATACTCATCAAAATTTCTAGACAAATTTCCTGTTTCCAAAAATAGGAAATTTATTTAATCTTAATAATTGCATCCACTTGAATAGACGACTATTTACATTTTAAAATCTATTTGAATCACATAAAAAGACAGCATGGGGAAAAAACGACTGTGAATCCTTAATTAATGCACGAAAAGGGTTAAAAGTGCTTCAGAAAATGCTTGGGAAACGATTTGCTAGAAGTAAATGCACAGCTACTCTCCACATGACGAGGGTCCTAAAAATCAGATCCAATGCCGTTTTACAAGACACAGCAGCCCAGTAGCACTCGCCACAGAGCGACGGCTCCAACGCTCCTCTAATCAAGCTCTCTCCCCATGCGCCGGGCGTCCTGTAATATCTTTTCATCGCACATGTTCTTTTTGCAGGTGAGCGTGCCTACAGGAATCTTTAACCTCTGGTGTTAAAAATGCCTTCCAGTCTACCACTCCGTATTGGCTGCCTTATGAATATTTCATGGGAGGTGAGACGGCTCAGTGGAAACGAAAGGGGGGGAAAAAACATCCCTTCATCACCATGCAATGATATCAAAGCTGCTTGGAAGGGCGGGGCACTACTTCTGGTGTCAATACCGGGGTTAGATGTTAAGAGATACGTTTCCACATTGATTCTCACAATTTTGTAGGGTCGACAGCTGCTGATGGATAGCAGTGTAACTGAGTTCATTTCCTACTGAAAACCAGCAATCGCAATATTGTGGAAAATGACATGTTCTATACGTTCACAGCATTTGGCAGACTCTTTTAACCGGAGTGACTTCCATTTTTAAATTTCAGGTGTTCGTGGAACAACTTGGGGTTAAGGGCCTTGCTCTGTGGACCAGTGGTGGTAGTGTTGGGAGTGTGTTTAGAGCTGGATTTGAATCTCCAATGGTGAATATCCTACCACTAGACTACCTCCACCCCATCTCCAACTCCCCATCTTGGCCACCCTTTTCCAAAAGTTGCTCCAGAAAGACAATCCTTAAAATTTAGAAGTATAAGTTGCTCAGGATAAGAACCCAGCCACTCTGGACACTCAAGTCAGTGAAACTTCATCACAATATTATACTGAATCAATGGACAACCATTCAATATCTGCTGATCACAAAGTCTGCTACACAATTTAACACAATTAATTCAAGTCATTTCATATCACATAAAGCAACTAAAATATCATTGAATATTTTTATTCCTGAGCTACAGTCCCTGTGCTGTGATACTTAATAAAAGTTGAGATGTAACCAAAATGTTTGACATAGGGCTGGACATTATGGCCTAAAACTAATATTGCGATATTTTTAAGCTAAATGACGATAAATGATATATATCTCGACATATTCTTTCTTTCTGGGAAATAACTTCATTTCCCACAACTCCAACCCCCCCGCGCATGACTTACAATAACGTGATGGATGCACATCCGGAATAAACACTGAGAAGATCAAGTAAAAAGCTGTATTGTGAGTAAACCTCTGGTTGTTATTTACCAGCTAAAATATGAAATAAACAGGAAGACGTGACTGAATTGGAGCGTTTTTGCGAGTAATGGCGTGTTTACATCACGAAGATTGTCATTTTGGCGTTTTACGTATTTACTTTTATTTTTGTGCACAGAATAACTGAACTAGTGCTGTTTTTTTGGGGGGGAGTCAAATCATCTGCTTCCTTTTTCAATTAATGTCTTGAAATCGTGTGGATATTCACTTCTTTCTCTGCACGCTCGCTTCCCTCTGTCTCCGCTACAAAACATGCATGCGCCAGGAGAGTTTTCTGGATGAGTGGGGGAGTGAGCTGTCGGCTTTGAGAGGGCAGAGAAGCGAAACTCAAAAGTGAAGTACATGCTAAGTTTGTACTCGATGTTCACGATATAGTCATTTACTACACTGCATGTGGAACAAGCCGAGATATATCAAGTAGATTTAATATATATCGTCCACCTCTGGTTTGACATCAGATCAATGCTTTTATTTTGGATCTATGCTATGGGCTTATTGATCATTGAACTGATGGCTAAATAGGGAGAGTTACACCAAGAAGGGCATCTGGTGTAAAACATTTGCCAAAACAACATGCAGGGAATGATGATCCACTATGGTGACCCTTAACAAGAACAACCAGAAGAAGCTGAAAAAGTAGAAGACATGTAGAAATAATGCAGGCCCAGTCATTTTGAGTTTTATTTTTCTCGTCTTTTGTTTCATTCGTTTTACTGACGAGCATCGTACTGCATTCGAACGAAACATACAGTGTGGGCGTGCAAACACATGGTGTGAAGTTCATTCCCTGAAGTTAACTTGAACGCTTGTCCTCGCCTACATTGTCCAACCCTTGAAGAAGAGGCAGAATTTCTGTTCTGACAGTAGGAAGGCCAGTGTAGATATGCAGCATGCAGAAGTGCTAGAGAAGAAATCCAAGTAGTTCTCTTCCACAAAAAATAAACCACTGAGCTCCAAAACATGACCCTTAACCCCAAGCTGCTCCAGGGAGATTTAGTCACTGAAACTAGGCTGATAAATGCTGTAAGTGTAAAAAGAACATAATGGCATAACTGATGGTGCGGTGCGGTGGTGGCTGGATGGAATTCACAGCTATGCAATCCCATCAAAACATGAGGATGCACGTATCATTCAATCATTTTTCATATAAAAACTTAATCTCCAGAATTCCTCAGTAAAGTCATCCATTAGTAATAGTATTATTGCGCTCAAATAAAAAGAGTGGGGGGGAAAGGAAATACAGCCATATTCCATTTAGCTTTTTTGTCAAACTCAAACACAGAAGTGACCGTTACAGTGTTAAAAAAGAGTGTAAAAAGTGTGAAAATCACAGTTGAAACTGCTAAGGATCAGAATAAAGCTACCCAATCCCGATCCTGGTTGTCAGTTCAAGTTCTGGAGCGGTAAAGGTACCACTGAGGTACTCAAGACGTACTGCTTCCCAGCCTCTGCCAAAGCTGCCACTGCTCCTTCACAGATGGGTCAAATGCAGAGGTCACACTTAATTGTGGTGCATTGCTGTACTGTGGTGTGTTCATAATGACCATGACCAATGACAATCAAAATGAAACTTAAAATACACATTTTTGAGCAACCACGTACTAAAAGCACATCCGGGTTGCCCCATTTGCTGTCAAAGAACCATTTTTCCATTTTTCTAATTTAAGCACAAAATGGGAAACTTGTTCTGTGTCGTTTCATTTTGGTTTTGAAAACAAACTGTATAAACAATTCACAGCTTTGTGAGCTGCACAAGACCCAAAAAAACTAACTTTTAACTATGAAGTGAGATTCTTCTTATAGCTACTCCAGGCTATGTGGATGGGGGTAGGACTTTAACATGACGACTCTTTCCAACACACCACTACCCAGCTCTCCCCAAACTCCTCGCGTTGTCATTGTGACGGAACTCCTCCCTGCTAACAAATGGAGCCATCACGGAGGCTGTGGGGAGACACACGCTCCCTCCCATTTACAATCCCCTCCATCAAATCCCACAGGGTGGAGCGCTGATTACTCCCGCAATTAGCAGTGTCAACTCTGCGATATAGATTAACTGGTCAGGTTTGGGTCTGGGAGCTAATTAATCCTCACTCTCTTTATGATTTGTTGATTAATTATGGATATTTAGTTAGGAAAAGAGACGTTAATTATTAATCAAAATTAAATTATCTGGTGTAATTAACCACAAAGTTCCTAATTTCGCCCCCCTACTCTTTACGAGACGTAAGTGACGGAAGACGAAGGAAGACTAATGATGTTGTCCAGACCCCGAAAGACAGAGGACGCCACATTTTGCATAAGACACGTCATGAATCCCGCAGTCGTCCCCATACATTGGGTAAAGACATATTTTGGCTGACAGAAAGTTCACCCATCCAAACATTCTTCCATTCGCCCATAAAGCATCTGTCAGTCCATCCATCCATCCGTCGTGTCCTAGCAAGAGAGAAAAGTTCCCTCAGGAGCCAAAGCAAGCAGCAGGGGAAACCCGAGCGATGAAAAGCTCCAAACCCTGAGACGCGAACCTGACTCAGACGTAGCGACTGCGATGGCTGGTGGGTGGGTGGCTGGCTGGCTGGAAAAAAAAAAAACCATAAGACAAGCTCATCCCGGTGTCCTCACCCGTCCCTTCCAAACAATCTCCCCTCGGAAACCTTGTTTACGTTACCTCGGAATCACCTCGCCAATATTTATCTTCTATTTACCTAGAAGAGGCAATACGCAGATATTTATCGCCAGGGTTGTGGCTAAATATAGAAGTGTTGCCGTGGCGCCCCGCGTCTTGGTGGGAGGTTTGGCTCTACCGTTCGTTCTTAAGCTGACACGCGGCAGAATTCCTGATGAATGCCTCTTTTCATCTGCGTGGCCATGTGGATTTGACAGAGTAAATATTTAGCTGCATCGGAGTTGGCCGCTGATTTTACCCAGATGGACGGATTGATGCCTTGGTGCAGCAGCTTGCCAAAGACAATCTCGGGAGGTTATGTAAGCTCGGCTGGCCTGTGGTGCCTCTACGGAGAGTGGCGCTGGCTCCAGCGACTGCCACCCACCAACAGCGCGGCACTGGTTATCATGAGTAAATTTGTATCTATAAAATGTTGCTTGTCACGTTTTTAATTAGGGATGCACAATATTAGGAAAAACTGCATTGCGGTACTTTTGGTTTTGCTGCAACATTAACCCAAATCCTAACCTATATTAACTTTTTATTTACTATTATTTACTAACCAAAGTATTTACTTTTTGGGCATTCAGCTGAAACTTTCATCCTACGAGACTTACATCTCGTATTTACAGGAACAGTCTCCATGGAGCAACTAGAGGTTAATGGTTTACTCGGGGTCTCAACTTTTTAGGATCTACTAATTTTTTTCATTTTGTTTATTCTAGAATGACTGAAGTGGGTTATATAACCAAAACAGCTTGAGCTTCAAAAATCGCTAAATCTAAGAACCCTCAAATCAGAGTAAAGGATGTTCTATCACACATCTCTTGTGGATTAGCCTTGGGAAATCTGAACGCTCTGAGTTGTATCATGATGTGCTGTTGTAGCATAAGTGTATAAATGTGCCTGAGTAAAGGAGTAGAACTCAATCTTCTTGTCCTGATGAATGTGAGCCAGTGCACGAGTCCAATCCATCCACTATAGTCGTGCACAGGCTCACGTTGATCAGAACATCTAGAGTAAGTACTACTCCTTTACTCATGCATGGTTAAAACCAGAACTTGACACTACATATTGTTTCAGGATCATGAAGTGTGCTTAATATACACACACACAATATACCTGTATGTATAATATTTTTCAACTGATTGCATCCGTATTCCTTCCTTTTAGAAAACATTTTAAAAATTAATGTTTAGTTGTTCTTAACTTGTTCTTATATATTTCTCTAATTGGTTCTATTCATCATCATCTTTCACTTTTTAACACTAACTACTTAGTTACTTACAGTATCTCTCTTCCTGAAAGTGAAAGTGAGTGATTACTCGTCACAATATGTGATCTCTGCATTCGACCCATCCGTGAAGGAGCAGTGGGCGGCTAACAAGGGCAGCGTCCGGGGAGCATTGCTTGGGGATGGTACCTTACTCATGAGTACCTCAGTGGTACCTTTACTGGTCCTGGATTCGAACCTGCGACCTTCTGATCACCCTACCGTTACGCCACCAACTGCCCTTCATTCCTATTGTTAAGCAATTTACGTACGAACGGTGCTCTGTAAATAAAGATTTTTAGCAAAACAGCAGCACTGTTTTTAAACTCAGTCGAGTAAAGGAGATCATTACTGATGCATGTGAGCCAGTGCATGACTACAGCAACCCCAGATCGGGTCTCATGCACTGTTAACATTCTTAAATAGGGGTGCATGATACTGTAAAAATTTACATTGCAGTTTTGCTGAATTTTTTTTTTGCCAACCCAAACCCTAACCTACATGGAAATATGGATTTGTTTTATACTAAATAATTCCATGTGCTTACATTTGTATTTACTTTTACGGCCTTGCAGAGGGGCCCAACTTTAGTCTAAGAACCCTTATATCAAAGTAAACAATCTCCTATCAGATAGCCTTCTCTTGTAGATTAGTGCAAACAAAAAGGCCCACACTAAATGAGGTGGACTGACTTTGCAGGATTTGAGAAAGCAAGAAAAAAAGATCAGGCCTCAGACACAATGCCTGGGAAGTGTCAGGGAGCTTCAGTGTTTGGGATAGAGGACCTAATGCAACAGTGATCAGAAGCACCACGCAGCATCAAAATGTCAAAACACACCGTCGAACACCATGTTCGGTCACAAAGGGATCTGGAAGAGCGATACTCCTCTTCCCCCACCACCATCATCACCACCACCATCATCTTGCTGTTATTTACGCAATAATGAAAAACAGCCCTATATAATATTCCTCGCACACTGAGCGATTAAACGCAAGGACGTGGTATCGTCGTCGCTAATCAGAGAGAGCGAGGGGACTCGGCCATTCTTTATCATTTTTCACCCCCTTTTAAATCCATTTCTTCACACATTTCTCACCTTCAATTCCCCATCAGGCACTGTGACAAGATAGAGGAGATAATCTGATTTATCATAATCACCAAAAGGCATGCACGACACGGCCGATTTGCATTAAGTAAATATAAGCGGCTGGGATAAGCCACGCTTCACTCCGTCACGACCGCAGGTAAAATCTGAGCAACAGTGTTGGGGGGGGAGGGGGGACTGGTGCTAACTGGCTCAACTGGAGAGAGACGCAAACTGTTAGCAACTATTGTGCTATATCCATTTACGGTCAGGACATGTTAGGACTGACAACCTACGTTATCATGTATGAAATTTATCAGACACAAAAGCGGCAGTTGGTAGTGTAATGGTTAAGGAGCTTGCTCGGCGATTGGAAAGCTGCCGGTTCAAGCCCCAGATTGGTTTAAGACTTCTACTTTACTGCCAGTATTTGAGGTCTAGGGCACATTTACAACATCACTGTTTATGTAATAAACTAGTGAACATTAACCTGTTACTGCTTTACAAATGTTGTAAGCTACATGCACATAAGCTAGTATCTCACATGAAAGTATCTCAGCCCCCTTCTTTTCACTATGTGATTTCTTGCTTGAATCAATTGACTTTCACGTCCCTCACTAAATGAATAAATGACAAAAAATCTTTCCATATTAGACTTGGCAGCTATGGTCTAACTACGCCACACCTATATGTTTGGACAGACAGAGGATAATAATTTATACATAAAACCGCTATCTACATACTCCACACCTCGCTTAACATTTTTACTTATGTAGTTAATATATCAATATTATTCATGGACTATTTCTACATTGTAATACAAAATCTTAACCACACACTCACTACACACCTGATACAAAACGTCTCAATTTCTCAGAAAAGAGAGTCGTCCAGAACAATGCTTCTTTGTCCCTGAGCAAAAACCCAACTCAAACATATTAGGCTCCGTGAAATATGCGTCCTGCACCAAAAAGAGCTCGTCGGTTAAAACCGATTAAAAAAAGGGGAAGCCATTTTGTCTTCCTCCCCTTTTTTCCTTTTCCGCTAATTACGACGAAGCTTCAAAAGGAATAATACACGTGCCGAATGACCCCGGCACGCTTTCGACGGAGCCGGACAGCATTGATAGCGCTTTGTGAAATGACAGCATTATATTAGAAGCAGGGATTCGGTACGTGATCCCCACAAAGTGCCATTGTGCTTAATATAATCGCGGCAGAAACATACAAATGACACGCTCGCGGTATCATTGTTTCGAGATCAAAATGAAATTACTACGGTGCCTTTGCCACCGCATTGCCGGGTCCTCCCCTCCTCCTCTTTGTTTCTGGGCTCCCGTTCCGCCGGCATCGATTTCCTACAGGCCCGAATTAGCATTCGTCTTTCTCTCTCTCTCATTAATCAATTTACACACTCTCTCTTCCTCTAATTGCCGGCCGATGCCGGTTATTAAAAGCCCTTTCAGAACGTTTGCCGGATAAGCTGAGCTCAAATCCCTGCTCCTTCACTGCAGTAAGAGTTTCTATTTTCTCTCTGCTTTTTTAAAATAATACTACACTGTTCTGCTAATTCTCAGAGTGAAGTAGAACTCCGGCACTACAGACATTAGAGCTCATCGTTGGTGTAGTGGTGTAATGTGTACAATCACATGAACACATGGCTGAAGGCGTTCGTGTACATTTTGAAAGAAAATAATACACATTTGTAACTTATTAGCTCACCACACCCTCACTAAAATAAATAAGTGTAACATCAACACTTTGCTAACTGACGTTTAACATCAACACTTTTCTAACTAGAGTTTAACAGTAACACTTTGCTAACTAGAGTTTAACAATGACACTGCTAACTAGAGTTTAATGGTAACACTGCTAACTAGACTTTAACAGTTACACTTTTCTAACTAGACTTTAACAGTTACACTTTGCTAACTAGAGTTTAACAGTAACACTTTGCTAACTAGAGTTTAACAGTTACAGTTTGCTAACTAGAGTTTAACAGTAACACTTTGCTAACTAGAGTTTAACAGTAACACTTTGCTAACTAGAGTTTAACAGTAACACTTTGCTAACTGGAGTTTAACACCAACAGTCTGCTAACTAGAGTTTAACAGTTACAGTTTGCTAACTAGAGTTTAACAGTTACACTTTGCTAACTAGAGTTTAACTGTAACATTGCTAACTAGAGTTTAACAGTTACACTTTGCTAACTAGAGTTTAACAGTAACACTTTGCTAACTACAGTTTAACTGTAACATTCTGCTAACTAGAGTTTAACAGTTACACTTTGCTAACTAGAGTTTAACTGTAACACTCTGCTAACTAGAGTTTAACAGTTACACTTTGCTAACTAGAGTAACCCTAGAGTTTTTTGACAGAGTGTGGTGCAAAATGCAACATTATTGTTATATTCAGCATAAATTCCAATATCCCAAAAAGGATCAGAAGTTTAGGGAAAAATCTATTCCTATCCCGATTATCATCTTCTATTAACCAAAAATTTGAATGTGATTATTACTTTCTTTTTAGCATTTCATTAGATGATTTAATCCAAGAGCTATAGCATATTCAGCATCTCAGCATCAAAGCTTTGAGTAATTAGTTTAAATTTTCATGTTTCACAACACTAAGTTTGAGAGACCCTGTAAATTGGACAAAATATGGAATAAATGTGAAATAAATGTTTAACGTAACATCATTAAGAGACCAGCACCACCAAAAAAAACAGTACAGATTTCAGCATTACCCAGTACTGTATTAAATTATGTCATTTGTTATTTTTATTTTTCGGTTCTGCCGCATTGCTATCCAGCAACAATCAGCTTCCACCTCTGCTTTAAGGTGAACTGGGCCAGACTCAGGCATCTTTATGCTTTGCAAAGTCAACAGTAATGCCATCAATTCTTTCGGGTCAAACGGGGCGCGCAGATTTACAATGCTGTACGAACAATGCGCTGTGAATTCATAGGTAACCTCACATTGCACACGACATCCAATTCAGGGCAATTAGGGCCATGGAGGACAGCACGGCAGAGAGGAAAGCCAGGCAGGGTGTGTGTGTGCGTGTGGTCCTCCCTGCATCCCTCCCTCCCTCCCTCCCTCCCTCCGTCCGTCGGTCCGTCCTCACTCTCTCCTTCTCTCTCCATCTCTTCTCAGTGCACTCGGAATGAGAGAAATGTGTCATACTAAAAAGCCATTTTCTCCTTGTGATCCAATCAAATCAGCAATAAATTTATTTGTTATTGACAAGCTGGAGAACACTAGCTGCCCTTGGCACAATGCGGCAGCACACGAGCTCGTTCTCTCTCTCTCTCTCTCTCAGCACATCACTCTGAACTCAGCTGAAGGCTAAAAACCAGAGTTATGTTCCTATAACAAAATATTTTCCCGAGGCCTAACAACTCATGTTGTCCTGACTCCTGGAGTAATGGAAGTAAATGAATCTATAAATAATCCCTCTTTCTGACAACAAATCCTATCCCCCCCGCCTCCTCCCCATCGGCCTCACTCTCTCTCTCTCTCCCTCTCTCCACACACTCACAATCGCACACATCTCTGAACAACGCTGCTTACTGCCGCTGTCACGCACATCACACGCATGCATCTGAAGAGAGAGAGAGAGAGAGAGAGAGAAAGGCCAAGCGGCCAGGGCAAACTTTTTAAATAAACTACACTGTTTCACTATAAATGTGTCACGAGAGAGAGAGAATATATTGGCCCTAATCAGCCAAAATGGGGTGATTCATTGGCTAATTTCAGCGTCCGGGGCTATACATTATTTCAGGCCTGCCAAAGCTAATTTCTGCCTTTACAGACGGGCTCTGGATGACAAATGGACCGTCCGAGCAGCTACAAGTGAAAAACCTCCATCATGCTCCTACTCCCGCTTGAGTTTCACTCACTCTAATGATGCATAATAGCCTGCAACTACGCTTGACCCACAGATTACGCAGTGACGAGAGTGGGGGAGAAAAAAATATGTTTATCTAGAGGTTTGGGAGGAGAGTGAAAAGGGATCGGGCCGGACATGAGTTTAGACATGGACACAGCATTTTACATTTTACAAAATTTACAATATTTAGCAGATACACTTATCCAGAGCAACTGTCATTTCCTAACATCAGAGACAGTCTCTCTGGAGCAACTTGGGGTTAAGGGTCTTGCTCAGGGCTGCAGTGGTGGAAGTGCTGAAGGTAGGATTCTAACCCACAACCTTTTGGTCCTGAAACACATATCCTAACCTCTAGACCACCATCACCCACATATTTAGCAGATGCTCTCATCCGGAGTGACAGACCCTTAATTTCCTAATTTCAGGGACGGTCTTCCCATAGCAACTTTGGGTTTAGGGTCTTACTCAAAAGCTCAACAGTGTTTTTAGTTGCAAGCAAGTTAGAGCTGGATTTGAACATACAAACTCCTGGTCCATAGGTGAGCAATCCTATCGCCAGGTTTAAAGAAGGCAACAGTGTCATTTTAACGCTCGAAAGAGAATTTGTTCCTCTAATTGCTAATTGCACAAAAATACCTAAGGATTGTGCTAAAAAGCTCAATAAATTATTCAGTGATTTTGTTTGCTAAAATGCTAAAAGTTACACATCAGCCATCTGAGAGCCGCCACTTTCGTGAACAAGTTCTGATTGGACACGAGGGGGCTGCGGTGCGATGGCGTGACCCTTGCACAAGTCACCCCACCCCCCACCTCCAACCAATGCCCCAACCCCGCCGCCGTGCCGACTGCTCCAGCCCGGCTATGAAATATCATATCAAATCAATGGCGACAGAGGCATCTAGGCGCCATGGCCACAGCCAGAGACCGGGCTGGGCTGGCTGAAAAGGGACGTGACTAATGGGAATGCTAAACAGGCCTAAAGGTGAGCAATGGCCTCGTCTCCGGGGGACGGTGATGGAGTGACAAGAAAAGAAGCGCTTCTCAGAAAGCCGGACGCGCTACCAGCCGGACTAATGGAGCAGGGGCAGAGACACCCGAGAAGAGGAGCCAACTTTGAGCCATCTTCGCTTTGACGGATCGTCCCGTCCACCCACATCAAATGGCAAAGCGAGGGCCCGGGCGAGGCTGAAGCTTTCTTTAGGAGAAGACGATCACGGTAGAGTCGGAGCTCTTACTCATTAGCTGAAAGACAACACAGTGCTCTGATACTGGTAACAAATCCCCAGCATTTCTCGAGAAGCTGAGGTGGGAATTTAGCTGTAGGTGAGATGCTGCAAATTACAAATGAGTTGTAAGGAGTTAATAAGGCAATGATGCAAAAGCGGAAGTGTTAAAAGGACATCAATTTAAAAATACGTGATTCATTTGGTCAGGTTGGTCCACTGGTAATAACGCAAAGGGAGAAACTCTTCATTTACATTTCACTCTTACCTAGTGTGACTTCCAATTCTTAAATATAGGCATGGTCTATCTGGAGCAACTTGGACTTAGGGCCCTTGCTAAGGCGTTCAACAGTGGCTACTGATATTCAAACCCCCAAACTTAAGATCATTAACACAGGCTTTCAGTCACTAAGGCCACCACCCCAACACTGTCCACAAGAAACGAATGGTACAAGCAGTGACCAGTCAGTAAAAAAAAGTGCACTGTCCTGTAATTACAATGTAATTACATTACAAGTAAAAAGCAGTAAATTGGTGAGAAATTAAAATGCCAGTATAAGATGGTCCAACTGCATCAGAACAAGAACAGAATGCAGACATGAAATCACAGGTCACAAACTAATACAAACTAGACACATTTACATTTACATTAAGCTCATCAAGAGCAACTGCACTTTTCCCAATTACATGGAAAGTCTCCCTGAAGCAACGTGGTGGTAAGGGCCTTGCTCAAGGGCCAAATTCCTGAATTTTGAACCTCCAATTTTATTTTCACCAACCTAGAGTTTCAATTGCTTACAACATTGCACCGCCACCAGCTCCACATAAACAAGGAATTCAACAGGAAAAAAATCCAGCCATTTGAATCAGTATCAGACTGATTTCACTATCAACAACCATTCACACCAGGCAAGCATACTGCGCTACTTGCCCCTTCAATCTCACTTCACTACCTGCTGTCTCCAGAGTGCAGGAAGAGGATGGAAGGATGGTGAGATGGAGGATGAGGGAGAGAGGGAGAGGGGGTGGGGGGGCCTAAGAGGGAGAGAGTATCAGGTGCAGGCTTCTGCTCGGCCGGCTCCAGGTCCCTTCTCTCTCGCCACGGGGCGAGCTATTATTATTAACATCATTTGTCTGCATCATTCGGCCGGCACCTCTGCCTTCAGCCGCCGCTATGAAGATGGCATGTTAATAAACGAGCGTGGCCGCCACTCCGCCATCCGACCTGTTCCTCGTCTGCTTCAGAGCTGCCCCCGCCCTCGGCCCCGTCCCTCTCTCTCTGATTCTCTCTCTCTGTCTCTCTCCCAACCCTCCCCACCACCACCCAACCCAGATCCCCAAAAGGGACGGCGGGGCGATTTGTTTTCCAGCAGGTTCCCCCACTCCGTCTATTGTTGTTTGCACTGAAGGGGACAAATTCAATTCATTCTTATGACAAGGAAGCACTGATACAGAGGAAGCAACGGAGGGAGGGATGGGGGAGACGGTGAGAAAAAGAGAAAGAAATAGAGACAAACAGACCAAACAGAGAGAGGAAAAAGAATGAGAAATAAAGATAATCAGAAAAACAGAGGTAGAAAGAAAGAAATTGGCAAGAGAGAAATTTAGAGAAACAGTAAGACGTAGAGAGATATAAAGTGTCTTAAAGACAGAAAAATGGAGGGGGGAGAGAGAAGGAGAGAGAGAGAGAGGGAAAATCTAAAGAAAAGAAAGCTGAAAAGTGGAAAATGCTACAGAGATGGACAGGGTGATAATCTTAGACGGAAAAAGAGAGATACAGGCGAGAGAAAGATATAATGTAGAAAGAGAACAGAAACTAGGCAAAATATAGAATGAAACAATGAAGGCAGAAAAAGATAGGAAAAAGCAGAGGGAAGCAAAAAGAAAGTAAAACAAAGAGAGAAACTAGAGACGGAGATAAAGAAAAAAGAGACAGCGAGAACAAGAGTTAGAAAGAGTCAAAGAGAAGTGAAAAAGAAAGAAAGAGAGAAATAGGAAGATACTGGAAGTATAAAAGCAAAGAGAGAGAGAGAGCCAGACAGAGGAAAAAAAGGCACCCCACGAGAGGTGGAGCAGCAACCAAAAGAAAAATGAAGTGATATAAAATAAAGAAGTTGCTGAGTAGGTAGTATGGCAGGACAGAAAGAGGCGAGAGGGGAAGATGGATAAACTCATAGCGGCCGGCGTTGGGGGGATTGATGTACTGCGCTGACAGGCACCTGAGCTCAGTCTCCGAGGACCTGGTCATCCGGAGCTCAGGGGGCTTCCTGTGGCTGTACACAAGCTACATTAGTGCGGTGTTCGAGCCACAACGCTGCTGTTACGACAAGTTGAAGCATTAAAAAACAGCTACTGCAGCGTCAACAAAAGCAGTTTCTAGCAACACACTTTAGTTTGAGCTTTGGTGCTTCAGACTTTCTTAGATTTGGCTGAAGAGGGTCCATGTACATGCATGGGCTGGAAGGTCTATGAGAAGTGACCTCTCTCATTACTCTCCACGTCTGCTTCGCCACTTCGGCTCTGCAGGTTCCAGGGCCAGTGTTGACCCAGCGCTGCTGTTCGCCACCGTTCGGCCCAGCAGGACTGCAGCGCACGCTGCTGGAGCACATCTGTGCTGAGCTAGATACTACAAGCTTAGTGCTGGACGCAAGGCTGTCTAGGATAATCCAAACTTGTGCCTGGACCTGCACTCTCTTCCAGAGGAGTTCGACTGCATAATCGTCTGGTTCTGCAGAAGCCTTGGTATTTGGTACCAGCAGTGACCTCCTGAAGCCTCTGTGTGGAAAATGGTTCTATGAGTTGTACCTGAAGAAGAGAGACCCTGCTTGCATCATCAGAATCCTTTTGTGGATTGAAAAGACTGTCTAGGATCACCCTGACCTGTACCTGGACCTTGAAGGCACTCATTTAATTCTCTTAAATATGCACTGTACTGCATGGTCATCTGGTTCTATAGGCCTCATCATTTGGAACCAGCATTGACCTCCCGAACCTTAAATGATCATCTGAAAGTCTAAGACTGAAATCTTTGGTTAAACACACTTTTACACACTTGTACTCATAGGTCTAATGTAAAAGCAGTTGGAACAGCTGCGCTTAGGGAGTTTGCCCTGTGATCGGAAGGTTGGGTTCAAATCCCGGGCCGGTAAAGATACCATTGAGATACTCAGGAGCAAAGTACCGTCCCCAAAGCACTGCTTCCTGGGCACTACCCATGTCAGCTGCCCACTGCTCCTTCATGGACGGGTCAAATGCAGAGGTCACATTTCGTTGTGGTGCACTCTGTGCTGTGCTGTGGTGTGTTCACAATGATATCTTACCGGGCAGTCAGAAACATGGGATATGAACTCAAACTGTGATTATAAGCAAACTGATAAGCTGTGATGATCAGCAACGGGGTGGTGGTGGGGCCCAGTGACAGCATACAACGCCTAAAGACCAAGAGGTCATATTTTCAAATTCAGCTACATCTTACCTCCAGGATTAAACCCCTGAACCAAACCCTTAACCCTAACTTGCTCTGTGAGACTGTCCCTGCAATTAGGAAATGGACCTCACTGGATAAGAAAGAGATAAATGTCAGCAATGTTAATGTTAGTTTTTTTGGAACAGTTCAAGTTCCTTGACGGGCGGCATGGTGGTGCAGTGGTTAGCGTTGCCACCTCACAGTGAGAAGGTCCTGGGTTTGAGCCCCAGGGACAGCCGTAGGGCCTTTCTATGTGGAGTTTGCATGCTCTCCCCATGTATGAGCTTTCTCTGGGTGCTCTGGCTTCCTCCCACAGTCCGAAAGCATTGCACGAAAGCATTAATTGGTGACTCTAAATTGACCCCATAATGTGTGAATGTGTGTGTGTGTGCCCTGCGGTGTGCTGGCGCCTGCCCAGGGTTGTTGCCTGCCTTGCACCCGTAAGTTCCCAGGATAGGCTCCGGTCCCCCCATACCAAGACATACCAGTTTAGGAGTGGTTATTATCACCTGACTGTCTATCTGTCCAGCATCAGGAAACCTATAACAAGTAAAACTAAAACACATGAGTCAGATCAGAGGCTTTAAACTATTAAAACTTGATATATTTTCTGATTGTTAATTACATTTGCAAGCTGTTTGTTGTTGATTTTATCACTTACCTAGAATCTGCTATTTCATTCTGAAGCCACACAGTTTGAATATTTTTGTTTAACTTGTTTTTCCTCTTTCTTTTCCACACTATACAAGTTAGAAAGTCAGAAAAAACAGTTGCCTCTACCTAGCATTAGCTATCTGCCGCTAACTTAAAATGAACAAAATAAATCTTCATTGTTGCAGGGACAAAACACAGCAATATCAGGGGATGCAGGACGCGACCGAAGAGTTTACCGTAACACAAAATGAGGTGAAAGCTCTTCGTGGCATAACCATCTGGACAAGGTAATATCTTCAACAGAAATTAATATTCTAGGTTCCACACCGGGCAGCAATGACATAAGAATTAGAAGCTAATTTAAATGTATGCCTTAAGCCAAGCTGAGCTTGAAAATGTCCATAGTCGGATGTGGCCGGCCTGTCAAATTCTTACATTTGAAAACTTTCCATTCTTTGAAAAGGAGAGGGGGGGGGACAAGGAGAGCAAGCGAGACAGAGAGAGAGAGAGAAATAATAAAAAGCGAGTGAATCCCCACGAAGCTCCCCATATGAAGTGTCACATTAATAACCCTATGCTCGTATTCAAATTTTCTGTCGAAAGCCAAAGAAAGATTGAGTGCCCCGCTGTTGCGCAGTCAAGATTGAAGACATGTCTCATTGACATTGTTAAAAGTTTATGAAAATATATGAATCCTCAAATGTCATTGGCTCCTCGCCTCACGACTCTGCCCACTTCTATAAGAAATCGGTCTTTTAATCAAAATGATTGAATACCACAAGGTTGGACTCAGGGATCTGAATAAAACGGAGTATGAGAAAAGGAGAGGAAGGGAGGGGCGAATAAAGCTATACACTTGCATGCAAAGAAGACAGTGTAATAAATATTCTATTGCCGGGGTTAACCGAATACCACATTTAACATGTCCACATTTGGTCTAATCTTTTTTTTTTTTGGAGGGGGGCCTCAGTGCTCTGAGGCTGAATGCAATACATTGCTGGTTTAAATGGAGATATATGGGGAAGTGTGGTGGCGTTTTGTCGAACAGCTGGAGATTGTCTCTCATTTTCAAATGCAAAAGTACTGAAAGAGGAAGAAAATGTTAACTGTTCGTCTGTGCATCTAGAATCCACACATTGTTCCCATAGGAGGACGGTAGAGGATTATGGAATGGAAATGCATACAGAGAGATTTAGTGGACAAAAGACGTTGACATCTTTTTGCGCATTAAACCTTGCATTTTACTATGTTAGAGAAGTGAGAGATTTCTTGCAGTGTGTCATCAGTATACTAGTCAACATCTTAAACTAGTTCATAAGGTCCTACTTTATTTCTGACCGTTATCAAGTCAGCAACAACTATTAACTTTCACTCATGAACCAGCTTATGGTCATTTAACAGTGTGGCTTAACCTGGGTACACAGCAGGATGAATTTTAGTGAGTGAATTAGTGAGGGACACAGCACAGCAATGCTATGTGACCTCTGCATTTGACCCATTCGTGACGGAGCAGTGGGCAACTACAAAGCAGCACCCAGGGAACAGTGCTTGCAGACAGTATCTCATGAGTGCCTCAGTGGTACCTTTATCGGTTCGGTGCAACCTTCCGATCACAGCGCGAATTCCGTTACACTACCAACAGCACCGGCATGATCAAGATGCCCATCACAAAATCCTTTTTTTTAATTTTTTTTTTTACTACAACCATCTTGGTAATCACAGGCATAATGTGAAGTTCACTTCACTTCATATTGTATATCATTATTAATTTGGTATGTTTTGGCTGTCGTGTCTGACAGCTCAATAATTCATGTCATCATACAGCAGTTAATCACAAATTATGTTTTATGACCATGTTTCAACGATGTGTGCGTTGGTGTGTCATTTCATTTTTTAAACCATCACAGTTTTAGCTGCTATTATTCGGCATTAGTCACCAAACTGCATCCTTTACTTCTTTCCTCTATATGCCACTGCTCTGTAATGTCATATGTTTGACATGGAGTTAATCTTGTAACTTATTTTATGCACAGTAATCTATCAAAAGTAACAAGAAACAATACTGTTAATATAGTCAGATTATGTTAAGTGAAAGTGAGTAATTATTTGTCATTGTGAACACACCACAGCACAGAACACTACAACAAAATGTGACCTCTGCATTTGACCCATCCCTGAAGGAGCAGTGGCAACTGCAGCTGACATGGGCAGTGCCTGGGGAGCAGTGACTGGGGGACATTGCTCATGAGTACCTCAGTGATACCGCTATGCGTCCGGGGCATCTTTACACCCTAACTGTTACGCTACCCACTGCCCCATTAATGATTACATTTTTAATTACAACAGGTAACGTGTTTCCTGGAACAAACCCCATAATTACTGATTTATTTAAATGTGACTTTTCTTCCCCGTCACTGTCTAAAATACAGTTACTGGCCTGGAAACAGGGTAGTAAAGACCAACAGGAGCTCTGCCTTTATTTTTTGGCGGGGGGGGTGTGTGTGTAAAGGATCACAGCCACAGCCGGAAACTTTCACCACAAAGTGCAGAAAGCAGACAGAGAGCCATTTATTTATTTGTCGGAACATAAGAAGTTGGCTTTGTTGTGTTTAATCTTGTATGAGGAAAGTTGGAATGATGTAAGGCAATATCAATATCACCCCAACACACAGTGAGCCGGCACACACGCACAAGCTTGGCAATACGGCATATTGAATATTGCAACATAACGCCATGCTTTTTAGAAGGCAAAAGTAAAACAAACACAAGCTTCTGGTTCTTATTCCTGTCATTAACTGATGCTATTTTTTTGTCTTTTTCTAATTGAGTTTTCTATGACGTTTTTGATAGTTGATGTTGCTCAGTGATGTCCATACCTCAACATTCTATCAGCGGCAAAAATTGCTAGAAGTTCGAAACTCGACTTTCACGCTGGTGAAAACTTTAATCCCTCATAAGCATTCCCACAGAATCTCCATCCCCTGTAGAAACACCCATACTCCACCGACGCCGGCACCACGTCTGCACTTGGAGCTCTGAGCATGCTGGGAACTCTCTCAGGTGCAGGTAATAATGACCGGGGGCAAGAGGAAGGAGGGAGCATGGTCTGGCGGAGGTATATAAATGAAAGGAGGGCGAGGACAAGGGAGTGATTGAGCACCAAGGCTTTGAGCAAGCTGTCCTGTCTGTTCAGACCTCCCTCTGCACTCCATCACCGACCAGGCCAGACCTCAGCCTCCAGAGAGAGCAAGGGGGACGTGAGGGTGGGGGAGAGAGTGTATAAGGAACAGAAGAAAGTAGGGATTGAGGAAAAAAAGCTAGAACTTAAAATAAAAACATTGGTCACCTAAGAGCATAAAAATGTGTATGATGCCAGCTGCCATTTTTATGTTTCCATGAGGTCTTTTACGTACTTAAAAATCGGTGCTAGTGAATTTGTAGATTGTTACAAATAGTTAAACTTAGGTTGAATTAGGGCCTGTGTCCACCAAATGCGTTTGTTGCGCCGGCAGCGCCTATTTTCAATACAAATACTATGGGCTTCAGCATTCAGAGCGCTAAGCACCTTCAGTGGAAAAAAAGACGTTGGAGATGTTTAGTTACCGCATCGCTCAGAGCGCTTCTAAAACTTTTAGAACAGCTCTGGACTCGTCAATGTCACTTCTCTCTTGTTAGCCAATCAAAATCAAGGAAGGGGCGGGACATACACAGTCAAGAACTCACTACCAACGATGGCAGTGTATCTGGAGCAGCTAGAGAAGCTTATTTTTATTTAGTTCAAATAAGGCGAAAAAATACAATTATGTGATCAAACCTCTAATCGGTGGTACTCTCCCAGCTGTGTTCTTGCACGGTTTATCTCATGAACCCAATTTCTACGTCTCGAAGACGTGACCATCTAAACATTAAGTTGCTTAATGTTTTATAAGTTACATGCACTAGTTGCCACATGTTCACACTTAACACAACTTAATGTCTTAGTGTGCATGTTTGAAGTCAAGTGAAACAGTTGGAAAAGAACATGGGCACTGGAACACAGCCTTCAAGAGAAAGAGCTAAATGAGACATCCGGTTTAACTTTCATAACAACACAAATTCAAATTCCCTTCACTTGTTTGTGACATAATGCACAAATTACCTTTCATAACTACGTTTCCGCACTGCTTTCTCATGGTGTTTGTTTGTTTGTGACTAAATTGCAGACTAAAAGTTTAATTGTTAAAACTTTCATATTTCAAAACAGTGTAGTTGCCGCTGCTATGTCTTGGGGAAACAAAACACTCATTAGACGCCTCCTTAGAATCCATCATTTACATTTTACTGCTGTATAATAAGTCATCTGTTTGCATACTTAACACAATTTAGCGTCTCTGCAAGTGAAATTTGAGTCCTACCATGTTTGCGTCTTGGCATAAAGCGTGAATTGTTTTAGCTAACAGTGGGAGTGGAGTTGAAAGTGAAAGCATCTGAAATGCTGAATTTAATAATGATTATTAACTGCTTGTTCTTCATATCTTAAAAAAATATGACAGCACAAACGGATGAAATTAGTTTTCATCATTACAATAATAGTTTATGATAAAAATCTTAAGAATTTTGTTTTCATATCACTGTAGGTACAATGATGGAAATGAAATGCTCAGCTAATTAATCATTATAATGTCATTATATTACATGGCGGAAAGCATTTTCTGCCTTCTGCTCAAGGGGTTAATTGCTATAACCTAATGCAACTAAAACATAACAAAATCAACCACAGCTAATAAAAGCCATTTTGTACCTAGGATTGGTTGTAACCAAGTCTTAGGATACTTGCTTGTGCACCAAGAGGTTGTAGATTCAATTTCAGCTGTATCTAACTGTTGGAACTACCACCATCGGGCCACTGAACAAGACCCTCAACCCCTAAGCAGCTCCATGAGGTTTCAACAAATGTCATAAATATTTGTTTGTGTTTAAACTAATGTGTTTGCCACATGAAAAAAATCATTTCAGCACCACGTTCATCAACACGTGCCGTCCAATCCTAAAACGTGAACTGACACAGCTCCTGTTTACATGAAGCCGCCATAGCAAACGAACATTAGGCTCCTATTTAAAAGCTATCATATTGTCCTCGGGAGAGATCTCTCTTGCCTTTCACTTTGTTTTGATAGGAAGTAGGCCCTTTCAAACGTGTCTCGGAATCTTTCAGAGCTGTCAAATTACAAAACATATCTCTTCAAAGCTACACAAGGAACATCACTAACCGAAGTGATAAATCGAGTTTTTTCTCCCCCCCTCCCCCTCCTCCACCACCTCTTTTCTCCCGCTCTCTCACTGTCTTCCCGTCTTTTGAGAGCGCCGCTGATGAGTGGTAAATTGGAAATTATTCGGAGTGGTAACGGCATCGGTGGACGCCGTTCCATTATGCCGTGTCAGTCAGGGAAGACAGATAAATTACTCGCACGTCAATCTGGCCATCAAACGCCTAGACAGGGGGGATTGGGGGACTGATCAATAGAGGGATGGCAGAAGAAAAAAGAGAAAAGAAAATTCCACTGTAATTCCCGGCTCGGTGACGGCCTGAATAAATCACAAGTCTCTCCGATTCGGTTGTCATTAACTCCTGGTTGGCGTCGAGGAGAAGGCGACGGCCGCACGTGCCGCAGAACAAAGGCAAGAAGGGAGGAGGAGGGGAATAATTGCAGATTAAGCCAGGACAGGGCGGAAACGTTCCTTGTAATCGTAAAGATCAAAAAACACAATTAAAACAGACTTTGTACTTGGCAGTTAAAATCCTTAGAATTTGCATTGGGGTTTTTTCTCCCTTCCTTCCTTCTCACCAGTTCTAATGACCATTCATTTACTGTTTAGTGCATGATGCATTTAAAACACCTCATGCACTGAACAGTAAAGGAATGACTGCGAGTAGTCACCTGTAGCCTCGTCCAACGCTGGTCTTCCCAGTCCCGAATGCAGCCTCTGAAATACTCCAATTTGGAATGATCTGCCCGCTTGAATAATTGATTGGAACAAATGGGAAATGGATGAGAAGGTCCGAGTGTTTCCTCTCCACTCTCTCTCTCCAAGTTTACACTCAGAGGCTTCTGAGGAGATAAAAGAGTACAATTTTAAGGTAACAGAAGTCATTTGAGCACATAACAAATACTATTTTCTAACAGGTAAACAACTGTTACTCCTCTGTCATGAAAACAAATTTAATTCTGTAAAGTCATAAATATCCACAAATAACCCATGTTTAATGGATAATGTTCAAACCATGAATACAAAATCTCTTTAGCTTGGATTTGGCTGTTTTTTCAGAGATGATAATGACAGCAAGTCATATTTGAACACTTGTGCTGTAATATATAAAGCTGTTCTGCTTTTTGAAAAATTTATAATCAGACCTGGTTGGTCAATAATACATTAGCTATTTTGTGTGATTATTAATAGAGCACCTCAGCAACGTTTTTGCTTCTTGGCTTATAAAAGGTCATAAACGGGTCAGATATATCATGCTTATTCTTACAATCAAAATGTCCATTAAATAATCAGATCTGATCTAAATAAAATATATTTGAATTTAAACAGCTGTGGACACACATGCACATGCATGAAAGTATTAAACAAAAAAGTCTGTGTTGATGTTTCCCTTTAAAATATGACACTTGCTGTGCTATATGAAGGACTTTCCTGTTTCCACTTTATGCCACAATCAGCTATTGGAATACTGCATAAAAAAATAAAACCGGACAAAATCTCATGGCCAATGGCTTGGAATTGAATAAAGATTCAGTAGCACATCTAGTCTCCGACATAGCTGGCAACTGGGCCGTCATATTGTTGGATCTGTTGTGTAAAGGCATAATATGTTAACACAAATGCGCCTAAAACAGTTCCAGTGACTGTGATATCTTCTTTTACACCTGTCGGTTTTGTTTGATGACCATCTCTGATCTCTCAGAAGAAACAAAATCTCTGGTTTAGTTTGACATATGCTCTACATCCACATGCTTAAGATCTTTATGTGTGTGTGCGTTTTTTATATCAAGTATTTAATACACACTATCCATGTTCATAAAACACATGCTGTATCATACCCTCCTGCACTTCGCTTCATGATAGAACTGTTTGAACACATGTATAAACATCTAAATAAGTACTACTACTGTACATGAAAGCAAACACAAGAAACAGTGACTGGAGTGGAGGAATTGACATCTGTGACTGATATTTTTCTGAGGGCCAGCTGCCGCTCTCCATTCTCTAAGAACTCAAGCTATACGATGCGGTTGGTCTCAATAAGCCCATCAGACTTATATATATATTATATTATATATTTTGCCTACAGTAGACTGAGTTTCTGATTGATACAAGACACAATAATGGGGAAAATAAGAGCGAGAGAGACAGAAAGAAAGAGACAGAGAAAGTGAGAGAGACAGAAAAATAGAGAGAGAACGAGAGCTTGTCAAATAACATTACACAGTAATTAACTGACCACCCAATCAACCCTCTTTAGACTCATATGCCAATAACACAACATATTAGATCCATGATGTGTGCGTGTGCGTGTGTGTGTGTGTGTGTGTGTGTGTGAGAGAGAGAGAGAGAGAGAGAGGGAGAGAGAGAGAAGGAAGTTGAGTGAGGGCAGTTGGAGGGGGGGGGTGTTCGGGGTGAGGGGGATGTGCATCAATTTAAAATTCATGAAGAGCGAGTTTAATGTTTGCTTTGCTACAGGCCAGTAAAAGAAACAATTAGCGTAGTGCGGGCGCTAAGGTCCAGCGAGATCAATAGCCCCTGATAGTATTGTAAGCCTATTGACCAAACGCTGTGCTCGGGCCTGACCCCGAAGCTCCGACAAACCCCCTTACGGTATGTGGGGGTTGGGTGACGGTGGGGATTACACCTTTCTGCCTGTGCAAATGGAGACGGATCGTTGTGCATAGTTAAGCAGCCTTCAGGAGCTGCCGCAATCACGGGAGCTTCCTGCTTTCTCAGCTTGAGCAAAGTCGACACGCCGGACGGGCCGAACGTGACAAGGGTTCTACAGAGCGAGATGGAGGCTCCCGAGGCCGTGCAGCTAGTCGTAGATTAGGAAGAGTTTAGAAGATGTAGAGATATTTATATTCACTGTTACTAAGAACAGAGTTACTTTGCTCACGAGTACCTCAGTGGTTCCTTTACCAGTCCGCGATAAGAACCGGTGACCTTCCGATCATGGGGCCAACTCTCTAATCGTTACGCTACCAATTGAGCCATCACTTTTAGCACTATTAGCCATTCAAAGTTTTCTACTGTATTTATGGCATCCCCTGACTAAAGAAATGTGCTTAAAATGATTTGACCAGTCAAATAGTTGAAAATAATTGTGTCTCTACAAGTCCAATACACTGTCACTATCAATGTAGAAGAAGCCCAGATTCAAGCTTAAACATTTTCTCCAAAACTTACATTTACATTAAATAAGGAAGCAGCCAAAAGATCTACAGTTTTCATAAGGAGTGTATATTGCATTTAACAACACCGAACAATATCGCATTAAATACCGCTCCTACTGATGGTAATTTGGAGTGACATTGCCTTGCTGCTGCTCCATCCTCCAGAATACCACCCTTTGCTTCTTTTCAGGAGATTGTGTACAGCACTGCTTTTTGGCCAACAAACTATTGCCATGCTCCTTGAAGCCTTAGGATTCTTGAAACTTTTAGTGAACCTCTTTAGGCCCTGACCAACACCCAGAACCCACCAAGAGACAAAAACAACAGTTTTGAGGGGCTGAAACGTTCAGTATATTCTTCTGTTAATGTAAAACAATATATGATAATAAACGTCCCCTTCCATTTTCTTTATGTGGGAAGATTCTAATGTAATATGATTTCAGACAGCCCTAATGTGGAACATACCATTTGTCAATCTCTTCAGCACTGCTGGAAAGCTGGAAGCAGCAAACTTGTTCATTCATTCTCATCCAGTCACTTGTTGGTTTGTATCGTCTGTCATGGTGCTGTTTGACTTGTGTTGGTAAATGTGAGTAGCCAGTAAAAGTCTAGCATGTTGAAAATGTGTTATTTTACATCCTTCATTTTGTCGTTTTAACTGTTTGGATTACAGATGCAAGCTAACGTCTGTAAATTGAACCATTCACCATTGTCTTTCATTGTCTTCTTTGGTCGTTTTACAAGGAGATGAACTCTCTATTTTTATATTTTGTTCTCATTTTTTTCATGAATAAACTGAACTGTAACTTGTTTTTGTTGCTGTTATACAGTGTCAGAGCCGTGTGGGTACGTGCTGTAGCTGATCATAACTTCGTAAGACTTGGCCCTGGAAAGTCCAACCAACTCACATTAGAGTTGTAGTCAAGACCACCTGAACCGAGACCAAGTCCTGATTGAGAGCAGAGTCTGTCGAGGCCCAAGACAAGACCAACCCTGCGTCCGAAATCGCATACTTCCCTACTATATAGTATGCGAAAAACAGTGTGGGAGGCGAGTAGTATGTCCGAATTCATAGTATTCGAAAAACAGTAGGCGAGAAGTACCCGGATGACCCACTGCTTCCGGCTGAATTCTGTAGTAGGCATTCGATGGACACGTCACTATCCCATAAGGCAGCGGGAGAGGCGGCGTCATATTCGAAAAATGGCGGAAAACGGAGACGCGGCTCTTTTCAAGTGTAAGAACCTTAAGGAAAACGCTGTGAGCAGCTGACCTATGCCTCCTCTGAGCTGTTGATCCAGTCAACGTTAAAACGCAGATGAAAGCTGTAAGCATTACGAACAACATTGCTGATGTTCGCGCAGTAGAGTGGGCTCTTTAAATTTTCGCGCTGTTGTGACGACACATGACACGTGACAACATCAACACAGCGGATGTAGTACGTCCGAATTCCATTCATACTACCCTCATTCATACTATATAGAACGTACTGTTTTAACGGTAGAGCAGTACGTTCAAATTCAAATGTAGCACCTACTCAAGTAGTATGCAATTTCGGACGCAGCACAAGACTCTGAAGGGCCGGGGCCGAGGGTGAGGCCAAGGTCGAGACCGGACCAATGGACGTTTTCCACCACATGAAAAATAAGTGGAACATGCAAACCCTAAGCAGCCCTAAAAAGGAGATGAACAAAGCAAACAACATACACTAAGCAACATTAAACATCAATATTTCTCACTTACATATCTATAATGAGGAAATCAATGAGGATATCCTGACATCTTTCCCAGACAACACGACATCACCTGTGTTCATGTGCCCAAATTTCGTGTGAAGGGGCGGGTAACCGCGGTCTGCAGTAACATCATTGGTTGCACTTGAAGTGAAAAGTTAGCCAATCTGACAGTAAATGGCTTATTAATAGTAATATTGAAATTTATTTATTAATAGTAAAATATTAAAAAACACAAAAAAACATTGTTATAGGAATGAATATTTAAAGCATTGTTCACAAAACATTCACATAGGGACACTGGAAGAAAATGTATTAAGTAATGCATTTAAATAAATGTTAAAAGAATATATGTACAGTATATATATATAGTTGGTGGCGTAACGGTAGGGTGTTCGGCCCATGAGCTGAAGGTCGCAGGTTCGAAACCAGGACCAGTAAAGTTACCACTGAGGGACTCATGAGCAAGGTACCGTCCCCAAGCACTGCTCCCCGGGTGCTTATTAGCTGCCCACTGCTCCTTCACGGATGGGTTAAATGCAGAGGTCATATTTGGTTGTGGTGCACTGTGTGCTGTGCTGTGGTGTGTTCACAATGACAAATAATCACTCACTTTCATATGAATATATGTATACACACACAAATCGAAGAAAGCGTTATATCTAGAAAGCAGATGGTTGGAAGCTCTGCTCATGGATTTTGCACCAGTCACACCACATATATACAGAAAACTCTCTCCTCTTACACACGCACGCGCACACATACACAGACAAACAATTATATACACCCATATATTTACACAAACTAGTAACCAGAAGCGAGAGCGCCTTCGTCTCTGACCTCTCCCACACACGCACATACTACATCATTGAGATGCTGGACAGAGGCGAGGTACGCGGGTGTGTGTGTGTTACTGCAGGCCTGGTGTGGAGGCGTCAAGGGAGCAGGGGAACGAGCTCCGTGGGCTGCGCGGCGAACCCGCGACGCTACGCCGTGATTCGCAGCAGATGTTCCGGAGAGGAAGCAGAAAAAAGGGAGCGAAGGAGGGAGGGGGGAGAACAGGTGTTCCGCCCACCCAAGCATCACCAACAAACCGGACCTAACACCCACACCTGGAGAACTTGCCCAGACGCGCGTGTTCGGGCACGTCCACTCACCGCACACACACGCGGAAACACACACACACACACACACACAAATACATGCATTAACTGGCACGTTGTTTAGTTAAGTCGGAATCATCACCTCAGTAACTTTAGCATGCTAGGCCTTTCTCTCCAAAATTAATCAGTATAAACTACATAACACACGTCCCACCACCATTAGGTTTCAAAGGAAAAAATGGCAAAGAGGAAACTTGGGGGTACACGAGGCTCAATCCACAAAACAGCACACGTCAAAGCATGAGTACGACAGATTACAAGTACAATGCACTGTGAATAGAACAGCAATGCACTTCGACGAAAGGAGTCATCTATTATGTAAGTGTGGATTGCACTTACATGTGTCTATAAATTACTCCGGTACTAAGACGCTAGGGGTGTAACGATACATCAATTCAATTATCAATTAGCCTGTAACATTGATCGAAAACGAAAACAGCCGTTTTTTTGTTGCAGCGCTCATAGCGCTTCAAGTTGAAATCCGTTCAACTTTTAAAACAGCGCTGCACTCGTCAATGTCACTAGTCTCTTGCTAGCCAATCAAAATTGAGGAAGGGGCGAGGCCTACACTATCAAGAACTCACTACAAATGGCGGCGTATCTGGAGCAGCGGGAAAAGATTTCATGCATCCAATCTGGTCTCTAAGACGTGAAAATGTGTTTCAAACGCTGCCACTAATGCTAAGATGGAATTTCTCTCCATTTTGTTGGTTAAATTAGCAGTCTCAAAAAACACGTTGAAATAGGAACGAAGGCAGAAGTGGCCGATGACGCTTTTCGTTACTTTTTGTTCCGCTGAGAGAAAGAGCTGATATTTTTCTATTTTGATATCTCATACTGATCGCTGGCTCCTGAATTGAACTGAATCAAAATCATATCGTAGCAGACTTTGTGAAATCGTTAGATATCGAATCAGTATCGAATGAACTGATGTATCGTATTACGGTAAAACTTGTGGTTTACACTCCTAAGGAATAAGTGTTTGTTTGCTTTCTTTGGGAAACAGAACTCGGATTGTCAAACTTCAAAAAAGAGCATCATCTTTACATCACACGTCTTTTTGTGTCAGAATCTATACCTGTCTACACCAAAAAAACACTCCATCATTTTTCTATATCAACTTTTTAATACATATTACACTTAGGAAAAAAAAAGGAAGCCATCTTTTTATCGCTTCACACCCCAGCCGTCACTTCCCGTTACAAATGTTTGAACACAGACACGAGCAGCTAAACAAGTGGCACTACTCCAGATGAAAGTGGCAGCTTTTGAAAGTCCCCCAACGAAAAAACAAGATACGCATCCTTCCGGCGCCGCCGAATTCCCAATAAGCCCCTCGTCCCGATGATGGATTCCCGCTCGCGCCGTCATTTTGTCTTTTTCCTCGTCTGCCGATAATAATCCATAATGCCGGCGTGATACACTTCTCCTGCATTATTCAAAGAAAGTTTCTCCTTTGATTTATATGTGATCTCTCTCTCTCTCACTCTCTCCTCCCCTTTATTCTCTAAGCTCCTGGATGTCGTCACGACGTAGTCGCCGATAAAGCAGTTGTGGGGAAAAAAAAAGAATATTGCAGGTGCTGTGTGTGTGTGTGTGTGTGCGGCTCTGTGCGAGGAGTGATGTCGTCTCATGCTGAATAATTATACCAGCTCAGCCCAGGCAGATCCTCCCCAGAAGGCAGTGCGTCTGTGAGCCTTCCACCTGCCACGCGCTAAACGCCGCCCCATCCATCAAACACCCACTTGACAAATACATTCCATAATAGAAGTTTATTTTTATGGGGAGGCCGAATCACAGGCCTTCCCATGCATACAAAAACCTGTCAGAATTATTTATGAGCGCTGCTGAGACGCACAATATGTCATATCAAAGGCTGATTTCGCCCTCCCGGCCCACGCCGCCCTGTCAATAGTCGCGCCGGCTATCAATAATGTGCAACAGCGCGGCGATAAGCCCGACGAAACACACGGGGTCACTCTCAGAGGCGAGGACGGCCTCTACGGATGCCACACACACACACTGTAACACAAACGCACACCCGCGCGCTCATATGCATGTACAAGCCTCGCTATCAGAGGGCCGGCAATGCAGACACACACATCTACTTTTACGATTGAAAAAACTGCATGCACACACACACTTAGAGGTGCTAAGTCAAGGAAAATTAAATACTACAGTTTTTCTGTTCATAACGAAGGGTATTTTCAGCTACCTAATGTTTCAGGTTGGTGTTGAATTGGCAGAAGTGGCATCTGATTGCATCACATTGCGCTCCCGGTAGCTGCGAGATAGAATCGGAGGACGACCAAGATGGAAGCAAGAATCTGTGGGCGTATTTGTCAAAATGTATGGCTCTGAAACCTCGTTCATTCATTCATTATCCGAACCGCTTAGTCCTAACTGGGGTCACGGTGGGACCGGAGCCCATCCCAGGAACTTACGTGCTCAAGGGGGAACCAACCCTGGGTAGGCGCCAACACACCGCAGGGCACACATGCACAAAGGTAGTAGTAGACATCAGCGGTGTGAACCTTCTCTGATCTCACGATTCGATTTGATTACGATTATTAGGTCAACGATTCCATATCGATTTGATACGGTATCTCAATGCATCAGGAATGAATCTTAGATCGTGCAGCCGTAGCTGATACCGTGACGTTGTTTTTTACTAGAATTTTTATGCCGTAGCCAAAAAATCAGCAAGCAATATCATTATGGTATAATGCAGGTGTATTCAACTGCTTCTGTCTTAGAGATCACCACTCAGACCAAGCAGTCTGACTGTGGGTTAGATTTAAATTTGCATCACATTTATTATTCATAGATACCCAAATCATTTGGAAATGTTTTAAAAATGAAAAAAAGGAATAATTTTTAAAAAGTGATTTCAAAAGTGATTCAGAGAACCTGCACTTCCGCCGCGGACCACTAGGGGACAGCCGGTTGAAAACCTCCCTTATAATCGTTTATGGTCTACCACTGCATCGCGATACATCGATTATGAGACTGATTTCAACACCCCTAGTAGACATACTAACATTCACTGTCTTAATGTTTTATGCTAGCATTATTTCAGCCTTTTATCTGAAATCGGATTAACAAATAAAGTTACTTAATCACTACTTTCCGTCAACTAAAACTGGACTAAATCTAAAAAAGACAGAAATGACTCAAATGTGACTAAAACCGATCATTTTCATAATCATTTTCATGTGGTTAAAAACTAAGACTGAATCAAAAGTAGCTTCCGCAATTAGAAATTAAAGCGGTAAAAGTAAATTCTCCATAAAAGCACCAGAATTTGTCCCTTTATTCCAGAGTGGCCTCGGCGCCGAAGTGACACCTCCCGTGTTTATACAAGTCAGGCCGGACTTATTTAAGAACTCACACTCACAGTTGATGTAAAGTCGAGGGTGACCTGCATCGCACGAGTTAACACCTGCCATGTTTAGCAACATCTATAAACACCGAAGGTGTTAACGTCGGGGTTAATAAAGGCCGAGGAGCATCGACTCTACGCCGCGAAAACACCTTCACATCCGCACCGAACCCACAGCTGCTGCGAGGCGCTGGAAGTCGTTACCGGAGTCGGAGTCTGCCGGCGCTGACAGCCTTTTTAGGACGAGCAGCTGCTGGTGGAGGAGACATACATAATGAGTGACAAAATCAATGTCACGTCTGGTGGCAACCCCGTGACACCGGGCGGGGGGGAAAAGGAGGGGGGGAGAAAAAAAGCGCGGCTTCCAGGAGAGCATCGGAATTCAATAGCATTGACAATCCCATTTTCTTCATGGTGTCAAAGCCAATCCGATTCCCGATCGCCGGCCCTAAACAGTCCTCCGGCCTGAGTTTAATCGCTTTGTAATTAAAATTGAACAAGGATTTGCATGTTCACCTTGTAACGGGGGCCTTAATGCTCGCCGACTGTCGCTTTCGTTTCATCCGCCTTCGCTGCTTTCGTCTATACCGAGCTGGTTCGATAGAACAACTGTTTCTTCGGGGCTCTTACAACAGGGAAATGCAGAAAAAAATAAATGCAGGATGTAGAACACCAGTTTAAAAAAAAATACATAAAAATAAATATATACAAAAAATATATATATGTACTGTATATATACTATCAAACTCTATATGAAATTAGATAGATAGGTAGATAGATAGATAGATAGATAGATAGATAGATAGATAGATAGATAGATAGATAGATAGATAGATAGATAGAATGAGTAAGGTGGTGTTTTTCATGACTATATACAGTCAAAGGTAATATTCAGAGTGAAGGAGAGTTTTTACTGAGAGCTTGTGTTATTTTTTATTCCTTTTTATTACAATATTTTTAATAAAGCGCCCGCTGCTGGTTTTGCCTCATGATCTGTTTTGTAAGGGCTCAAAATCCAGACAATAGCCCATTTCAAGCTTGCAAACAAACATTTGAATGTGTTTTTACATGACAATTTACATAGATTATTATTATTATTATTATTGTGTGTATTATTATTGCTACGATTACCTTTCCATTCTCAAGCCTCCACAACTTTCCCTGCACTGTCAGACACTTTAACAAATGCTGATAACTGGTTTTTAACTGCTATAATCAGATGCTGACAAGATATGCGCTTACGACTCAATAATAAAAAAAAAAATAAACCTCAAACATTCGTCTAACTGTATTCAGAAGCAAGCCTCCACTTTCCTGGGAGTCACCAACTTCCGAAAGTGTTTTCCCTCGCTTATCTTTTATTTCTAGCGCCGAGATTCCAAAAACAAGTCACCAATCAGCGCTCGGTGTTTATTCCATAAAGTAAGTCCTGGCTTTGGCTGATAGCACTCATCCTCTAAAACAGCTAGCATAATAGATTACGGGTCAGCGCTAATTTGCGACAGTGGGGCAGCAACCAGGAAAAAAAAAAGCGGAAAATTTCCCTCCGTCTTCCTCTGGTGTCGCTAGCTCGTTAGCTGGCCTCGCTAAACCGTCGCCAGGCTCTGTGTCTCTCTCTCTCTCGTGGCAGCTCTCCTTTTCCTCATTCACGTATGAGTAGAACTTTTGTTTGTGCCGTTTTTACAGTGTTGCTCATCCCCCAGAAGCTCCTCCGTCCAGCAGATATCGTGACGGTGTATATTTCAAACCGAGAGGAGTGCATGGGGCCAGCCTAGGAAACGCCCGGCAGCTAAAATTAAATGGCTGTGGGTGGACCATCTTTCAGCGCGGCCGGTGATGTATCGTCGTGGTGAGATAGCAGCTCCTATAAATGATTACCTGTAGCCGGCCGAGGCTTTGTAATAAAATGGAGGATTATCAATTCACAGGTTTTCGGCCAGATAGCGTTCCTGCAGCTACAATGCGATCGCAATCACCAGGAGGGAGGAGGAGAAGGAGGAGGAGGCACATCTGTATTCTCCGCTGTCTCCCAAAGCAAGCACCCCAGGACTGGAAGATCTAGAAGAAAAAACAGAAGAAGAAGTGAGTGATTTAGCTCCTGGAGTGGCTGTGGAGCATCTGATTTTAGACATAGAGCTTATATCTTCTTCATTTAGACTGAGGATGATGCTACGTTCACTGTTTTTAGTTAAATTTCTGTCAATTAAAAGTGTGTGCATGGATATATAATCTCGTTGTTCGTGTGTGTGATCCCAAACAATGTGCATCGTCAATTAGGGAGGCGTTACAGTCTTTAAGCGGTTTTATGGACGTCTTTTAAGTGGTAGAGTGAGTGATTATTTGTCATTGTAGACACCACAGCACAGCACATAGTGCACGAAATCTGACCTCTGCATTTGACCCATCCGTGGAAAGAAACATGGGGCAGCTAACAAAGCGCCGAGGAGCAGTGCCCAGGGGCAGTACCTTGCTCATGGTACTAGCGACTCATGGATTTGAACCCTCGAGGCGAAAACCCTACTGTTACACCACCAACCTTTAATTCTTTCATGCAGCTACTAGCATCAAAATACAGCTTAATCAACAGATTAAGGCTGGACTCATAATTTATGGATTAGGTCTAGTCTTGCTCTGCCAATTGAATCATCACCATAACGCAAAGCTAGTTTAACTCAACGCACAAGATTAATCATAGTTGGGGAAAACTTGTCCATTCTGATCAATATAGCTTTTACTATTGGTGGTAAAAATACAGTGGCAACTAAAATAAACATTATATCCTGCTGTAAAATAAGACAGATTAGAGTTGCTATTTTGACTTGAACTATAACTACAGTTAGGGGTGGGCGATATATCAAATATACTCGATGTATCTCGGTTTGTTCCACGTGCGACGTAGTAAATGACTATATCGTGACCATCAGTATAAATCCTACGTTATTGTCAAACAGCATGTACTTAAACACCGAGTTTTGCTTTCTGCCCGTCAGCAGACAACTCGCTCCTCCGCCCATCCAGAAAACAACTAGCGCATGCGCGTTTTCTCCCGCTCTCGTGTTTCGCTTCTCTGCTCACTCCACCGCCTGTGGCGTCACATCAATGCCAAAACTAGCGCGCAAATAATACCCATAAAAAATTCATGAGCGTAAATTTCAAAGTCGCGAGCGCAAATGTGAAACTAAAGAACACAAAATTAAATCGAGTGCGCGGTTGTGATAATATTGCGCACAAACTGTATTTTTCCTCTCTCCCCAATATAAAGTATAAAGTTTGCTATATTATACTTTGGTTTAAAATAAAAGCATTTACTACGTTAAACTTTGGCTAAATTCATTATATTGTGTCATTTTATGCAACACAGGGCCGAATTGATCATTTATACAGTGATTTAGAGGAAATGTCAAGATATTGAGATATATATTGTGTATCGTGATATAGCTTAAAAATATCACGATATTATTTTTATGCCATATCGCCCAGCCCTAACTACCGTTTAAATAATTATAAAATTCACAACTGAATGAAGTCTTAGAATTTCACAAATCAGGTTACAGTTTTACAGTCTTAAAAAGCTTTCCAACTTCTCAGTCATATGAACAAGTACGATGGTCATTCTTGAATGCTTCTCCACAGAACACAAATTAATTTTCTTGCTAAGAAATAATAGAACACAATAACTTCTGCAAGTATGAGAGAGTAGTGAGACGTGAGATAACAGTAGCAATATAAAGTGAGAGTAGATTATTACAATTTTACGCTGAATTGTTGCAAAGAATGTTGCGACAATTTTGGAGGATTAACGTAGATCATAAAATCTGCCAAGATTTGATTTCGTTCTTTTTTCCAGTTCAATTCAGGAGCCAGTAATAGATATGAGAGACAATGTCACACACTCACTTCCATTTATATCCAAACACAAAAAGCGACTAAAATATCATTTGACATATTTACAGCCGTCTGCAGCCCATGTTGTTGCGCCTAATAAAAGTTTACGAAACGAACTGACGTCTCAGTGATTGCTTGCAGATGTGATCAATGTTTTTATTTTGGATTATTGCTATGGTCTAGTTTATTTTTGAATCGATGCAGAATGGTGTTTTGTTTCATCCCTACACTCAGCTGTATTGGGGCTTTGTACAGCGAGCACGACGTTGTTGCAGTGCAGCTGGTAGAGTAACGCTTAGAGTATTCGCCTGTGTTCGAATCCTGGGCCGATAAAGGTACCACTGAGGTACTAATGAGCAAAGTACCATCACCAAGCACTGCTCCCTTGGGTGCTGCCCATGTCAGCTGCCCACTGATCCTTCACGGATGAATTAGGTGCAGAGGAGTCACAGTTCGTTGTGCTGTGCTGTGCTGTTTCCACAATGACAAATAATCACTCAGTTTCCTGTACCTGAACCTTACAAGAAACTATTAAATTCTCTACCAGACAAAAAAGGTCTCCATGATCACCTGGTTCTTCAGAGGCCTTGTCACATGGACCCAGCAGTGAGCTGGTTTAACTGATCATCTAAATACATCAGGCTTTTACCCCCCCATCCAACCACCCTGCCCCTCCTACACACACTGTACATGTACACACTTCTAATCCATGATTGTAACGGTTACGGTGTTGACCACATAATCAGAGGGTCGCTAATTCAAGTTCCGGAACTTTTAAAGTACCATTGAGGTACTCACGAGCAAGGTACCGTCCCTGGCAAAGAAAACTGGAGAAGCAGTGACAGGGCAGTTGATAGCGTAACGGTTAGGGCATTCGCCCGGTGAACGGAAGCTCGCCAGTTCGAGTCCAAGGACCGGTAAAGGAACCACTGAGGTACTCGTGAGCAAGGTATCATCCCCCAAACACTGCTCCCTGGCAGCTTCCAAAAAAGCTACCCACTGCTCCTTCACGTATGGGTCAAATGCAGAGGTCACATCTCGGTATGGTGCACTGTGTGCTGTGCTGTGTTCACAATGACAATCAATCACTCACTTGACACAACACAGCATGGCTCAGCAAAGGCCTGATTTTTATGTAAATACGCAATATGCAAAGCTGCTCTGTGACAATGGGCCTCATTGACCAACTGTTCTTACGGTGAAATTTGTTCTTAAAACCCACTTACACAGTTTCCACAAAGACGTTGCCATTCAGCAGTGTCTTCTTGTTTGAGATACAAACAGAATCTTCAGACGGCGAAGAGCACTCTTACGCAAATTCCAATGCATGCCGGTTTGTGCAAAACATTAGCTTAATTGGTTTTCTTTCAAAACTACAGTTGTATAATATATAATTTTAAGATTAGACTTTTAATTTACTTTTATAAGAAGTAATTTAAGAAAACAACTGAAAAAAAATAGTGAATGAGGCTCTAAAAAAAGAGCTACACCTAAAACAACAAACATCACCACCATTTTTCACTTACAGTCATCAGTTTTATCCTAAAAAACCCACACAAAATATTAAATATGAGCAAGAAGAAGGGGAGAAAGAGTTGGAGAGGTAGCACAATGTCAATATTTTCCAACATTGTAATTAACAAAAAAGAAATTGTAATTTGTAATTAGTCATACGGCCAAATATGAACCGAGTTGCGAAAAAAACAAAGTTCTCCAAAGCAGAAGAGAAGCAGATTCTGCTCAAAGGACTTATAATTTAATAACTCATATAAACCGGTACATATTTTTACCCAAATTTGAATGTAGAAGCATTTCCACATTCGCAGAGTCGCCCTGACCTACACGTGTTCTTATTCTCTCTGCTCCAACACACTTATTTTGACCTTACGAATTCTGTGTTGCTGTAATTAGCTGTACAGAGACAAGAAACTTTTAAAAAGTGCAGAACTGAGTTGTCTCCTTCCATTTTGGAGGGAGGGCTAGGCGTTTAACGGTTCCGTCTCTATCTAATAACTGCCCCCTACAAAGGGAAAAAGCGTCTCACCAACTCTTAATTTCCACGCCGGGCTCCCGGCACAGGACCGTATTGCATATTCAGGGCCACGGCGCGGAATTTAGCGGGACGCCGAGCAGAACAGCACTCCTACGCCTTCCGCTCGTCAGGCTCGGCGAGGTTCCGGGAGCGGCGCGCCGGAACGAATTACGGATAAAGACTGGAAGTGACGCCTGTCGGCCGGTTTGAGATCATACTTTGTCCTGTCGGCGCTTCGTTTTTTTTTTAACCGAAGAGGAGGAGGAGGAGGAGGGCAAAAAAAAGGGAGGGAAAGGGGTGTGAGGAGGGAGCAGATGGAGGGATGATGGAGAGAAAATAGAGTGGAGGTAAAGGGAGAGAAAAAGAGACAAGGAGGAGGAGATACGGGGCTGGAGACAGCATGTTAAACAGGGTGATGAGCGAAGCGACGGCTCATCTATCTTATTTCGGTGACAGGGAGCGGACACTCCCTCACCTCCTACATGTCCGTACCGCTCACGGGGGAGGCTTCACAGGAAGAGGGGGACGACGGATGGAGAGAGGGGAAATGAGAGAGGGGAACGAGAAAGTGGGCGTGAAACCATGCCATGTTGAACACTAGCATACTTGTGTCGAACGTGACACGTATCAATGTCTGGGATGGGAAGGTGCTAGAATGTTTGTTCTAGATTTGGACAGAGGGATTTTTAGGAACTTCTTCGTTGACTTATGACAACACCACTCCTAAACCCACCTTAAAATGTGTAAACCCCTCCCCCCCACCCCCCACCTTTCCCTTTCTTTCATTTCCGCTTCATTTCAGTTCCTAGAGAAATGTGACAATGTCGGTCGTGGAAGTGCAACATCAATAAAATACAACTTATTAAAGAACACAGCTGCATGTCATAAAAACCATTCAACATAACTATCACGACTCACAGTAGCTGTCTCATTCTGAACATGTCCACCACGAGACCTTAAAAAAAAAAAAAGCTACGAGAGAGAGGTCGGGGCAGGAGAAAGGGGTCGAGGGGTAGGATGTTGTTACTATTTTCCTTGAAAACACCAAAAAATATTTGCTAAAAATTGTAAGCAGTTATAAGGTCCAATTACCGAATATTAAACATTAAAAACGGGATCTTAACGCCAATTGTCAGCTCCTTCCTCTCTCCTCCCTTTTATTCTCGTCCGCCCGACATGCGCTGCCACCCTTTACGTAGCCGCCTTTTCAAACTCGCGCACGCGTGAAAAACGCCTCTGCCTTCCCCGGCCTCGCGTTCCAACGCACTTTTCCCTCTGTTTTCCCCCAACTCCTACTACTATCAAGTCGGCCGTCACCTCTTTCCCATCAGTCATGCCTCGCGTCACGGATGCGAATGAGTGAGCGTGTGTGTGTGTATGTCCGAGTGTGAGCCAGGTCTGTGGCAAAGACGCGAAAGGAGACGCACCCTGCCATTAATTCTCACATTTTTACATATTAAGTCTCCTTCGACTGCAGCTTTGGGTTTCGCTTTAATTAGACCGCAGGGATTTGGGTGTAGACAGTGTCTCTCCTGGGTTTCTTCTCTTTTTCTCTCTTCTTTTCCACTTTGCACTCAGCGCCTTTTCGTAAAGCAAGCAGCGGGGAAAAGCAAAGGGCTCAAGGACGCAGCACCGGGTTTGATTTATAGCGGAACCTCCGACCGGCAGAGCTGCTTTTGGTAATTGTTCCCATCACTGCATAAAGGAGGCGTTTAACTGCGCCGGGATCAAAGTTATTCCGGAATTTTCCATTAAAACTGACGCCGCCCTTGACAGTGTTGGGGAGTAACTAACTACAAGTAAAGACGCTACGTAACTAATTCTTTTCAGTAGCGAAGCTAATTTTAAAATGCTATAAATCTCTGGTTAGGGAAGTAGTTTTCTAACTGTTTTTACTTTTTAGGTTTAGCTTCGTGTAAAGATTCTTGTACCTTTTTAGTTTTGTCAATTTCTATTTTCTAAAATTCTGTTTTAATTGGACTTAGGAACGATCACAGTCAGCATGTGACAAATTGAAATGCTGTAGCTTTAAAAGTAACCTTAAAAAAAAAAAAACGTTTTGATTAAATTTTTCTTTTTTTTTTCATTTTTATTTCTTAAATGAAGCCTGGTAAAACATTATACCATTACAAAAATTTAAACTACCAGTTATTTCCGTTTATTATGTTGTTGCATCATATAGCGGTTGTTACGGTTAGGGGGTTGGCCTTGAGACCAGAGGGTTGCCGGTTCAGGTTCCAGTTCAGTAAAGGTACCACTGAGGTACTCTTAAAAAAACTCACTTAAATATAGTAGCATCTGATTGTTATATTGATGATGACACTGACCCCTTAAAAAAGCACACGGAATTTGACGTTGATCGCTCAGGTTTGAAGTCTCGCTAGTGTCGCTCCTTTTTGCTGCTTCCTACTTCCATACTTCATTAAGCAGCAGGAATCTCGCGTCAGCGGGACCCCTCCCCTCTCAAGCTGGTGTCAGTGTGGGAAGCGGGACGGGCCTTTGACTGGGCTAGGATTGAGAGCGCGAGAGTGAGCGAGAGAGCGAGAGAGAGTCGCTGTTATAGGGCTCCTGAATAATGCATGTCCCAGCGAGGAGCGAGGGAAACGCCCGGCTGCTGTCTTATAGAAGCTGACGGAGCGTCACTTCACATCATCGACGGCCCACTTGCGCGGACGGGGGACGGGACGGGATGAGACTCCCGGCCGCCCGCCCCTCGCTAGGCGTGACGAGTCGAGGCAAGGGCCTGCCGTTACTGACGGAAACGACCAACAAAGACCCGCCCGGTCCTCCGACTCCGCCTCGGCCGGGACAAATTGAGGCCGACAGCGGAATCCATGGGACAGACGCCTTCTTACAGCATGACAGCGGAGATAATGTTATGTATGGATTCAGTAAATATCACAGCCTATACTATAAACCTGATGTGGAAAACACACTCCGTCGTCTGCATGATACCCGCCCGGCTAGACCCAGAGTCAAATAAATGGAAATTAAAGTTGGCTGGCGATGAACTTAAAACAAGAACTTTTAACTCTTGATGCTAAAACTGAAACGGCAAGTGTATTGAATCAGTACTTAGGGAGATTTAAACAAAATTTATATTTATTTGGGACAGATAATAACTGAGCATTTTTAATATATAAAAACCCATAAAAGGATATGTGACCCTCCACGGCAAAACCAGTCGCTTGTCGCAAATTTTCAAAATTGAGTTATGTTTTCACGAAAGGGCATAAATCAACTTTTAAAACGACACCTATAGCGAATAAATCGGACGACATATGACTGAGATATCAACATTCAAAGGAGTCGGGTTTCTCCTGTCACGCCAAGAGAGAAACGGAGAAATCTGCCTTTGAAGTTGACTATCGACGTAGCACTCACAGACACTTGGTGCGGTCGCGGCTACGTTTGCATTTACGGTAGCCTACGCTACATTCACAGCCACACGGATAGCCTACCTGCGTTAGGTTAACTGAACTCGGGAGACGAAGATGGATTCCGGAGAAATATCTTCACGCTAGTCAACCAGTGGATTTACCGTAAATATTGAAGTAGAGCGGTCAAAACAGAAACTTTTAACATTCTGCTGGAATTGAATTCCTCACCTCAAGAAAGTCACGTTTTTAGGATGGAAAGGGTAAGTTTTTCAGCAGAATTTATCCACAACAGTACAGTATAGACCTTCCACTGTTTCAAAACACTAAAAACCAAAAATCCAAAATTTTACCCCACGCAACATAAACGCTCGTTTTTCTCGGAAACCTCCGTTGCGACAAGCGACTGGTTTTGCCGTGGAGGGTCACAAATATTTCCATTTTGGTTATGGTGGCAGAGTGGTTAGCACTGCTGCCTCACAGCGAGAAGGTTCCAGGTTCGATCCCCGGGTCGGCCTTAGGGTCTTTCTGTGTGGAGTTGGCACACTGCAGGCGCTCCGGTTTCCTCCCAGAGGCAGAATTATACTAGAAAATTGGAAAGTTTTTAAAATCCTACACTTACACTTTGCAGCTCATTGAAGCCTAATTTATACCGAAATATTTCTGGAGTTTAATCTTCAGTATTTCCCCCAACCCGCCTCCCTCACGGTTTGTCGTTGTGAACACACCACAGCACAGCACACAGTGCACCACAATGAAATGTGACCTCTGCATTTGAGCCATCTGTGAAGGAGCAGTGGGCAGCTTTTTTGTCAGCGCCCGGGCAGCTGTGCTTGGGGCCAGTACCTTCCTCATGAGTACCTCACTGGTACCTTTATACAGACATCCCAACCTGCAAAAGGGCAAGAAGGGAGTTGCACAGGGTGATGTAACTCCGACAAACTTTATTTTACAGAACAGAATTCTTCTTCAGCAACTATTTACAGGACAGGATGTACATTTGTTCCTCTTTCATTTCTTACCTTTACATTTTAGACGTTTTTTTTAGCCTGCAATACATTTTTGTGTAGCCTGAGGTGAAATGCGTTTTATATTTTCATTTTTCGGGGCACTCTCCCTCTGCCATGACGCTCCACTGAACCAATAACCAGAGGTGGGTAGTAACGCGTTACATTTACTCCGTTACATTTACTTGAGTAACTTTTTGGATAAACTGTACTTGTAGTTTTTATACAACACACTTTTTACTTTTACTTGAATATATTTGTGAAGAAATAACGCTACTTTTACTCCGCTACATTGAGCGACATTCCGCTCGCTACTTTCATTTTTATTCATCTGTTATCCAATGCGCGATCTGTTTGTTTTGTCGGAAAACTTCCTCCTAAATGACCGTTCCACCAATCAAACGGAGCTAGGAAGTCACATGACCACACACGAAACACATGCGGGCACACACACAGACACTGACACACACAGAGATACATACACACACGCACATACTGTACATACACAGACACACACGCACACGCACAAACACACACTGACAGACAGACACACACGCAAACACATACACAGACACACTTACATACTCACACACACAAACACACGCACAGCCAGACAGACACACACACTGGACAGTTTATGCACTGCCTTGTTCTTGTTTTACTGTGTAATCTCTGTCTGCTGAGCCTTGTTGTTTAAACTAAAAAAAGTCATTATTACACTGCAAAAAATCAGTGTCAGAAAATAAGAAAAAGAAAAGGATAATAAGAAAAAAGGTATCAGAATCAAGCAAAATTATCTGCCAATATAGTGAGAAAATTTATTTTGTAAAGGTCTCCTAAAACAAGAAAAAAAATCTTTCCATTTTTCCATGTTTTTAGCTTTAATAATACATTGTTTTCTTAAAATAAGCAAAGTTGTCATGAATTTCTTAACTCGTAGTGGAGCGTGAGAACCTTTCAGTTCTCTTAATTAAATTTCTTATTTTATTTTAACAAGTTCTTCTAATCAATACATTTTTCTTAATAAGATAATTGCAGCCAACGTTTCTTAAAATTTGATTATTTATCTTACACATACAAGTCTAGTCAAGTCAGTTATTCTTAAAATAAAAAAAACAAGATCTATTTTTTCTTTTTCAGATTTTCTGGCTTGTTAAGATTTCATTTTTTTGCAGTGTACAGATTAATGTACTGTTTATTGTGGCTGAATTAGCCTCAATTTATGTTACTTTTATGTAATATTGTTCGCTAATATCCAAACACATTGTACATTGTTATTGTATATTTTTGCATATTTGATTATATGAATAAACCTCAGAAGTTAATCAGCACTTGAGTAGTTTTTTCACCGAGTACTTTTTACTCTTACTTGAGTAATTTTTGGATGACTACTTTTTACTTTTACTTGAGTAGGCATCCCAACCTGCAAAAACTCATTTCCGGGAGGTCCCCACAGTGCTCCTTGGGGTTGGGGTATCCAACGCAGTGATCCACACATACGCACATTCTCTCACTCTCTCATTTCGTCAGGTGCGAGATTTACAGTTCTTCCAAGTGTGCGATGTACACGCTACTGTGTGCAGCTTCTTGTTTTCTTGCTCTAGTTTCCGGGATATTTTATTCAATTTGCGGGCATCAGGGAGACGCTATCAATATGCGGGAGACTCCCGGAACTTCCGGGAGACTTGGGATCCCTGACTTGAGTAATATTATTCTAAAGTAACAATACTCTTACTTGAGCAAGATTTTTGGCTACTCTACCCACCTCTGCCAATAACAGTTATCGGGTTTTGAAGTTATCGTAACTTCGGTCCTCAAGAAGTTAAATAAAAGCCCGTCCGCACTGAAATCTGATTGTCTTATTTTGCTAAGTAAACCATTCAGGATGCTCTTTGTGTAGCCCGGGCTAAGTGAACAGGCCCACATGCAGGGATCCACACATACGCACGTTCTCACTCTTTCTCTCTCTCTCTCATTTCGTCGTGTGCGCCCTTCTCTCAAGTGCGCGATGTAGACGCTACTGTCTCACGTGCCTGCTCTTGTTTCCGGGATATTGTATTCAATTTGCGAGCATCAGGGAGCCGCTATCAATAGCTGCTATCAGAACTTCCGGGAGACTTGGGATGTCTGCTTTATGGGTCAGGGACTTGAACTGGTGACCCTTGCGATCATGGAGCCAACTTCCTAACTGTTCTGCTACCAACACTAAACTACTTAAACTTCCTTTTGTATCAAGCGGCTTTTAGACTTAAGCTACAGAGCAACAGTAGATAACTTCACGCAAGCCCTTTCATCCAGTAACACTGCATACTTGTGCTGTAGGACACGCTTAAAGCTAATTCGTTTTTTAATTTGAGGGCAACGTCAACACTAAACCGAACCACCTGCTACCTGAAAATACATGTCTTTGGTAATAGAGTAAAAGTGTTTTTGTAATGATGTAGAATTTTGCCATGTTAAATTATTTGGTTTTTAAAAGTTACTTTTAAAGCTACAACCTTTTAAATCCAGCTTCACTACTGATAAGTTACTGAAAAGATTAAGTTATTAGCATCACTACTTTTAGCATCTGCTACTCTCCAACACTGAGTACTTGACAATACAGGTCCTGCCATATGCCAAATTGTTTGACCACGATGCTCAAAAGTTGAGCAACAGACTACATTAAGATCACCTCCTTTCCGTTGCTGGAAAAATTCTCAGGAAGCGGCTACCTGCAGGTCTGAAGCGAAACCAGCTTTGCGTGGGCAGGGGGCGGCTTACGGGAAAGCGTGTGTTTGTGTGCGCAAGAGTGCGTGTAAGGTGGGGGGAAATCGGCGCGTTAACGTGGGTGTCAACACCGAACGGCGTTTAAACGCTCAGCTGCTCCAGCCTTTGCCGAAGGTCCGCTCGGAGAAATGACTGACAGCGTTACGTGGGCGAGACGCACACCTAGTTGTGACTTGCTCTTGTCGCTGACAGATGTTGATTACAGGGCTGTGTTTTTATTGTGTGCGCACGCACACACACACACACACACACACACAGCAGCACAGGCTCTCTCACACCCTCACACACAGGGCTTCAGATTTTTTTTTTTAATGATTATTTTAAATCAGAAAGCGAACGTGTCCCCAAGGCCTCCGAATCTTGTCCTACAGATGGTCCGTTTAATAGGAAACAACACCTCCTTATAAAGGTACGTTCGCACAAAACAACTGTCACATGTAACACGTCCTTATTGGAAACAGATGCCGGTTTCAAATGGTTCCCGACCATCCTTGTCAGAATATATTTTTCACCAGGCCCCACTGTGACTTTCCAGCATTATTCCACGATAATAAATTCAGCCACAAGGTCTGGCAAAACAAAAGCGACGACTTGCCGCGCAAACACAAAACAATGTGGTGAGTTCGGAGCAACGAGAGCGAACCGAGTGAGAAATACAGACTCAAAGTTAACAAGTTTCTTCCCAAAAAACCCACCACCCCACCAGGAGAGAGAGAGAGAAAAAAAACGTATGGATATTTCCATAAAAGCTGAATAAAAAAAAAACTAACAGTCCACTAACAGCAGAAGCTCTAAAACTTTATGTAGCCTACGATCTCCACGCTCCCCGAAGAGCAACATAGCGCCTGGTGGCGAGGAGCGTTTCTTTGGCAAGACTGCGGCGTTCGCTGGAAACAGACGTGGAAGTGTTTTCCAGCCCGCTTTCTGGCCGACTTAATGGCCCCTGATAAATCAGTCAGAAGCCAGGGCCTGCGTCATTAAGCGGAGAGCGAGTTGGCCGACACGCTCAAAACAAACAAGCCGCTCCGGGAGGGAGGGAAGGAAGACGGCGGGCGTTAAAGATCCTTTAAACGGTCTTCGGGGGGAAACCAAGGGTTTAAGCCCTCCAGCCCCACCGCCTAAAGCAAAACCCTCAGCAGGAAGTGGCGAGAAAGAGGGGTCAATTTTCACTGCGTGGGCTCGCGTCCCCCGGGCCGAGCATGGAGTTGGAGTGGAGGCGGCCCAATAGCCAGGGCTGGGCTTTATTTTTTGGCGGCAGCGTTGGCCCTAATCGAGTCATTACGACCGTGAGGAGGATGGACGCTGCACTCGCTCCTTCAGGGGATTGATAGTGGTCACATTTTGAAACGGCACTTAGACAGAGTAATGGCCAGTCGGGTCTCTCTCTCTCTCCCTCCCTCTCTCTCGTCGCGCTTGGCTTTCTGATTAAGTTCCGATTGGCTTTATCACCTCCCTCCCACCCTTTCTCCCTCTCGTCTTCCCTCTCTCTCTGTCTCTCGCCCCCACTTCCTGCCAGTGGAGGAGAGGGATCGGACCGCAAAGCATTTTTTTTTAAGGGGTCAAATGTAAGCGCGAGTTTGACTGGCATTAAGGTTGTCAAACTTGGAATATGCAAAAATAAAATAATAAAACAGGGGCAGTTGGTAGTGTAACGGTTAGGGCGTTCACCTCGTGATCGGAAGGTCACCGGTTCACATTCCGGACCGGTAAAGGTACCACTGAGGTACTGATGAGCAAGGTACCATCCTGCAGCACTGCCACCTGGTTTCTGTCCATGTTAGCTGCCCACTGCTCCTTCACGGATGGGTCAAGTGCAGAGGTCACATTTCGTTGTGGTGCACTGTATGCCGTGGTGTGTTCACACTGACAAATAATCACTCATTTTTACAAAATATTCTAGTGGGCACTCGTCCCTCATTTATTATAATGTTTTATTTCTTTAATATCCATCAATGTACTGTTATATGACATAATGACATAAATTGCCATTTCAATCAATAATATACTCATAAACGAAACATTTCTGTGAAGATCAAACAGTTCATCATCATAATCATATCCAGCATGTGTCCCTGCACTCATTCAGACACTTTCCAATCTTTCCACCAGTCACATACACTCACACTTTATAGCAAGCCACAAACACATATGTGCATGGAAAAAAATCATATTTAAGTGCATTTGACCCATGCCATTTTTTTGGCAGTGTCCAGGGAGCTTGGGGATGGTACGTTGCTCAAGAGAGTACCTCAGTGGTACCTTTACCGGTCTGAGATTTGAACCAGCGACCTTCCAACCACAGGGTGAACTCCCTAACCGTTATGCTACCACCTGCCCCAATTATTGCCATATACACACAAGCCATTTCCAAAAAATCACTGTAAATATTGTTTGCGAGGAAGAAAGTGTCACTCCTCACACATTCACTATAATGAATCTCTATAATTCAGAGAGAAACACTGGGGATTTGTGGGGATATTTTGGTATGAGCGCTGGGCCCTCATGAGTAAAAAACTGTGCATATAGGACTCACTTTTCACTTTCAATGTGTTAAGTAAAAACTCACACTTTAACAGTAACTGTAAAGTATAATCAAAGCTATGCTAAACGGTTAGAGTCATAAGCAAAGCAGCTTCCGGACCAGGGTTTGAGAAGAACGGAACTTTTAAAATGTGCTTTAAAGAGGAAAATGCATTGATTCCACGTTGCGGGAACACATGATCAAAAGGTTCCCAGTTCAAGTCCTGGACTGCTAAAGGTACCAGTGAGGTACTCATGAGCCAGGTACCCTCCCCAAGAACTCGCTCCCTGGTTGCTGCCCATGTCAGCTGCCCACTGCTCCTTCATGGATGGGTCAAATGCAGAGGTCACATTTCATTGCGGTGCACTTGTGTGCTGTGCTATGTTCACAATGAGAAATAATCAGTCACTTAAATTCAATTAGAAATAAAAGAAAAAAACATCAATCAAGCGTGAGCACATTTTTTAACACAAACTTCTGTATAGAAGAAAAGCTTTATTTGAAAAGGTAAAACAATAGGAGGCTCTAGTCATTATATGATTCAAAGAACTTCACTCAGAAAACAGTATTAAATTCTGCTGCTTGTGTTCTCACATGTTGCTCTTCACACACTTCCATCACTCCTGTTTTAAGGAACCTGCATTGGCAACACCTTACCTAGCATGGTATATTTAAGGCTCTCACTCTAACTTATGAGGACACTGGCGGTATTGTTCGAGACTACACTACGGTGATGTAGCTTTTTCCACCTTTTTGTCCTCAGGCTACAGTATGGATTGCTTTCCCCAGCCCTTTTTATCAGGCATCATCTTTAGAAACTTGAAATATTTTTATTTAATACAGCTTACACTTGACTTCCTTATTCTACTTTATGTATTTAATCTGTTTTACTATTTTTTTTATTGTAAGATTGATTTATGTCATTATATCTTGTAAGGCATGAAAACCACATTCAAAATAAAATACATATTATTGTTATGTGATTGTGGTGAGTTATGTCTTTTTATTCCACACTTATTCCAGACCGCTAGTCCTCCTACAGTCTTTGTGCTAGAAACTTCTAGAATTGTAGTCAAGACCACTTAAACCGAGACCTGAGTGTGTCGAGACCAAGACAACATCAAGACAAGACCGAGATGAGATCAAGATGATGAGAGTATGTCGAGACCAAAACAACACCAAGACGAGACCGAGACGACGAGAGTATGTCAAGACCAAGATTCCACCAAGACGAGACCGAGATGACGAGAGTATGTCGAGACCATGTCGAGACCGAGATGAGACCAAGACGACCAGAGTGTGTCGAGACCAAGACAACACCAAGACTCCACCAAGACGAGACCGAGATGACGAGAGTATGTCGAGACCAAGACAACACCAAGACTCCACCAATACAAGACCAAGACGACCAGAGTGTGTCGCGACCAAGACAACACCAAGACTCCACCAAGATGAGACAGAGACGACCAGAGTGTGTCGAGACCAAGGAAACACCAAGACTCCACCAAGACAAGACCGAGATGAGACCGAGACGACCAGAGTGTGTCGAGACCAAGACAACACCAAGACTCCGCCAAGACGAGACCAAAATGACCAGAGTGTGTCGAGACAAAGACAACACCAAGCCTCCACCAAGACGAGACCGAGACGACCAGAGTGTGTCGAGACCAAGACAACACCAAGACGAGACAGAGATGAGACCGGGACAACCAGGGCGAGGCGAGACTGAGACAACACCAAGACGAGACCGAGACGAGACCGGGACGACCAGGGCGAGGCGAGACCGAGACAGACCAATGCACGTTTTACACCATGTGACAAATAAATGGAACACGCAAAGCCTAAGCATCCACTTAAAAGAGCAAAGCAAACAAGATACACTAAGCAACATTAAACGTGTTTATTTAATATTTCTCTCTTACATATCTATGATGAGGAAATGGCTTAACTTCCAAACTGATCATATCATACGTTAAACTCAACAAACCAGTGACAGAACACTACACGACCAAACTTTCTCTCCCCAAAGATAAGGAGGTAGTTGCTAAACAGCCGATTTTCCTGTCATGTTTCCCAGACAACCACAACCTGTGTTCATGTGCATGCGTAAAGGAATGGGGCGGGTAACCGCGGTTGGCAGTAACATCATTGGTTGCACTTGAAGTGACTAGGCTTATTCTACTGTGTAGAAGTTAGCTATACACGCTTTATGTTGTTGTGTTCAGGACGTGCTGCACTACTCAGATTTGTCATAGTTTGATGTGTAAATTAGCACATATCTGTTGAAAACCGACTTGCGCCTGTAGAATTTTTTACTTTTGTTTGTTAATTTTTTACTTTTGTTTTGTTAACAAATAATGCATTTTTCTTGTATGTATGTTTTTCCTATTGATTCCTCTCTAACATTACATAACAGAAAATCTGTATTTTCTGATTAATTGAAAATGAAGAAACACTTAAGTTTATGAGTAATTTTGAGCCGATCTGAAGTCATTTTGGCCTATAAAATAGGCTGCTTTTGGCCTTTCTGAAACAGAGCTACATTTTTGTGCATGATGGCGTTCCATATTAGAGTCGCGAGCGCTAACGTGTGTGTTTACATAGCGAATAATGTAATAATGTTTTTACGCAATTACTTTAGTTTTGAGCGCAGAATTTTCGGTCTCAAAGAGTTAAAAGTAAAATTCTCAGAGTTGTGGTCTCGGCTGGTCTCAAAGAAAAACATCAAGTCCTCTTTGTCCAAGTTCATGACAAGACCGAGTACAAATACGGCCGTTTCCGAGAGAAGCCCGAGACTTCTAAAAACTGGTCGTATTATTTTTTAATATGTAACCTCATTCGCGAGTTCTGTCCATTTTTCTGTCCGTTTTCTCTCCATCGACTAACACAGAGCTCAAATTTCAACGCTTTACTGCGCGTCCCCCCATTCTTCACAAAGCCACCAAATTCGATGTGATTCGAAGGCCCATGGGCCTCTTCCCATATCTGTTTCCATATCATGAGCCGCACTCATCCTTTTTTTGTCGTCTATTTTACCCATAGGAACCCATTCATTTTTTCCCATTAAGAATACATAGGATTTGGGACCTGTTTCATACAACAGTTAACACGGTTCTTATGCGACCTCAGACCACCTCACTGAACACACATCTAATCGCCTCTCTTTTGACCCGCACTTGTTTTTCCCCTTGTTTTTATCATCCCTTGTTCTTTCCCCATTCACTTCAATGCATTTTAATCAAAGTCATTCTATTTAGACAGATTTTATGCCACAGATACAAAATTATTAAAATTATTATTATTATTATTATTATTATTATTATTATTATTAAAGCAAGGGGTATATGTGCTTGTGCATGTGGTACTGTTAGCAAAGATGACCTGTACGTAGGAATAAATAGAGGAGGAGTGAGAGGGATCTACAAAAAATAACTGCTTGAGGAAAAGTAAAACTTTTTTGGGGCTTAAAAAAGTTCCAAAAGCAGTGATGCTATGCATCGTTGTATTGTTATAGGCCTTACTAATGATCCAAAAACTCCTAAGAAGGTGAAATAGTTGCTTATTTGTAACTTCCAACTATGGTCCGGCTTTCACGCGCTACTTCAACCCCTTTCTGGGATTAAATCCTTCGAAAATACAAGGCCTGTTACAAACCCTAAATTGTTCCTCAGCTTGCTTCTTTCTCTGAGAGACCAGATCTTCAAACATCAAAACAGAAATCTTTAAAATGTAACGTACCAGTGGGAAAGAATCAATTCTTCAGCTGCAAGTAAAGCTCTGGAGTTGCAAGGACCTTTTTGAACTCTCACAAACCATTCCATCTAGAGTCCCTTCTCCGACCATCAAACCTTTGTGGAACTTTTTTAACCCCCTTTTTAAGCGCACAAAGAGAACGAAGCCAAAGCGGGTGATGGAGCGGCTTAAAAAATTCCACAGCAGCGCTGCACGGCGCCCGGCTGCACGTGAGCTTGGAGCCATTGCATCACCCCTGTAAATAAAGGCAGGCCGGACCGAATGTCACTCTCGTTTGGCAGAGCCTCGCCTCCTGCCAAACTCTATATGGGGAAATCCGACACTCAAAGCGTTCTAAAAAGCAGTGCCGATGCCACTCTCCCCCAACCGTTTCTCCGTTTCTCCACAACTTACGACATCGCTCTCGGAAATGACATAAACGTTGCCAAATGCGGTCTATTAAGCCCTAAACCTTTTAATTCTCCTATTTTTCCTCTCGGAGACGTTGGCATCAAAGTGAAATGAAGTTGCACTCTTTTGATTCGAGCGTGTCGTCTCGAAAGTCAACAAACTGCCACATCTGACGACGGGACTGACAAACAGCATTGGAAGGGGCTGCCCGAAGCATAAAGCAGCTCTGAAAACAAGCCTCTCTCCGCCTGCTGATCTTGGCACCGCTGCAGCCGGGCTGATGTGGGCATGGACAGCATCAATCATAACCTGCTTTGAGCTCCCATATCCTACCTCCCTAACACACACACACTCTCACAAACACACATCAGGACTGAGAGGGTTTATTTTGTGTGTGTGTGTGTGCTATGCTTACCTTCTAAGCATTTAACTACATTAGAACAACATATTCACCAGCAATAAACAGATTAAATTAATAAATTAATAATTTATGCAAATACACAAAATATTTTACGCAAAAACTTAAACATACACAAAATCACTAATAAAATATCCTACATATTGTGTTCAAGAAAATACGAAGTCATCCCCATTCTTAGTCTCACTTTTTTCTCTCATTTACAATCAAACAATATTCATAGTATTTCATTACAAATTACTTTGTGTGCGTGTGTGTGTGTGTGTTCTGTTTGAGACCACTAGGCCCAGTGAAGATATATACTTTATGATTGATATAGATGTATAAATGTGTGTGTGTTGGTTTGTATGTCCCTATGAGCACTCAATGCTGTGAAAAGATACAGTGTGTGTGTACATTCGAGTGTCTGTATGTATAAATGTGTGTGTTGTATCTATGTGCATTGTGTGTGAGAACTCAGGGCCCTGAAAAGGTGTATACTCTATTGTGTGTGAAAACTCTAACGTGTACATGCATGTGCGTATGCAGTCATTAATGTGCGTTAGTGTGTGTGTGTGTGTGTGTGTGAGAGGGTGTGTACGTATATCTGTATGTACATGCATGTGTATTGTGTGACAGTTCAAGGCCTTGAAAAGTGAAATAAAAGTGTGTGTGTAAGAGAGAGAGAGAAAGAGTGTGCGTGTGTAAGAAGTGGGGCTTGTGTGAGAGCTTACATGTGCACCTGTGTGTATATATATATCTGTGTGTGCATATTCTGTGTGTGTGTGTGTGAGTGAGTGCGTGCATGCGTGAGGAAGCTGGTGTGTTAGTGTCTGTGTACACATGTGAGAGTGAGTGAGAGTGTGTGTTTGTGATAGTTTGTGGATAAGTGTATGTGTGAGTGCGTGAGCTATATTAGTTCTAAATTCAGTACCGGGAAAAGAAGATGTAGCAGGTTTTTGGGTCTTTGTGAGGACATTTTTGAATGTGAGAACTTGTGAGTAAATGCTTTAACAGAAAAGTTGCTGATTTTATTTTACTGCTTTACAATAAAACTCCCCTTATAAAGAGTTATAATGAATTATAATCAGGATATTAATTAGACTATATACAGTTTTAAAATCATTAATAAGCAATAATAAACAAGTTATTAACGTTGTGAAACACTGATGCATGGCTGACTATTTGGCAAAATCTCAGATCTTATTAGCTTAGCGTATCTTGTCTCCTCGTCTCAGGCAGAATGTTAATCTGTCGACTCCATCAGCTAATTGTTAACATGCTTATTACCATTAAAAGTCCAGTAGAATTACAGTCGGGTGGCAGTGTTCTTCCTTAAGATTCAAGATTCTTTATATGTCACATGCATAATTATACAACATGTAGTGAAACGTTCCAAAGAGTTAAGTATCTTGCGATAAACTGAAAAGTCAAGAGTAAAAATAAAATAAATACATCAAATTTATAAAATTGAGAAAATCTTCTTATACGTTTTTTTACTTTAGACTGTTACTGTACATGTGCATGTTACGGTAGAAATGCTGTATTTAAAGTGCAGTGTGCGTTGTTACAGAATGAGCAAATACACATACAGTTCTTACTTATGGGTGACATAAGCGTAGAGCATAAACAGGTATATAAGCATTCAACTGTAAAAGGGTAGGTTGGTTATAATATGGAAGAGTTTGAATGAGTTATTAAACGTGTGAACCTTTCCAGGACCTCAGGATTCGATTTGATTACGATTATTAGGTCAACAGTTCAAAATCACATCACGATGAATTTTCGGGCATGAATCACTGGAGTTGTTACTATCATGACGTTCTTTTTAACTAGAATTTTTATGCAGTAGCCAGAAAATCACTGAGCAATGTCATTATGATATAATTCAGGGGTTTGCAGCTGCTTCTGAACCAGAGACCACCACTCAGACTAAACAGTCTGAGTGTGGGGGGAGGATTTTTTGTATTACTTTTTCGATATTTGCATTAAGTAAAAAATTCATAAAGATGCCCAAATCATATGGAAATGTTTTGAAAAAAATAAACAAAGGAATCATTTTTTTTAAGTGATTTCGGTAGTCAATTGGGACGGCAGGTCACGGACCACTGGGGGAAATGGACAGCCAGTTGAAAACCTCTATTATAATCGATTACAGTCTGCCACTGTATCAAGGCAGAATCGTCCATGTCTGCATCCCGACACACTGATTATGTGATTATTTTCAACACTGCTAGTAATGTATTACATCAAGGAAATAGTGGTGTCATGTTGTGGTTAAGGAGTCTTATAGCATGAGGATAGATCTTCTCCTGAGTCTCTCTGTTTTGGCCATAATACTGCTAAAGCGTTTGCCTGATTTCAGCAGCAATCGTGGCATTAGTTGGTGATTTAGATTTCTATATATCAAGTATCAGTAATCTGACTAAACCAACCTTGGTGTCTGGGTTGACGACTTCCCCATCCACCGTGAGGTTTCACTAATTATTGATTTGCATTTATATCTTGCAAAAAGGAAGCCTTATTATAAAGTGTTTAACACATCATGCCAAATAGTGAGCTTGCATCAGTGAATCACAACTGTCCTCTTAATATAAAAACTGTGTTAATGAATGGTTATAAAGTCAGGTGTAGCTGCAATGTAATTCACATCTAGCAAGCTCAATAAAAGGACCTTAAAAAGATAGCACAAAGCAACTGTGTGTGTGTGTGTGTGTGTGTGTGAGCGCGCTGCAATATTCGGTTCCTTTTAAGGATTCGGCTCTGAGTCGCTCACTAAACTGATCCGGGTGTGCGAATCCCTTGAGTCAACGCTACGCTAACAACACTATGCTATCCCAAAAGCATAGTTGCTAACTACATTAACAACACTATGTTAGTTGCTAATTACATCAGTTGCTAATGTACACTATGTTAGTTGCTAACAGCAACTGTGCTTTTGGGAAACGCACCCCAAATTCTGCTGTATGTTTCCGGCTGTTGATTAAGTTAACTGGCAAATTCACTCATGACAGTGACAAACGTTAACCCACAATTCAGATGTTTGGCTGTATGTTTCTGGCTCTAGAGGAAGATTTACTCATGAATTTGTGTGCTTTGCGCCACGCTACCGATTCGACTGACACGAGTCCCATAGTCTACAAAGAGGATTCAACTCAGTAGGAAGTTAGGATCCCTCTTTTGACTGTGGTAGTGCAAACGAACTGTAAGTTGTGGTATTTTTAGCAGCTATACTTGCTACTGTATTCATCTTGTAATAAGTTTGAAATGATTACAAGAGGTATGTACGTGACGGGGTTTATATTTTAGTCATGGTGTAGTTAAGATTCAATGGATTTGGGCTAATGGAGACCTCAGATTCGTGACTCGTGAGTTACTTAATGGATTTGGGTGATTCACCCGGGTGAGTCACGAACTGCCCGGCTCTAGAGTGTGTTCATGTGAAGAAAAGCTAGTAGGTGTGTCCATTGGTCCTCTTGGCGACATGTGGAGAAAAAGAAGTGTGTCAATCTCCCCGTTTGACAGACATCCGCAACAACACAAAGCCTCACTTGCCGCAGATGCTGAGTGGCTGCGCATTTACTTCAGCAAAATACATCCTCGGGCTCTGAGGGTTTCGTTTTTAAAATGTCAACCGACTTCATGGCCTGCTGTAAGCGCTGCCGACCTCGCAGCCATGGTGAGTTAGCCGCGGATTGTGTTCCTGCCAGTCTCCTACCGACTGAGCAGAGAGAGAAAGAGACAGAGAGACAGCCGGACATTGAAACCAGGCTGTAAGTTCAGACGGACGCGATGTGGTGAATAAAGCTCTTAAAAACAACTTGCCATTAGCCGGTGACGCTGCTTACAGGCCCCGACAACCGTCAAAACACAGCGACCGGAACAAGTGACGGCGAGCCCATATGATAGAGATTTGTTAAAAGAAAATAAAACTTTTCCATTAAGTGACATTTTTTCCCCTCTCTCTTTCGCAGTTTCAAGCAATTATGGAGCCAAATTGCTCGATTCCACAGCGGCGGCTGAATTCAAAGCAAAACCATGTGGCATCTGTGGTCCTATGGAGCATATAAGGGTTTGTTGTAATGATGTGAAGGAAGCGTAAAGTCGGCATGGCAGGGGATCATGTGGTAATATGGGGTGTAAAGACAAAAAAAAAAAATCAAAGAATTCTTTCCCACTTTGAATCAAGCCAAACGCATCCACCTACGTCGATTCCCACGTCTGGGCGGAGTGTATAAGGCGATAGCATTATGAAATAAAGTTGCACAAAAAAACCTGTTGCCCTGCGGTCAGCCGGTGTAAAAATGATCCTCATTTAAAAGTTGGCTGGCGTCAGATGCTTACCATCAATCAAACGCGATTGGCCCAAATAGCATTAGAGCGCCAAGGCGGTCCATAGCGCGGCTTGCAGCCTGCCTTCTAATTAACACGTGTGTGTATATTGTGCCCCAAAGCTCTGCAATTAAAGCCGGGGATTGTGGGATACTATACGCGTCCTAATGAAAAAAAAAAAAAACACTCGGCCAAAAAGCGCAACGCAATAACGGCTTCCCACTCAACGACCCCCCCTCTCCACCCGCTGATAAACAACATGCCGAGCTGAGCTTGTGGAGGACAAGTTTGAAGGTGGTGTAGTGGAAAAGAGGGAATGAAGAAGGATGCATAGGACAAACTTTGAAAACGATATAGTGTGTGTGTTTGTGTGTGTGAGAGAGAGAGAGATAAAGCAGGAGGGAGGGAGGGAGAGAGAGGAAAAGAGGGAAGGAAAGAGGAAAAGATGGAGGGAGGGAGTGAGAGAGAAAGGGGAGAAGGGAACGACTGAGAAAATGACAGAAGGAAAGAGAAGAAAGAAGGAGAGGAGAGAAAGAGTGAGGGAAGGAAGAAGCAAGAAAGGGAAGAAGACAGGGAAGGAGGGAGCGCAAGAGAGAGGGAAGGAGGGAGGGAAGGATCCATTCCGTTACTTCCGTTCCCTAATCACTGAGACACTCTCACTGCAGCAACGTGGGGTTAAGGGTCATGCTCAGAAGGATTCGAGCCCCCAGCTTTATTATCACCACCTCAGTGTTTTAGTCACTACTAGCACTGACAATTTAATAAAATATAGGATTTTATTTACCAAGTGGGACGAATAATTTGAGACTTTTTGTACGGGAGCGTATGTGTAGAAAACACAAATTCAAAAAATGAATGAAATTGTTTGTTTACTTTGAGTGCAAACTAAACAAAACGAGTGTAATCTCTTGAACTTAAATCAGACTAAACTCTGTCGCCTCAGACTTCCCTTGTAGACTGTAGAAAACGAGGACCAAGCGACGTTTCGCTTTGTGTGCCACAGCAAAAAAGTTTGCAGCATGACGTTTGATTTACATTGTCTTACTTGCCACTGAATATGTCTCAATGATACTGAACTTTATTGTTGGTTATTATTAGCCGTGTCAACAATGCTAGCATGTACTGCTGTTTCCTCCGATTTTTTTAATGGCCTGTTGATCCTCATGTCTGTTTCTAGTGTCTCTTCTTCTTTTTCTTCTTCTTCTCCTTCTTCTTCTTCTTTCTCTTTCGGCTTTTCCCTTCAGGGGTCGCCACAGCGAATCATCTGTCTCCATTTAGTCCTATCCTCTGCGTCCTCTACCCTCACACCAACCAACTTCATGTCCTCTTTCACCACATCCATAAATCTCCTTTGTGGTCTTCCTCTCAGCCTCCTGCCTGGTGGCTCCAACCTCAGCATCCTTCTACCTATGTACTCATTGTCCACATGTCCAAACCATCTCAGTCTGGCCTCTCTGACTTTATCTCCAAAACATCTAACATGAGCCGTCCCTCTGATGAACTCATTCCTGATCCTATCCATCCTCGTCACTCCCAAAGAGAACCTCAACATCTTGAGCTCTGCAACCTCCAGTTCTGCCTCCTGTCTTTTCCTCATTGGCACTGTCTCCAAACCATACAACATCGCTGGTCTCACTACTGTCTTGTACACCTTTCCTTTCATTCTTGCGATATTAAATGTGACCTCTGCATTTGACCCATCCACGAAGGAGCAGTGGGCAGCTGATATGGGCAGTGCCTGGTGACAGTACCTCGCTCATGAGTACCTCAGTGGTACCTTTACCGGTCCGGGATTCGAACTGGCGACCATCCGAGCACAGGGCGAACGCCTTAACCATTACGCTACCACGGTTTGTACTGTTAATACGCTCAACTGTTAACGGATATTTGGTCTAATAATGGAATCTTTTTTTATAGTTGAAAGAAATAAGAAGGTTCCGGGTTCGATCCCCAGGGTGGATGTTGCGCCTCTCTGTGTACAGTTTTCTGTGCTTTCCCCATGAGTTTTTCTGGATGATCTGGTTTCTTCCCACAGTGGATGCACTACAGGTTGATTGGTTCAAAAATAATCAAAATGGCCGAGATGATGTCAATTAGAGGTTCTGAATGTCGGATTCGATTAATTCTCGATTAATTCCCCGGTCCTACCCTCAGCCCAGATTTCTACCGACATCCCCTTCTCGAAAAGGCCCAAACCCGGCCCCCTGCGTTTTTTTTCCCGCCCTCTGGCGTAAGATTATCGAGACTCGCCTCGGCGTTTGTCCTTCCGCCAAACCGCTCTTGACTGCCCGCCTTTACAAGCTCTTTTGATGATTACAGCCGGTGTTTACAACGGCGAGGTTTAACGCGCGAGCCGTCTCGTAAAAACGCGGCTAAAGCGGCGGCACATTTATTAACGCGTCCTCAATGACAGCGGCGCTCTCTCTCTCTCTCTCGCCGCGTCACATTCACTGCCGCTCGAAAAAGCGCGCCTTTAATTATCTCACATTACGTCCGCGTAGACCTTAAAACGACGTTGGGGCCTGAGAAAAAAATAAAATAAAAAGCGCCTCGCTGTCGTTATTGCCCACCGATAATTACTGCATTATGCGTTTAAAAAACAAGCCGGCGTGGAGAAAAGGGGGGCGAGAGAGAGAAAGAAAGAGAGAGAGAGAGAGAGGCGTCTCCACAAACAGTTTGATGAATGTCTTGTTTTATGTAAACATATTAAAATTTCCCTTCAACCTGCAACTAAGATAATATGAAGAGGATATTGAGGAGGAGCACCAGGAGGAGGAGGAGGATGAGGAGGAGGGTTTTTTTTTTTGGTGACAGTTTAGCCACAGGCACGACAACGTTTCTCAATTAAAAAAGCGGAGAGGTCGTCAAATCGGCGAGGTGCGAGGTCCACGTCGGAACGGAATTGCTTTCAATCTCCTCGTGACAGAGAAGCCGGCGTTCAAAAAGACAATTGTCATCACTATTTTATCTCCATGAAAATAAAGAGGGAAAAATGAGCCCTCAGCAATATTGGAGATCCGGAATTAATACGATTCTTCCCGTTCGCCGGCTCTGACGACAGCGACAACGACGACGGCGTTTCTAATCATAACCCCCCACCACCCCCCATCACCCAATCATTTGCGAGCGCCAGGTCCGTCTTCCTCGTGTGGCTCCCGCGAGTTTTAGTCTTTCATCCCAGGTGGAGGTTTTAATTCAGACCGAAGCGCTACCGAGCGTCTCGCTGTCAGTCATCGGCACGGAGCGGCGAGCCCATTTTTGATGCGAGGCTTTGAAAAGCGGGAACCAAGTGAAGAGCGGCCATCAGAAATCATTTACCTCGCTACGGGAGTCTGGCTCTCATTCTGACAACCGGCAATCATGTGCAGGTTAATTCAACGTCTATCCTCTTCAGCTGGTTTTTCCCTTTCCTCTCTCTCCTCTCATTTCTTTGGTATCCGCTTCCCAATCGGTGTTTGAACTCGCTTCCGGTTGGAAACTCAAAATGGAAAGTTGTCCTCCGGCGTTGCACGGTCGGGGAGACGGGATGGAGGGTGGGAGGAAGCCACTTTGGGGGGCCGGGACGGGCATGAATGAAACTGTCAGAGCCAATGTCACAGCGCTTCATCATCAACTATAACTACTGACAGTTATTAAATCATATCGCTGGCTAATAAAAGAGCGGCTTGCATAAAGACATCGTGTTCTATCTGTTAGCGCTCACTCTGATGAGCTGGATTGCGGGGGAGGGATAGGGGTGGGTCTGGCAATATTTCAATGTCTCCGGGACCAAGAACGTCGGAGGGCCCAAATAAAACCGTCCTTGCAATAAATAAATCCTGGACTTGGTAAAAGTCGCTAAGAAGTATACTTTAGCCCATCAGGCATGCATTGAGGCATGCACAGGTTCCTTGAGAAATTTCAGTAATGCGATTGGTAAAAATCAGAAGTTCGAATTCCTTGAAATGAACATTTAATTAAGCCATATTGACTCAGCTCAGTGATCTCATCTGTGTCTCGAAGGGTTGATAACAAGATCAAAAGAAGATTAGGCCTTGGACTCTTGTTGACTCTTGAAGGGCGGTTGTGGAGTCGTGTTCCTTAATGGCAAACTGCTCTGGACAAGAGTGGGTACCGGAAATCAGAAGAGGTGTGAACCTTCAGTGGTCTCACGATTATGATTCTCATGTCAACGATTCATTTTGATGTGATATTTCGATCATGATGCATCTAGGGATGCACCAATCCAACTTTTTCAGTTCCGATTGGCTGATCACTTGGCGACGGTACCTTGCTCATGAGTACCTCAGTCGCACCTTCACTGGTTCGGGACTTGAACCAGTGACCTTCCAATCATGGGGTCAACTCCCTTACTCTTACGCTACCAACTGTCCCATGTCTGAATGGCATGACAAACATAATGCATGCTTGAGCAAAGATCTCGGCCTCCGCTGTTATACCGCTCTCCTCATTACTGGAAACGTCTTCATCAAGCCCTCCTACATTTCCACCTCGGTGCCTTGGAGAAAGTGAGAACTCCCGTTCACAATTAAAGGCCCCTCGGTCGCAGGAGCGATCCGGCTCTTTCTGTTCAGCTGCGTTTAATTAGCTTAGCCACTCCGCGTTTGGGCTTTCTTTTGCTCCCCCCCCCTTCCCTTTGCACTCCGAACGATGCACAGTGCGTCGTCCGACTGCCCGCATTTCTGCGCCTCCGGAGTGCTTGAGCGTTTGATGTCTCTTAATTGCCAGCCATGAAAAGCGTCGAGTTCTTCTTGAACTCTACTCAACCGGCCGGTGGCGATAACGCAAGCTTCAGGCGTACGCGACACCTACATGTTTTTCTTTCCGTGGAGACGTCTCATTTTGACCAAAAAAAAGGCACCGCGAAGGCTCGTCCGTCCCTCTCCGGTCGCACACCTGCGACTTGGCGGATAAGCGAATCTCTCTAGGGATCTGAGCGAAGGAGTTTTAGCCTTGAAGAGAGAGAGAGAGAGAAAGAGAGAAAGAGAGGAAGAAAGACAGGCCGAAAGAGGCGTGAGCCGCGTCCTAATCGAAGCGAGCCGAAGAATGAGGCCTCTTCTGACACAGTCGCTATTAGAGCAGGACAATGGATCTGAAGAGGGAACATATTCACACACATACACACACACACACACAAATGGGCCCATAGGTCAGCCACAGGGACAGGCTGCAAGATATGTACCTGTATAACATCCTCTCTCTCTCTCGCCCCCCTCTCTTTTTCTTTCTTCCTTTCTCTCTCAAAACATAGCTCCACGATGATAGATGAAGCTCCCGGCCGGTGCACAGGCAGATGGTCAGGGACAGTATAATATACAATTACTCTCCCTTATCACCTTGCCAGCCACAATAAAGCTTCCGGGCCCAACTATAGTTCACGCCGCTGAAGGCAGAATTAGTTTTACTTTTGCAACAACACCACACTTATCATGAGGGGGGTGGGGTGGGGGGGTGCTGAGGGAGAGCCAGCAGGACGGAGGACCTTTGTGAAAACAGGAGGCTAACACCCGGCCGGGAGTCAAGAGCGAGAGAGAAAGAGAGAAAGCGCACAAACACGCTCTTACTTCTCGTTGCCGAGCTGCATCATTGCCTCGGTTCCTCTAGCCGGACCTGCAGAGACTGTGCTTGACCAGAATCCCTGTGTGAATTGAACCGACTTTCTAGAAACACCTGGACCTCGCAGTACCCCATTAAATTCTCTACCAGATTAAGCTCGACTCCGTGATCACCTGGTTCTTCAAAAGGCCTCGTCATGTGGAACCAGCAGGGACCTCTTCAGCCTTAATTAAGCATCTAACTTTTTTGGTTCTACATCCCTACACACACTTACCATATCAGCCATAACATTATAACCTGTAACATTCACTACCTGGTTATAACGGCACCTGGCAGGGAGTGGGGTGTATCAGGCAGCAAGTGAACATTGTCTTCTTGAAGCTGATCGTGTCAGAAGCATAAATGGTCAAGCGTTAGGATTTAAGCATCTCTGACAAGGGTGATGGCTAGATGACCTGGTAAGAGCATCTCCAAACTTTAAGCTCTGGTGGTCTGTAAAGCTCAAGATTGACCAAATGTGGTTCAAGGAAGGAAAACTGGAGAACCACCAACAGGGCCAGGGATAGCATAACGGTTAGGGTGGTTCGAATTCCAGGACCATTATAGGACCACTGTGGTACTCATGAGCAAGGTACCATCCCCAAGCACTGCTCCCTGGGCGCTGCCTACTGCTCCTTCACGGATGGGTCAAATGCAGAGGACACATTTTGTTGTCGTGCACTGTGTGGTGTGCTGTAGTGAGTTCACAATGACAGCTCTCCTTCTGAACCTTGCTTCCTCTTAAGGTTTCCTTCCTATTTGGGGCAGTTGGTGGCATAACAGTAGGGTGTTTGCCCCGCGATCAGAAGGTCGCATGTTTGAATCCAGGGCCGGTAAAGTTACCACTGAGGTACTCATGAGCAAGGTACCCTCCCCAAGCACTGCTCCCCGGGTGCTTGTTAGCTGCCCACTGCTCTATTTTACGGATGGGTCAAATGCAGAGGTCACATTTTGTTGTGGTGCACTGTGCTGTGGTGTGCTCACAATGACAAATAATCACTCACTTTCATACTTTCATATTCTTTGTTTTCATTGCCACTGCTGCCCCCAGACTTGCTGGTTTGCTTACTTGACGTGGACACGTCTATAGGTAAAGTTGCTTTCTGACAGTGTTGTAAAGGGCGCAATACAAATAAAACAAAAGGGAAGTGGTGACCAGTTTCCTAACTTGCCAAGTGCAGTAAGTAAACAGTAGTAAAGTCTTCTCTGAAACCACAAGGTAAAAAAAAGCAGCATGTACAAATGTCACTTAAAGGTTGTATAAGATTTGGCTCCAACATTTACATTTACATTTACAGCATTTATCAGACGCTCTTATCCAGAGCGACTTAGATTTCCGTCTTTCAGGGACAGCTCCCCTCAGAGTAACTTAGAGTTAAGGGGCTTGCTCAGCGACCCAATGTTGGTAACGCCAGAGGTTGGATTCGATGCGTCCTACCACTATCTTCTAAGAATACAAAACCACCAGATGATAGATTGGAAGCTGGCCCACACAACTGAATTTGACCCCACTCATGATTTCACATGCATATCTCCACGTCTCTAAACTCCAGCTGGAAACTAAAATGGTCATTAGTGCGACTAGATTTTTTTAATTTTGCAACTAATTTTTTAATTCCAGTCGCCAATGGCGACCGTCTCTCTCAAGATGTAACACAGTTACATCTACAGTTCCAGCACTTTTTATACTATATAAAGCTACAAAAACAAATAATAATATCAACTTCTTCATTCATAACTTCGCAATTATGTGTCATTTATACGTCTGTTGTTAATTTTAAGACAGAAGACAACAGTAGGCAGGTCAAAAAGCTCAGACAGGAGAAAGAAAAGGCAGTAACTATTGCTTAATTTCACATTTGGCCTGTGATGGAGATTATGGCTCGCAAAAAAGCATTTGGCTCCTAAATATTTTGGGGTTAAGAACCAATAGCTTCTATTTTCTTTTCTTTTGTCTGGAGGTCTGAAACTCTTACTTCTGTTCCGGTGACTTTCTTACAGTTTTTTTTTTTTTTGTGATTGACCAGCTTGTGATTAACTCTTGCAACAATTAGCTCCTCATAATAACACACACACAATATGCACATAACAGTTACGGTTTACACTATATGGGCTGGTTTCTTGCTTATGGATTAAGCCTAGTCTTGGACTAAGTGGTAGTGCCAATGGAGATTTATCATTCGAACTCAAAGCTAGTGTAGGACTAGGTTTAATCCTCGACTGGGAAATTGGCTCTATACTATTTTGAAGAAATGTTTGAACTTAATCAGTTCATTACTAAATTTAAGTCACTATCAGATTCCATTTCAAAATGTTATATTTGTAGCACAATGTACAGTATGTGACAAGTTAGATGTAACACAGTTACATCTACAGTTCCAGCACTTTTTATACTATATAAAGCTACAAAAACAAATAATAATATCAACTTCTTCATTCATAACTTTGCATTTATGTGTCATTTATACGTCTGTTGTTAATTTTAAGACAGAAGACAACAGTAGGCAGGTCAAAAAGCTCAGACAGGAGAAAGAAAAGGCAGTAACTATTGCTTAATTTCACATTTGGCCTGTGATGGAGATTATGGCTCGCAAAAAAGCATTTGGCTCCTAAATAGCACAATGTACAGTATGTGACAAGCACAGAATATTGAAAATAGTAGTTATTAATTTGACTGTAGATATGTGCACCTGAATTCTCCTTTTTCCTGAGCGACTTCTCAAACTGGTCACAAATGTCTTGTAGCTTTATAGCAGCTAAAAAGCTTTTGGTTAGTCACTGGAGCACACGTCAGTTAATGGGGAGATGTTTATTAGCTTTTAGTTTGCTGGATATTATTTCTATGCAGCATTCAACAGCTCGTATACATGGGGCCAGAACCTCTGCAAGGAGGAGAGCGGATATGATAAAGTTAAAGAATTTGTCAACCTCAGCTGACTTCTTTTGTACTCATCTGTATTTATTTTTGGACATGCTACTTACAGTATATATGCAATCGAGGTGAAATGATACGTCAGACCACAATGGGCTACAATGAGCCCTAAATGAATCTTAAGCGAGAATTTTAGTGAGTATTTGTCATTGTGAACACACCACAGTACACAGTGCACCACAATGAAATGTGACCTCTGCTTTCACCCATATGTGGGCAGTGGAGCAGTGGGCAGCCCACAGGGAGCAGGGCTTGGGGACTGGATCTTGCTCATGAGTATCTCATTGGTTCCTTTACCTCGTCTTTACGCGCACAATTCTGTCTGCATGTGTGAAACTAAACCACGTTTGCCTCACTTAGCGAATGTGAGCTCGCATATGGGCTGTGTCCCAAGTCGCGTACTTTTGCACTTAATGGTATGGTAGGTAAGGCGCTCTTATCCTACTTTTCTATGTGGTAGTATGCATCTCAGGAACTAGCTGGGGTTGTAGCTTAACAGCTCTCTATGCACTAGGTAGTGCACATGGAGTGTCACACGCGTTCAATTTGACTCACATAGAGTGAGAAGTGCACTACGCTCCAAATGCTCCACCCACGTTCGACAGAGTTATAGCGTTATTTTTGTGCCAAAATTCTGAGCTTGCAGTGGAACTTTGGCGAACAAAATATCTTGTCTTTCCACGCTCAACTCCGCCTGCGCTCACACTCAATTCTGACTTCCTCATTTATCGGCAACGGCAAATATAAGCATGAAAATATCGAATATCGGCATCGGCCAATAATTCCCTTATTGTGCATCCCTAGTTATAATATTATATAGATTCAGGGGACACCCATTCGATGTCAGCAGATATCACAAAGCCTGCTGCGATACGATTTCGATTCGATAGGGCATGAAGGTTTGTTTACTGTATTTTATTGCACAAGGCTTACTCTGTTCCTCTTAAAATATTAAAAACGCCTGTAAAAAGGTTCCCCGAGGCCTTTTACTGCACCTTTGTGTTTGTCAGAGGACACAGCGTGTTCTGAGGGAACAAAAGTGCTGAGCAGACGGCTGAATAGCGGGAAAGGGGAGACGGATTTCCCCGCGACCTGTGTTCAGAGAACTCGGCGATCTGCAGCCGCAGCGCACTATCTTCATTAAGACCGGTTAGCGGGAGCCGCGTAGTTTAAGTTAACAGGTTCCCTCAACTCGCCGCTCTTATAAACAGGTGCTCCCCCAGGCCTGCTTTTTTTGCAAATCGGAGTGAGCGATAATGGACCGGAGATGGTAAGTGTGAAGAGAGAGACAGAGAGAGAGAGAGAGGGAACTGAAGCAAGTTTATTCTCAAAAAATTAAGTAGGACCACGTTTATGATTGGAGGGGGGATGGGAATTTTTCCACGACACGGGGAGAGAAAACGGCTAGTTTTATTGTTGGCTAAGATTGTTTTTTTGTTATTTTTTATTTGAGGGGAGGAAAAGAAAAAAAAAAAAATCACATCAGCGGCCATGACGTCAACGGTGCGGTCGCCGGCAGGGGAATTGTTATGATAATCGTTTTAATTACGGCTATAAGTGACATTTGGAAACAAAAGGGCTGTGAATCGGCTAGTAGCTAGGAAATATGCGGACTTGATTGTGTATGTGTGTGTGTGTGTGTGTGTGTGTGAAGGGGTTTTATTTTAAAAAGAGACCTAGGAGTCAATAGTAGAGCCTTGACACAGACGTTTCAGATATGTAAATACTGTCATTGTCATATTCATAAACCCAAGAAAAGCGTATTTAAAAGTCAGTGAGCATAAGTATCATAAAAGGGAGGGAGAGAGAGAGAAAGAGACTTAAAAATATTAATTGGTCTAGCTGAGCTCTCCACTCTTGACTGGTCCTTAAGCAAACAGCAAGGATTAGCTACTGTCTCCCCGAAAGATGACAGAAAAAGAAACAGCAAAATAGGGAAAGGGGGAGACGGAAAAAATTACATTTGAACCCCTTTGGAATTCACTCCCCTTTTTCCCAGCGCTGAATCGGACGGAGTTGCAGGCGCTAATTGGAGTTAAAAAAAAAAAATTCTGAATTTCAGAAATCAGTGAAGTGAGAAGCCTAAGATACACAGAGTCCATTTGCATATCTCGTGCCTTCACCGTCGTGTCACAACAAGGTCATCGAGGGACTCGGTCACTATAGCAACCGGTAAAACATCCCAAACAAACATGACCAAAGTTGTAATATATATATATTTTTTAAATACATATATCGTTCTCAAAATCGTTCTCCCAAAATAAAGCGTTTTAACTCCGTAAAACTTCTATTGGCCACTGGTTGGGACTCATACACACTCCGTAAACACATTCGGAGAAGAAAAGCATGCTAATTATCCATGCAAAAAATTCATGCATATTTAAATATAAGTAGCAATGGCCTGACAAATATCAAGAGGACTGCGGAAGGAAGGGAGGGGGGGCTGGAGAAAATGCAAAACGCACATTAGCTCTAACTGCACGCAAAATCATACACACATAAACTCCAACCGAATTTTAAAAACGGGGTGGTGGGGGGTAGCGGTAAGGCGGGGGGTTAAACCAACACGAGCGTCGCCGCCGCATCGTCTGGGCCTTTAATAGGCTCACATGAATTTGGATGAGCTCGGCGTTCTTAATTCCCGCTAATCATTGGCATGTTGTGCTGTTTTCCGGCCGGCGTAAGAAGAAAGAGAGAGAAGGAAAACAAGACGGCGGCGCCTTTCATAAAGCGGTCGCGATTTGGCGAATCAAAACAATATTATTTTGGCTCAGATGATTTAATTGCTGATAGGGCACCTTAAATGAGATTAAAATGAATGCGGGCAGATTAACGAGGACGCCGATCACGTGAGCGGGCTTGTCTGGTGGCCCTGTTTACCCCACCTCCTCCACACACACACACACACACACTCACTCCGATGCGGGAAAGGCAACCAGCTGGGCCCCACACAGCCTTGGGCTAGCAAAATGTTAATTGGGCTTATAATATGCTATTTTATTTGCCACAATCTGTAAATATCACTTACTGTCAACGCAAAGACAAAAGCAGCGCTGATGGAGGTATTTGGCACCAGTGACCGGAACGCGACCCACAATTCCTTTGTGTCGCTCTCCTACACGTCCGCGTTCCTTTGAATTGAACTACAGGCGATTAAATGATGATGTGCATAATCTTGTCTTATAATACTTTATTCATTTTGTGTTAGGTTGTATAAGCACAAATCTGAACAAAAGCAGGCTCTGAAAGTTGCACACGTCTTTACCTAAATAATGAAGAGAATCTGTTGATATATATGAAGCATAAAACATGACAGATTATTGCTTTCACAAATCAAAAACGCCAGCACAAATCGTCATTTGTTCATTGTTTTCCACGGTGGTGATGAGAAACACACCTAAAAACACTGAGTGAGCCAACATTCTACATAACATTTTCTAAATAATATGTTTGTTAGAATGAGTGTTATTTTAACTTCATCATAACTGCAAAATCAACTGTAAAATTTTGAAAACAAATTTACTATTTTCTCTAGGTAGTAGAACGGCTAAGTGAACCCTTGACTACACTGTGAATTCCCCCTTTTTTCCCGAAACAAAGTTTGGGGGATCTGTGAGGGTGTAAATAACCATACGAGTGGATGCTGTTTCATTGTAGCGAAAAGCAGCAGAATGTTGTTGTTTTCCACGTTTTCGATCTGCACAATTAAAAAGGATTTTTTAACTAGATCTTCTAACAAACACCAAAGCTGACCTTTAACTCTAGTGCTGGTTATTCAAGTTTACTTGGAAATGAGCCCTGAGAGAGTCTGTTAAACACTGGAAAGTGAACTTCTCACATTCCCACAAGCCCTTTCCTACGCACCACAGGCCCATAAGTACAGCGGTCTCACGGCACTCGTCCTCCGTTACCACTTTTATTCCTGTCTCACTTACTCGTGCATGAAATCTTTTTTTCCATCTACTGTATGATATGCAAAACGCCGAAATGTGAGCTCATCGGCAAAATTTGACCCATCCGTGAACTAGCAGTGGGCAGGGAGCCCAGAGAGCGCCTGAGTACCTTTTTACCGGACCGGCATTGGAACCAGCGACCCTCTGATGACAGGGCTAACCCCTCCACAGTTACACTGCCAGCTGGGGTGAGGATCAAGACCATCTAAACAGAGACCGAGACCAGACCAAGACCAGAGTGTGTCGAGACCGAGACCAAGACTAAGGCCAAGACTCTGAAGGACCAGGAAGAGACCGAGACCAGGGCGGAGCAAAACCGAGACCAATGCAGGTTTTACCCCACATGACAAATAAGAGGAGCATGCAAAGCCTAAGCATCATTAAACATGTTTACTCAATATTTCTCTCTTACATATCTATGATGAGGAAATAGCTTCACTGGAAGCAGTTATCCAAACGGATCACATCATAGGTTAAACTCAACAAACCACAGTGACAAAACATTCCTCAAGTCCAGGAGTTTTTATTTTGCAAAGATATTCTATGGCTGAGCACTGAAGAAAAATCAGGTTTAGTGCCAGGAGAAAACACTTAATTTACTTTTATTTATCGTTTCCCCTATTGATTACTCACTAACGTTATAAAATGGGGGGAAAAATCTGATCAATTGAAAATGAAGAAATGCAAAAGTTTTGGGTATTTGTTTTGCCGTTTTGGACTCAATTTGGCCTAAAAAATGAGCTTTGGGAACACAACTACATTTTTGCAACTGATGGCGTTCCATACTAGAGTCGCGAGCACTAACGCAAGAGTTTACATAGCGAATAATGAAATTAACGCCTTTTTACGCAATTACTTCAGGTTTTCGTGCACAGAATTACTCAGAAATAATTTCACCTACAGAGGAGTGAAAATAATGCCCGGCAAGTTCAAAGTTTTGTGATTCTGACGGTATGTGTGTGGTTTCTGTAAATTATAGGATTTCTGAATTATTAAAACACTACTTAATAAACACCACAAAATGCCTGCGTCGAGTTTTAATAGTGATATTCTCAGAGTTGAGATCTTGGCTGGTCTTGAAATAAAATCCTGAGTCCTCTTTTTTTCGAGTCCATGACAAGACCGAGTACAAATACGACAGAGTCCGAGTCTCGAGTACCTCAACACTACTACCAACTGCCCAAAAGATTATACTATTAAAACATCTTAACTTTCTTACGAGGGGCTGCATGATCACGTAGTAGTTAGCACTGGCGCCGTACAGCAAGAAGGTCCTGGGTTCGATCCCCGAGTCAGCTGTGGAGTCTTTCTGTGTGGAGTTTGTGTTCTCTCTCCACAATGCTCCCACAGTCCAAAAGCTTGTGTTTAATTGATTAGCGACTCTAAAATGTCCCATAAGGTATGAAGGTGAGTGTATTTGTGTGAGTGTGTGTGCTCTGCGGTGTGTCGCTCAGGGTTGGCCCCCGTCCCCCGCCCCAGAATAGATTCGGTCGCTACGACTTCATAAGGGATTAAGCATTTCAGATAATGAACTGTCTTAAGAAAATATTGGTTAATGAGCCCCATTCTTTGCAAAAACTCATGTTAAAAATGTCTGCATCAAACGTTGCCGGTGATGAGAACCACACCTAAAAAAATCAGCCGAACAAGAAAGAGAAAAGCGGCCCAGACTTCAAGAAGCGGAAGTGGACGGACTTCAAGAAGCCACTCTGGATGGACTTTCCTCCAAACTCGAAAGCGGTTGTAAGAGAGAAAAGGGGTGGGTGGTGGGGTTGGTGGGGGCAAAGGAATATTGTGAAGCGTCCGTCACACTGACAGTAATGCACTGAAATGGCCCATAAACAGCTACAACTTTCCATCTCGCGGCGACAAGCTACGGGGCCTTATTGCCGCACATTAAGAGTTTTAAAAATGCACGGCCGATTCCATTAATCCATCGGCTGGCATAAAATTTCCATCGGATTGCTCCCGCCGCCCGAATTTTAGATGACCAGGCGAGCGTCAGAAACCCCCTCATTATTTCATATTCAATCAATCAGTCAAGTGCGAAAGGCGAGCAGGGCGGCGCGGGGGCCTTCAGCCTGATTATGGAGATGGACGTTAGATCATTACAACAATGCCCGTCTCCGGCAGACCGCCGCCTTCCTGAGGATGTCATTGCTTCATTATTATTGACACGCCGCATTACTTAGCCGGGCCTAAGTGTTCCCGTATGTGACGGACGTAATGCACATAAACTACGCCTGAGTGGACAACGCCCGGATCGGACAAATATTGTGCTGGTGTATGGAGAAAAATTTGCATTGCTTCACGTGACCACGGGAATGACATGATGGTGGCCTAAAGGTAGAATACTCGCCCACAGACCGAGAGGTCGGAGGTGGAACTTCATTCCTGTCCTACACCGTAAAAATGCATAAATTTACCTAAGTGCATATTATTGAGTAAAATTAACAATTTTTCCAAATTCTAAATTGGAAGTGTTACCTAATAACATTTAAATCATTAGAGAAAGCAGCTTACACTTTTTTAAAACTAGCATTGCTTTGCGTCAAAGTCAAACTCAACAAAACAATGCCAGTTTACTGTAGACAAAGCGAGAGAGGCACCCATGTAAAACGTGGATCAGATATCGATAAGATAACGTCTCAAATAGCTGGAATGGGTATCGGTGACACTGGGGCGATCTGTAAATGCGTGCACGCTCAGTTTGTTATGCATGAGAAGTGGCACTGTGCTAAAACTGGTTTATTGTTTGACATTAGCGCTAATTCGTACCTACTGATAGGACAATGAGCAGAACAAGCAACGCAACACATTACAACCCCAAAAGCAAATCATGCGATTATACTGCTTAACCCTTCTGTTCGTTTCTCAAGAACACCAACGATGTTCCTGGGTCAATTTGACATTACTAACCATTTCAGTTAATATTCGGTGTAATGGTGTTATTTACCTCTCTCAGATCATGGTTTAATGAGGATAATTCACTCGTTTTCATTAAAAAAATGCAATTTAAAACTTTTTTTTAATGTACATTGGAAAGACCCATAGGAAAGGAAAACTAAAAAAGAGATCTCTTTAATAACTCAGTAGTTTCTCCTAGACAACAATGAGAGTACAAGGAAAGGAAACTGAGAATTTAACTCATGGCTCCTGCTTCTCAATGTTTTCCCCTAAACAACAAATGTCAGTAAATCTCATGTATGTCACACAGAGATTTTCAAAAGAGATCTCAACTAGGTCACAAGTTGTGCTCATTTAGCAAAATCATAAAATCTCTCAAAATGAACTGAAATACGGCTCATTCAGGACTACATGTACATTAAGAAAACAAACAGTGTATGTGTGTGTGTGTGTGTATATATATATATAACACTGCAAAAGTTTTAGGCAGGTGTGGAAAAAATGCTGTAAACAAAGAATGCTTTCAAAAATGGAAGTGTTAATCATTTATTTTCATCAATCAACAAAATGCAGTGAATGAACAAAAGAGAAATCTAAATCAAATCAATATTTGGTGTGACCACCCTTTGTCTTCAAAACAGCATCAGTTCTTCTAGGTACACTTGCACACAGTTTTTGAAGGAACTCAGCTGGTAGGAGAACTAACCACAGATCTTCTGTGGATGTAGGCTTCCTCACATCCTTCTGTGTCTTCGTGTAATCCCAGACACACTCGATGATGTTGAGATCAGGGCTCTGTGGGGGCCATACCATCACTTCCAGGACTTCTTGTTCAAAAGGCAGTAACACCAAATATTGATTTGATTTAGATTTTTCTTTTGTTCGCTCACTCTGCATTTTGTAAATTGATAAAAATAAACAATCATTATTTATATATATGTATATATATATATCCATCATCTTATTTACAGTCGATTTCTCCTTGGTTATCCAGTTACCATGCAACAGTGTAAAATTGCTTATTGATTAATTAATTTACCCACAATAAATCATGAGGAACTTGATGTTTTTGTTTGTGACATTCTTTATATGGTGTCAAAAAAGTTACCTGAAAAAATACCAAAAATTAAAAGTGAGAATACATAAAAAGCAGTTTAATTTACAATAATAAAAACAATCTGAAAAACTACAAAAAAAAAATAGAATTCATAAGTGTCTCCTGTATGCAGTGGATTGCTAAAAAAGCGGCATAAAACATAGAACATAAAACGCTGAGTTCTTCACTATGTTCTAAGAATTTCACGTTATAAGTAGTAAGCCAGCTGTGTTTCCCAAAACGAGGGGAGGGCCAATTAACGACACTGCAAGTGAACTAAGAGCGGCAAGTCTCACAGCTCCAACCCTGAGCAGACCAAACGTTCCTCATTTTGTTCTCAGTAACGGTGACGACGTTGTAACGATGGAAAAAGTCATTCGCTTACCCGTTACTGAAAAAAGCAACGCCATCAGTAACGCCGTTATTCCCATCAGTGTACTTCACACTTGCCAGTGAACACTAATTCCAGAGAAAAAGTAGCCTTTTCATGGCGTCTATTTAGTTATAAAGCAGACCGGAGTGACTGAAAGGTGCAAATAAGGCGATGAGTGAGGAGTTATCCCCTGATGTACTGCAGTTCAGTATGAATTACCATGTTTGCATGAAAGCGCTTGGTAACCACCATAATTAGGGAATGCAAGAGGCTCCGATTAGAATTTCAAAAATTGTTCGTTTAGACATATAAATATTTCTTCTTTCTTACTGATTACAATATAACAGTATAAAATTGAAAAAAATTTGATCAATTGGAAATGAAATACTGAAGTTTGTCATTTTAAACCAATTTGGCCTATAAAATGAGCTGCTTTTGCGGAGAACTACATTTCCCACAATCCCCTGCCCGCGCCTCGGAGCCGTGTCACAATGCGCTGGACGCACGTTCCAGAATAAACGATGGAAAAACTGTGGGAAAATCTAAATAAACGGCAGAATTGTGAGTAGAACGCTGGTTATTGTGGTTATTTATCAGCTAAAATAATGGCTTGTGTCTGTAATAAAGGCGACATTTTGACCGAACTGGAGCGTTTTAGCGAGTAACGGCGCTCATGCGCGCGGTCATTAACACAGCGCGTGTGTTTACATCGCGAAAAATGTCATTTATGCGTTTTTATGCATTTACTTCTGTTTTAGTGCACGGAACATCTCACAAATACTTTCACATACAGAGGGATCAGGTCTTGTCTTGATTGTGCCCCTGAAAACGTTATATGTCACTATTAAGCGTCCGTGTGAAATACGAGAGGAGTTGCTCTAGCGAGTAAAATGAATTAAACCAAGCTTCGATTCCATTTTTCGTAATAGAATTATTCAAGTTACTGGAACAATCGTTTCAGCTCTACTTTACCACAGTGTCACTTCCCATGCATAACGAATTGAGTGTACACGCGTTTACAGATCGGCTCCATAGAACGGCCCGATGCCACCGATACCCGATCCAGCTGTTTGAGCCGTTATCGGACCGATACCGATCCACATATCGGACCGGTTACATCTCTAGATAAAACCAATTGATATCTTCACACTTACGTGGCAAGGGACACTGCAATACGTATAACGTCTGACTGAAATTTTCATTTTGGATCAATGCTCTGTGCTCGTTAATCACTGAATTGATTTATGGTTGTAGAGTGATGTATCGTCACACCCCTAGATGGTGGTGATCTAGTTTTGGGATTCAGTTCCTTGATTAATAGAATTTCAATCCCAAAACCAATTCCAACCAGCAGTCCTTCCAGCACTGAGCCCCTTAGTAAGACCCTTAATCAATTAGCTCCAGCGAGACTGTCCCTGTAATTAGGAAACGAAAGTCATTCTGCATAACTGCATCTGATAAATGCTAAATATAAATAATATGTATATATTACCTAAATATAGAGCTGGAAGCATCCCATTTAAATTGTTTTGACCGCCATCCCGTCGCAACTCAGGATCGCGACTCGGCCGGGAATGGAAACTCATGGCGGCTGGTGCCAGCGGGGCATTAATACTTCCAGCGGCGCGCTTCGGGGTCCGAGCGGGCCTTCGATATCGACAGGCTCGGAAATGCGATTGTCACACAAGAGGATCAATGGAGAAGAGAGAAGGGGAGAGCGACGGCGACGGAGAGGAAGCGACGGAGAAGGAGAGGAAGTGGCGGCTCGGTCAAAGTTTTTCAATTTCACTGCCACTTCCTATGTACTGCCGCTTTGATGGCCTTTTAACGGCGCCCGCCTTCCCCCGGCTCTAGGCGCAGGAGCGGAGAGATGATCGCCGAACGAGTCCCGCCGCCTCCATCAAGCCCTGGGTACCAGCATCCCACCCCACACCACCCCAGGTGGAGTCAATGAGCTAGGCTACTGTTGCAGCCGGCGAGGGGGGTCGGGGGGGAAGTGAGCTGCTTGGACGGCCCAGTTAAGCCACCATACATTTCCCAGCAGCTTTCCCTTCCTTCCCCCTCCTTTCTCTCTTTTTTCCATCTCTTTCCATCTCTCCACGTGATTTAATTTGCCGCCCCAGCTGAGTTTTATTTCATTTTAATTTTTGTCCAAACGACGCGCTTCTGCACAAATACATGAACTTTTTCATGTGAACATAAAACAATGCTATTTTTGAGCTGCTTTTTTGAGTTTCCGCTAAAAATTGCGCCATAACGCATTCCAGTACATTACCACTGCTTAGGGCTCCTCGATCATTCCCACCCTCATTCTTTATCTTCAGTCTCCATCTCTAAGTAACTCACCTGCCGGCCAGTTGCCCTTTCTTTCTCTAATTTTTGAGTCGTCTGCGGACGCCATGTAGCCAGAGGTCGAAGAGGAAGCGGCCCTCCGCCCGGAGAGAGACGAAGGAACGGAGGGAGGGAGAGGGGGAGGAGGGAGGGGAGGGGAGGAGGGAAAGAGCGTGTGTGTGTGCGCGTGTGTGTGAAACAGATGAGGGGTCACAGATCATTAAAACATATCTATCAAGTCTTTCAGGTTAGTAATTCCCCAGTCAAACAAGTGCTGCCATGTAAATATGTCAAATGGGAATGAAATTACCAGCGCTCTTTATTGACTGTGATAAAATCTGAAAAGCGCCACTGAACATAATTACATACTTGTCAGAGCCATAAAAATTAGCTTTATTATCAACGAATGGTTTTGTACTAACTTCATTTCTGTTCGATGTCATCCAGATGGGGGCCGGGCTACGCACTTGAACAAGTTTTTATGCAGATCCCCACTTTTTTTCTCTCCTTCCCTCCCCTCCAGACCTACATTCCTTTCCCTCTCTCATCCCCTCTCTCTCTCCTCGGGCCCAGATCTGTCTGCTTGATGGAGGGAGGTAGAGAGGAAGCAATAGACAGAGAGGTGATGAGCGAGCGAGAGCGAGCGAGCGAAATGCAGGAGGGGAGGCTGATGTTGAATGCTACATTAGCTCTGTCAGGGTTGGAGAGCTTCCTCACATGGTAAAACACCTGCGGTGTTCGGGACGCGACAGAAGGACTCTGGGGAGCCACAGTCAGGTGCATAAAACAAGAGAAGCAGCTCCAGGCCGAAGGCGTTTAGTTACGCCTGCAGAAAAATACACATTCTTAATTGAGGAGGCTTCAATATCGAAGAAAGACGGCTCTCCGCTGACCTACAGAATCATACAAACCGTCCAAGGACGTTTAACTTCTGATTTTTTATTTTTAGTGAATTATTTGTGAACACAGCACAGCACAACACACATTAATGAATGCGTCCTGGGGATTCAACTGGCTGACCTTAGATCAGCAGGGAAATCCATAAATCAACCCCTAGCCATATGTTTCCCCAGAGGCAGTTGGTAGCATAATGGTTAGGGCGTGATTGGAAGGTCGCGGTTCAATCCCAGGATCTATACCACTGAGGTACTCATGAGCAAGGTACCATCCCCAAGCACTGCCCATGTCAGCTGCCCACTGCTCCTTCATGAATGGGTCAATGCAGAGGTCACATTCCATTGTGGCACTGAGTGCTGTGTTGTGCTGTGTCTACAATAATTGCTAGAGCATTTTGTGAATATTTAGATTTAACGTTTTGTAGTTGTTTACAGTAGAAAGTAGATGTTTCTGGAATCTTCCATAACTCTCCATGTACAGTGCCACGCACAGAATTTTGTATCAACACGCATGCATGTTAAATGTACTACTATGTAACACAGAAGTAATACGCGCCTTACGTGTCGAATCAGCGATGATGTAAGAACGAAAAGCCGAAGGTTTCACATTGAATGAAGGAGCTAAGAGTCTGAGCGCCAGTTTTTGATCAATACGTAACGCCACGTAAAATATCTTTTGTAGTCTTAGGGATTCATTTTCCTTGTCTGTAAAACCTGAATTGTAGGTAAAGAAAAAGTACGCATTTAAAGACAACCCAAGACTCAAGACTTTTTTTGCACGTGTTATGCATAAAGACAACTCCAAGAGCCTAGCACAGAGACAACCAGATTTGCTCTCACAATGACAAATAATCACTTACTTTCACGTACGCATCTTAATTTGGACAATTACAAAATGGTTCTCAAATTAACATGTGCAATGAAGATTTTACTGTCTAAATAATCTTTCTAAACTAATTCTAGCAACTACTGTTACCTTTTTAAAAGTCTTAACGTGGTGGCTGAAGTACTGTATTCCCATCACAATTATTGTACAATCAACAAACGTGGAAACTAAACTGAAAAGACCCAAGTCAAAGAGTTAAACTAAAACAAAATTACAAAAATGTATGAAAACCCTGAGGTGTGTTGGCCCCCAGGACAGCCCGATCTCTGCTACGCCTAACAGAGATTAAGCTTTGCCCGAATAATGAATGAATGAAAGAATGTATGAAGGATCAAGAGCGAAGATAAAAATACTGAACAATACCATACACTAATTCTGGTCTTAAACTTGAGCTACATATTCATAACCAGATCCGGATTTAATTAATTGTTTATTTAGACTGGATAGTTTTTTCAGTGAAACTGTCGAGATCTCATGCAATATCTAGTGTAAAAGACAACTCCAAGACCATAATTGTAGGCAGAGCGCCGCATCCTAACTGTCTCTTTCACGCCTTTTCTACGCTCATATTTGTATATTCAATTTATATATTGTCTATTCTGTGTTCTTTTGCACAGTATATAGCAGAGATGAATAACAAAGTTTACTTTTGACTTTGATCATTATCTTAAAATAAATAAATCTTGGTAGCCGCAAGACCATGTTGAAGAATCACATTTCCATCTTTCAAGCATATTGTGTTTTTTTGAGTTTGCCCGGCATTTCCCCGCTCATTAGCCTGGATTGGACCGATCGTCAGGCAGCATTCCCTTGCTACAGTAACGTCTCGTGGCCATTTCACTCATCAAGACCTTTTAGGATAATCGGGTCTTCTGTAAAAATCACTGATGATCTTTTTCAAAATCTAATAATCCAAATTATGTCATAAGTCTTAGTAAAACTGTTAAAACTTACAGTGTATTTCTACGGTAATGACGGTATAAATGATTACATCTATTTTGTAGATAGTAGAACAGTTAACAGAACGCTACCATAATACGGTGAATCTCTTTTTCTTAGATAAGTTTAGGGACGGTGACAATGCAAATAATTGCACAAATGGAATTTTACCCCAACGGCAGATTTTCTCACTTTCTCTATCTGCGCAATTAAAAAGGACAGCAAGCTTTGCTTTTAACTAGATCGTCTAACAAATCAGCAAACCTGACCTTTAACTCTGACGCTGGTTGTTCAAGTTAACTTGGAAATGAGTGTTACGCTAAACACTGGAGGTTTTCCTGCACGAGTTATTAGGAAACAAACTATTCTTTTACGCCCGACTTTCTGAATCTTGTGCACTTTCTCCGGGCCACTGCCCTCCGCTAACAGTTTTTCCCTCAGCATCACTTATTCATGTCTTCATTATTATTTGTTGTTTTGGTCCCGCTTCACGCCCACTGATTATCATATCAATTAGCATCCCGGCTCCCAGCCCGAGTCGCTTTTTTTTTGGGCCCATAATGCACCCCTGCTTGTGAATTAGTTAAAGTGGATACTGCCCCAGCAGGGAGGCTGCAGATTCATATTTAAAAGGGACACTTAAATACAGTGGCCGAAGGCCGAGACCGGTGCCTCGCAAACAGACACAAACCTACAGTACAAATACGCGCATATAAAAACAATCAGGCGTCAAGCTTTATTGTCTCTGCCCGCTTTAGCTGGAAATATTCGTGCCCGGAGCATTTAAACGAGCACCGCACGGGCGTAGTAAATCGCTTGGCAGCTCTTCAGTGAGATGAGTGAGGTCTGCAGACAAAAGCGGAGGAGAAGCTCGCTGTCGCCCCTCAAGGGACCTAAACCCGCGAGCCTCCCTCATCGGCTTTCTGCCCACTGCTTGCTGGATTAAGGGGCCATCATGAGGCCGTGCTTTTAGGCTAAGACTTCACGCTTACCTGTACTCTACTTATGCATTGCATCTTAAAAAACAATAATATATATATATATATATATATATATATACATATGATCCTTTTAAAAGTGTTTGACAAGTAAAACAGTTCCCAACAACTGCTCTGTTTTCACTTCTCAGCACAAGACCTCACCCCTCTGACAGATTATAGATTTACTGTATTGGTCAAATAACATTGAAAAACATTTCTTAAAATACCCAGTTTGCTAGTGAATTACAGTACTTTGACCTGTGAAACACATCTCAGAGAGTGTGTGCAGTATTTTTATGTTCTATTAAATGAGTAAAGTCCACTAATGTTGTGTAAAAACACTACAAACAAATTCAATGCCGTTTAAATCGTGGAGCAATATACTGAAAAACCCTAATTCTTACCCTGAACCTGGTCTTAAATACTGATCATATGGATCAACTGGGCGAGATTATTAAAGAATCACATTACCAACTCTCAGGCACACTGTGTACTGTGTGTGATGGTCTGGATGTGCCTGTGTGTGTGTGTGTGAGTGAGTGTGTGAGTGAGATATACAGACATACATTTGTATGTGTGTGTGTTATTATGACAGCATTAGAGAGGAGTGTGTTAGTATGACATGATTTCAGTGTGTGTGTGTGTGTGTGTGTTTGTATGGATGTACTGAGGGCCCAGCGTATGTGTGTTTATATGGACATGCATTTAAGTGTGTGTGTGTTTCAGCGGACGCATTTGAGAGTGCGTGTGTGTGTGTATGTATGTGTGTTTGTATGGACATGCATTTGAGTGTGTTTTGTGTGTGTGTTGTATGACATGCATTTGAGTGTGTGTGTGTGTGTTTGTGTGTTTAGGCGGACATGCATTTGACATTTTACATTTACATTTTAGTATTATATTTTTATCCAGAAGTTGCATCGGCAATAAGTGCTTTTGTAGTCTAGCAACTGCCTTAGATCCAAGAAGCTATGTGTTTCATATCTGTAGTCAAACCAAATTACCACAGACTAAGTTTTATACTTTAAACAAAGAAATGGGTTAGAGGAAAGAAGTTCAGACAGACACACGTTAGTGGGTTTTTTTTTTTTTTGTTTGTTTTTTTTTTAAATAAGAGGTTTACATAAAAGGTAAATTAGTCCCCTAGATACTTTTTGAAGAGGTGTGTCTTCAGACGACGCTGAAGACAGCAGCAGGCGGACCTTAGCCGTTTAACGCAAGCGAAGTTGGTTCCACCACCGAGGAGCCAGTACTGCAAAGAGAGTTTTATGCATGTTTTCTCTTAAGTAGAGGTGGTTCCAAACGCAGCAGCAAAGATACTGAGTGACAAGAAGTGACACGTTGTTTAATAAGTGCTGATAGGTAAGGAGGTGCATTTATGTGTGTGTGTGTGTGTGTGTTTATATGGACATGCATTTAAGTGTGTGTGTGTGTGTTTCAGGCGGACGCATTTGAGAGTGTGTGTGTATGTATGTGCTTGTAAGTGGACATGCATTTAAGTGTGTTTGTGTGTGTGTTTGTATGGACATGCATGTGAGTGTGTGTGTGTGTTTGTGTGTTTGTATGACATGCATTTGAGTGTGTGTGTGTGTGTGTGTGTGTGTTTGTATGGACATGCATTTGAGTGTGCTTGTGTGTTTGTATGGACATGCATTTGAGGTGTGTGTGTGTGTGTTTGTATGAATATGCATTTGAGTGTGTGTGTGTTTGTGTGTTTGTATGACATGCATTTGGAGTGTGTGTGTGTGTGTGTGTGTGTGTGTGTGGTGTGTGTGTGTGTGTGTGTGTGTTTGTATGGACATGCATTTGAGTGTGTGTGTGTGTGTTTGTATGGACATGCATTTGAGTGTGTGTGTGTGTGTGTGTTCGTATGGACATGCATTTAAGTGTATGTGTGTGTTCGTATGGACATACATTTGAGTGTGTGTGTGTGTTTGTATGGACATGCATTTAAGTGTGTGTGTATGTGTTCGTATGGACATACATTTGAGTGTGTGTGTGTGTGTGTTTGTATGGACATGCATTTAAGTGTATGTGTGTGTGTTCGTATGGACATACATTTGAGTGTGTGTGTGTGTGTTTGTATGGACATACATTTGAGTGTGTGTGTGTGTGTTTGTATGGACATGCATTTAAGTGTGTGTGTATGTGTTTGTATGGACATGCATTTGAGAGTGTGTGTGTGAGTTCAAATATGAACATGCACTGGAGAGTGTGTGTGTTGGTGTGGATGTATATGAACGTATTGAGTGTGTGTGGGTGTGTGTGTGTGTGTTAGAATGGACATGCATTTGAGAGTGTGTGTATTGATGTATTAGTATGGACATGTATTAGAGAGAGAGTGAGTGGTGTGTGTGTGTGTGTTATTATGGACATGCATTGGAGTTCGTGTGCATGTTGTGTGTGTGTGTGTGTGTGTGTGTCCTTTACCCCCTGGCTTCCTCCGCCGGCCGTACCTCATGCACGACGTGGGCGCTAAACTCAGCCTTTCGCTACAGGACACTTTAAGGGCTGTGTGTGTGTGTGTGCGCGCCGCGTTGTGCATGTAACAGCTGCTGCGCTTCTCCTCTTCCCTTTTCCATTAGAGTGCAGTCCCATCGTCTCCTCTCCTCACATTTGCGCCGAGCAGCTACAAGCCCCGGCGTCTGAAAATCTATACGCTATTGATCTACGGCCAGTCGCCACAATTATTCCTCTGAAGGAAACACTGACAATAAATTACATGTGCACAGGCTTTTCAGGTGCCGCTCGATACCGCGCCCATCTCTCCTCTTTGCAGGCCAGGTGGGATGTCACCGTAACCCACACACACACACACGCACGTTTTAATATATATATATATATATTTTAGAGTTCCTCACATCATAAATATATCACAGCTTTATAACGTGTGCAATTTTTGCAAAATTTCAATCTAAACAAATGACAAAAATATGCATTGCACCTTCTGCGCATCATAATGTATTTTTTCTGGGTTTTCTTTCCTTTTTTTCCTAAGTATCTAAAGGCAAAATTCATTTTATAACTGCAGTCAAAAATAGCTTTAATAGGGAGAATTCTTGTGTTATTCCTTTGCTTCGAGACACCAGATCTGAACTATTATATAGTAAAGAATGCCACGTTAATTCGAGTGGATTTACTGTGTCATTTTTGCACAACCCTTAATTGTGAAAAATACGGCAACAGTCACATCCTTAATTCTAACAGCGATGGAAGTATTTCACTTATTTCACGGTAGACAACAAAGTATTTGTTGTCTACCGTATAAGAAATGTAGTTAAAAGCGTGCTATTGTTTGTTGGTGTGAACACAGCACACAGTGCACCATGAGGAAATGTGATCTCTGCATTTGACACATCCGTGAAGCAGCAGTGGACAGCTGACATGGGCAGCACCCGGGGAGCAGTGTTCTGTGGCCGGTACCTTGCTCATGAGTACCTCAGCAGTACCGTCACCGTATTGGGATTCAAACCGGCGACCTTCCGATCGCGGGGTCAACTCCCTAAACGTTACTCTACCAACTTCCCCTGTAACCATAGTTGGACTAACGTCAAGGACAGACTTATCAAGTCAACAACATTCCACAATTTGAAGTTGGCAAAATCTTTTGGAGCTTAATATGCCACTTTTAATGCTAGAATTAACTGCTTATACCATCCGATGCTGTAAACAGACAACAGAGCCGATTCATCAGCATGCCACTACGACTGACAAAAAAGTTTCAGAACGTCAACGGAGTAGCTTTAATACGGCATTTTTCCTTGCAACTAGAGCTGTCAGTTCTTAAGTCTGAGCTACAGCTTGTCTCTTAAGACAAACTCACTCAGGTTAGGCCAGGTTAACGTTCTGTTTGATCAGGGATGCTCTTGGCTGACACATTCAAGCCTACACAATGGAGCGTGTTCATGACGTTCATCAAGTGCTGCACCACTGTGCTCTATGCAAGTTGACATGCTGCTGCTATGCTCGCAACCGAGCAGTCGACTGCTCTTCTGATGTGGCCACTTCAGGGACAGACGTCAAGAAAGATGGGCCCATGTATGAAAACAGAAAAAAATTGTATTGTTCGAATAACGGGGCAGTCCAGAAAAACGAGCCTATAAAAACGAGCCTTTTCTCACCGTGCTGCCTGCATCCTTCCTCAAAAGCATTTCAACCGTATTTAAGCTTTTGCATTTTCCAGACATTGGTCCTTCCCTGTTCTGTGACTGCATTTCCTTGCACACCCCCACTGTCTTGAGTGTGTGTTGCAAGCTTTTTAACTCATTCTCATATCGAACTCTGAGATGATTTTTGTTGCGCCCACACAGACCGCGCAGGCAGAGTTGAGCACGCGCAGACACGAGATTTTACTCACCAAAGGTCCAGTGTGTGCTCAGAATTATGGCACAAAAATAATGCCATATTTGTCCGACTGTCCTAGTGACACTGTTGGGATGAACCCTAGTGGTGATACTGAGATGCTTTATTAATACGAGGTCACGCTCCGACCCGTCCCAACACTTACAGCGTTTTCAGACCTGTAGCGCCACGACTCGGTTCGGAATTAGAGAGAATACTGTCACACTCTGCATTGACCCCCCTGGGTTTGGTTCAGTTTCACTTATGTAAGATGATCCACATTTACAAAAAGGGGAAAGCGGTCCAGGGTCTCAAACAAACTCCGTTGCATGACTGGAAGTAAGAGAATAAAGCCTAGCGTCTCCAGCATGAAACTCTACGGCTCCTACCCAGAGCCAAACTGCACTCGGGGGTCTGGTTTAAATCATCCTCCATGTTTTAAGACGACCGCGTCCTTGTGCTCTTCGCTCCTGAAGACTGCTGACACTAACAAAACGCAGGAGAGCTGCTCCTTCCACGCCCGCCATTTCAGACCAGAAAAGCCCCTTTTTTGCTACTTTTGTGTTTTTTCTTTCCCCTCAACCCCCAACACACACACACACACACGTGCACTTTTAAAGTGTTCCCTCCTCCGCTCCACCCCCCGAAGAGAGCACATGCATCTTTAATTGCCATTCTCATTAGTTGTGTTTTCCCGGGAAAGGGATGGAGCGCGATTAATTTTATCACTTAATTTTGTCACCCAATACCAGACGCCCGCCCGCTTTTCCCGCCCGCGCCGGACTCCGGGCCCCCTCGTTCCTCAGGAAAATTAATTGACAAAGTGCGAGAAATTTATCAACATATCAGTAGATTAAGGGACAAATTGAAGCGATGAGGAAATCAATCGCGGCTGGCGCGCGGACAGGAAGCCGCTCTCCCTCCCGTGACGCGCCGAGCTGCGGGCGCTCGCCGGGACTGACTGCTCGGCGCAGAGAGGCCATTTGTTCATCACCGATGACCATAAATTACAATGAGTTACAAATGACCCTTCCAGACTGCAGGCCTGCACGCTCACACACACACACAGACACACTCCAGCACACACACACATATGCATGCTGACACACGCATACACCCTCACTGCTTTACGTTCTTTATGAGAATCAGCAAAATTAAAACACATAGACGCTACGTTTATATAAAAGTAACCAAAAATTGCTGTCCTATCTATTGTTTTACTTGAACCTCCGCACTTTACACATCACTGTTTTACGACGCACACACTGCCACACGTACAAACTCATCCAAGCTACATTGTACTGTCTCAGAGATACGGTTTATATTTTTATAGATGGTCTGTACAGTATACTCACGTCAAACTGCTGCTGATCTCATTCACATTTAATGCAACGGACGGATGTTACTTTGTTGTGATTGTAGTTTTCTCCACTCGACTGCTGTTGCAATATTTGCACATATTATTACTGAAGTCGTCACATCACTAAATTGCACATCTTCACTTTCTACCGCCTGCATAAACTTCATATGATACTGTTACTATTTAACAGAATGTCTGTTTAGAATTTTCATATGAAACTGCTGCAGATTTTATGCACATTTAATGCAAAAAGTCAATTCCAGGACAGGAACTGTAGGGTTTTTTTTTTTTCCACGACTGCTGCTGTATTATTTGCACATAATTACCGAATACCTCACGGAACAAAAATTGCACATCCTACCTCTAGTTTAAAGTTTCTATTTTATAATCCATTTATACATGCATATTCTATGTGCCTTCTTATGTTCTTTGTAGTCCACAGAAACTGGAGCCACATCCTCTCGTTTCTTGGTATTCTTGTATATAGCTGAGATGATAATAAAGTTTACTTTAACTTACTTTTCCATATGAGAAGCAGGATCACTTGGACAAAGGGAAGCCCTTTTCTTGGCAAAGATGCTCCCTGCTTGTGATCAGCACGAAAAATCCCCTGCTGCGTTTTAAAAAACACAGCACCTTTCCGCTCACGCACACGCTTTAGACATTCTGGAGTCATTAAAATGATGCATATTATCTGTGTCGATGGCTCGATGTGAGTAAAATGTAACGTGTTAAGGACTCTTAAACTATATACGAAGGAAGGTGGTCAAAAAAAATTTAAGACTAGGCCTAATCCTAAACCCTACACCAGGGTGATTTAACTAAAATTTAAAGAGGTCCAGTTAGAGATAAGAGATAAGTTGTTATATTATATCAATATTGCATGTAATCAATACCTGTTTGTCAAATCAGTAAAAATTGTTCAGTAAAATTCAAAAACTTCAACAATATTAATTATCATATGACATTGAACTGAACATCACTGTCCGCTTTTCTTTTTGGGAGAGCGCCATTTGTTGCTTATTTTTCTCTCCCTTTCTCCGCGTCACCCGTATTTTTCTCAACTCAGTCGCTGCATCTCTCCCTTTATTTTTTCTACATGTATCGTTATTTCTTTTTCTTTCTACCGTTTTTTTCATGTGTTTGCCCTGCCTCTAACTCTCTCATCTGTCTGCACAGTAGAGTCGTGATGTTTACCGCCTGCAATGCACAGACCGACTGGGATGGCTTAACTTGCATGCAATTGGTCTGTGCGTTTCCTCATTCACTAAACCATTAGCAAAAATGCTACGAAAGCTGCGCCGGCTAAAACAGAAGCGCCCCGTCAGGTTTCAAATCATAACCTTCTGTTTTGGCTATAGGGCTGGGTCCGTTGGCAACAGCTTCTGGGTCTGGGTCAGTTAGTGACCTCTGCCCTACACCTTTAAAAATAAAAGAACCAAAAGTGGTCCTTCACCGTGATGCCATAGGGGAACATGACAAATGGTTCTACAAAGAACCAATGGGTAAAAGGGTCTTTGTAGAAACAAGGAAGGTTCCCCTATGGCATCACGGTGAAGGACCACTTTTGGTTCTTTTATTTTTAAAGGTGTAAGGCAGAGGTCACTAACTGACCCAGACCCAGAAGCTGCATGGTTAAAATGATGCACACTATTTAAGATAAATTTATGTCAAAAAAATCATAAATTTATACCTAATCCTTAATGTTAAACTTTAACGTTAATCCCAAACTTAATTTGACCAAATTTAAATTCTTAAATACAAATAAATATATTTTTCCCTTAAAAATATTACAGTAACATGCAGTGTGTGTGTGTGTGTGTGTATAGCATAAGAAATTAAATATATAGCCAAATGTCACAAAAATAATTTAACTTCATGTACAAAAAAAACTGATTAGGCCTAATCCTAAACCCTAAATATTTATACATAACTCTGTTTTAAATTTAAGATTAAATCCAACCTTAGTTTTACCAAACTGACCCTAAAACCTTCAGTTTAGCCCTCTACAAGAGGAACAGGAATGCTCCTTTTTATGATGAGCAGCAAAAACACGCTCCAGCACGCACACGCTCACACACATGCACACAGATACGCGCATACACGCTTGCTGATTTACGTTCTAGAACTGTAATTTTTTTAAAAAAGAGCTAACTTAATTTTGCGTTTATTTTTTTATTCATGAGAACCTGCACCATTTGGCCAAAAGGAAGACGCGTCCTGCTTGTGGTCAGCGCAACAATTCTATACTGGAAACAAGCCAACCTTCCTCTCTCACACATGCTTTAATCCTAAATCCTAATTATTAATCCATGACTCTTAAATTTCAGATCAAACTTAACATTAGTTTTGCTAAATTCACCTTAAAACCTTACCTTCCACAAGAGGAAATATTTGTGGACAGGAATCTTGCTCCTTATGAGGACCAGCAAAAATATTTTTCCTGCAAAAAACAATACCACCTTGTCTCTCTCTCTCTCTCTCTCTCTCACACACACACACCCCCCTAACACAAACATGTACACACTCACAACTGAGCACACGCCACACACAATTACTGCCACAATCCAATTTCCCAATGCTGGTGCCATTGTGCTATAATGGCACATTACCGCCGTCTATCTGACGTTTACAATAAAGGTGAAATTAAAACATTAAGTTGTGTTTTAAAGTGGCCTGCGCTGTTCCGTACAGTATGCCGCAAGATGTAAAGTCTGAATCCATCTGTTCCGTTGTCTTTTTCAGTCATGTGGGATAAGGAGATAAAAAGCACACCGCAGTGATTATTCAATGAAGGCACACGGAAGTAAAAAGAAGGCAGAACGAGGAGGAGGGAGAGAGAGAAAAAAGAAGATCGCTAGAACACAAAGGCGGTGTGACAGTAGGACGCCTACCGGCTCCTCGGGCTAAAGTGAGAGAGAGAGTGAGAGAGAGAGAGAGAGAGAGAGAGGAGGAGCTGTACCACTGCAGCGAGGTGCTAGTCTAGGAGAGCAGATCTAAAAACAGCCTACATCAGCAACAGAGCAGGCTCAGGCCCACCGGCCGCTGTTTTGGCTACTGGTCAGGGATCAACTAAGCTGGTAGCACTGCACCACGTCAGAGCCTTTAACTGTCACAGTTCAAGATTCTTTGTCACAGAGATAGTTACACATCATGAAAGTAAGTGAAAGTGAGTGATTATGTGCCATTGTGAACGCACCACAGCACAGCCCACAGTGCACCACAACGAAATGTGACCTCTGCATTTGACCCATCCGTGAAGGAGCAGCGGGCAGCTGATGGGAGCAGTACTTGCAGACGGTACCTTGCTCATGAGTACCTCAGTGAGAGAAAGCGAGAGACAGCAAGAGAGAGCCAGAGAGAGCGCGCGAGAGTGACTACATACATTTACCGGATTCAAACCAGCGACCTTCCAATGACGAGATGAACTACCTAAAAGTTACGCTACCAACTGCCCCATGTAGTGAAATGTACACTAATGATTCCTAACATAGAAATTAACAACATAAACCATATAAGAAACTAAAGAATAAAAATATATAGATTTGCACTGAGATGCAACATTAAAAACTGCACATCATCACACTCTGGTATTAGAGGATGTGTCAAAGGGTGTTTTCACACGTGGTCCGTTTCAGCCCTCAAAGCGAACTCAGATCGATTAGTCAGCATTTTTTATGTATATGCGAACACACCAAACGAACTCAGACCCCTCTGAAACCAGAAAGATAACCGAGTCCCCTTTCAGACGAACTCACAGTGTGAACATCAAAAGAACCGAGTTCCCTTTCTGTTGGTCCACTTTTTGGACCACTTCTGGAGGACTGTGTTCAATTCCTTTAAAGAGTACTATATGTGAAAACACCCAAAGTCAAAGGGCATCTCTGTTATATACTGGTCAAGTATACAGAGAGACGAGACGACGTGGCTCCAGTTTTAACGGTGCAAAGAGCAAAGAAGAAATAAGGCACATAGAATAAACAATATATAAATAGAATATTAAATATACACTTTAAAGTAGAAGTAGAAAGAGAGACGATTTGGTTACATGCGGTACTCAATTATGGTCTTAGAGTTGTTTTTTACGCTGAATGTGCAAAATGAAACATTTTATACAGACTATGAAATAAAACAGTATCTCTTATAAAGTCTGAGCTAACATTTGAGTCAGATCTAGTATGAGTCCTGTGTGGGATCAAATATTTCATTTGGGTGTATGAGTGTTTAGTGTTTAATTACTTCTCATTGTGAACACAGCACACAGTGCACCACAGCGAAATGTGACCCCTCCATTTGACCTATCCATGAAGGAGCAGCGGGCAGCTGACATGGACAGTGACCGGGGAGCACTGCTTAGGGACGGTAACTTGTTCACGAGTACCTCAGTGGTACCTTCAAACGGGCGACCTTCCGATCACGGGGCAAACTCCCTAGCTGTTACGCTACCAACTGCCCCCAAGGGGCCTCAGTGGTCCAGTGATGAAAGATTTTCTACTCTTCCTCCACTTACTTCTTAATCCCAAATATACCCATCACACAAATCCTTACTGTATATTTAAAAAACAATCACGCCTCCCTCCCTCTCTCCACCCCACGCTTTGCTTTTACATTCTATGAGAGAACTGGAGTCATTAAAATGATAAATATTATTTATGTTGATCGCTCGACGGTCTTAGGGTAATGTAATAGTTTACTGCCTTTAGACTCTTTATACAAAAGAATATTTAAAAAGACTAAGACTAAATCTTAATCCAATAAAACCTGAGGCTAAACCTACCAAACTAACCTTAAAACCAGCTTGGGCTGGTCTGGCATAAATATCTTCACGTCTGTGACATTAGAAACCGTATTGAAACCTACCTCCAGCATTACTATATTACTCTGATTCTTTTGGTATTAATATTTTTACTCCTGTAAATAACCAGAGCAGTACTTTTCCTTTAGCAGGAATGTTCAATTCCATTTCCACCAAAAGGTCACTGGTGTTATGATCTTCTCCAAAGCAATAAGGTCTAATCACATATAGAGCAGAGCAGTGAGGAGCAGAAGAGAAGAGGAAAGAGAGGTAAGTACAAGAGCCACACAGAGGGGGGATGTCCAGCCAGGAGAAATGTTCTTATTCAGCAAAATCTGGAGTGATATATAACCACTCAAAGCTCCAGAATCCATATCCTGGTGTCTTGTGCCTTGCGTTAAGCAACACAGGACCAGCCTGTCTATAAAACACACATTTCACACTAAACATTTCGACTGCTTGCTGTTCCCAGTTTGACATGCCGAGTAGCCAACCTGAATGTGCAAAAGAAAGGCGTAAAGCTTGAAGAAAACACACAAACCAACCCTATTACAAAGCCCTTTTTAGATACACACACTTAATTTCATAGCTTTTTACAAATATAAATACGTGGCTCCACAAACTGCTGCACTAATAACTACAGAGTTTAATGCACCTTTTGGGACATTTTGAGTTTCTTGTTAACATCAGAAATGATCACAAGCTGAAAGACACAAAAAAATGCAACAAACATGACAGAAAATCTGGCAAAAATCTGCCCTCTGACGTTCCACACAGCACCAAACCTTTACGTGAATATTTGTCATTATGAACAGTTTATCTTTTTTTGGATCATGTAACAAGTGGAAAAGTGTATTTGCCTGTAAATCTTGTATTTTATACTTAACTAGTGTTAAATTGGAGAGCTCTAACTACCAAAACAGTAACTACCAAAACACCTTAAATATAGTTTTATCTCAGCAACTCGTCTCTTCTCAGCTATGCTATTTTCGCCTGCCCTGTAGGATGATCTCTTAGATTGTGTGCTCAATAAACACTTAAAGGCTCTGCCCTTGCATGCTGCAAGTCTACTGCCAGAGTTTTTACACACACACACACACACGCTACAATCATCAGCGTGAGACGGCGCGTACGAGCCGCCGCCCCCAAGTTGGCGAATGATGGAACGCTAAACAAATGAAAATAAAAAGCCTAATTATGTCTGGCCTCGCCGGTATTGCATCACTGCTCAGATAGATTTGGAGAAACATTTACCACGGCAGGGCATTAACTTCAACTAACGCGGCTACGGCGCACCTCCACCCGTTAGATCTGCATTCCTCAGGGAGTGTGCATAAGATTGTTGACCGTTTACTTGACCACATTTTTTCTTTGTCCGCTACTGTCTATTATTACTACACTGTATATACTCTATAGACAGCAGGATCCTCGGCGAGGTAAACGCGAGGGTCTGTTTGAGACGGGTGTGTACAAGTGGCTCGAGTGTGTGTGTGAGTGAAAAAGAGACACCAGCCACCTCTCTGGCCTCTTTCACAAGGTGAGGAGAGCGTGTTTGGCTCTGAGGGGGAAAAAAAAAAAAGAAAGAAAAAAGAAAGTAGTCGCGTGGAGGAGCGAGCCTGGGAGAGAGGCCGGCCCGATCGCACCGGCTCTGGGACTGTCATGTCTGTATAAACAGGCATTGATTTTTCTGTCCGGCCCTGCCACCTTCGCCATTTATTCTCCGCTTTGTGGTCGTACCCGCAGGGGCTGAAAAATTCTGTTACAGTGCACTCATTCCCCCCCCAAGGCAAAAGTGAGAATAGATTTCAGCGGTTAAAAAAAAGCACACACACACATACACACACACAACTCGACTTGCCTTATCTGGGACAGAGGGCCTTGTCACGGCCACCCGCTAAATGAAAGAGAAAAAAAAACGTGCCATGCCGCTTGGATTCTTACCTTTCCGAGAACACCACCCCTCCGCCATCCACCCCACCTGCACGGTGGTCTGGACTTTGAGTACCAGACAGGGACGGTTCATAGACGTAAAGCCCACTCTTCTGCCGAGAAGGTGAGGGAGCAACTTTTATGGGCAATGGAAACCATTCAGCGACTACATAAGACAGGGAGGCAAACATCGAGCTCGCAACAAGACCTGAAAGCTGGAGGTCGGAAACTGACCAGTGGTAAACACAGTACAGCGACATGGACCACAGGACATGCGTACAAAACATTATTTTATAGCAAAGACAAGCACCTTTAGTTTTTTGGGTAGCTCTTCGGCTGCTCTGACAGAGTATTTTCCAAAATTTCTTTTGTCTTTTCTGTCAGTTTACAATTTTGCCATAAACACGTTTTACTGTGTACAACTGCATCATGTGACATGACTGCATGACCAGACATGTTACTTCTACAAACCTATCATCTTCTTTAGGTTAAAAAACACACGAAGGAGCAGTGGGTGCAGGAACCTGTATTGGCACATTGAAGACTGATGCTAATTTTCCGCTAGCTAATACAAATTTTTCATTAGAGCTTAATGCTGAAATGACACTGCTGTTTTTAAACAGTAGCTTATCAAGCTACAAGCTACTTATGATTAAAACCACCTAAGCTAAGCGACCAAGCTACTGTTTTCATATAGTAGTTAGCTGCACTACAAGCTACAAAAAATGAACTAGCTATATCTATGCCGTTTCACAGCCATGGGTTCTCACTTCCATTTTGGGTAAGGTGGACTCAATCTTCTGACTCCATCTCGCAGCTACCCAAAGCATGCTGTGATGCATCGCTGTCAGGCAGAAATTTCATTTTTGGTCATTTTTATTTTTTGTCATAAAACAACTCTATTGGCCCGTCTTCACCTTTGCCTGAGTTTTAGAAATATTTAACCAATGAAAAGTGTTGAAAACGGTTTGTTCATATATTTACAAAATGCAGTTTTTTTAATTAACCTGTAAAATAACTGTTTTGGACATAAAAGGTTTCCACCCGACTGTGACGATATATACATTTTTGTAATGATGTAACATTTGCTATGCAACATTCCAATGTGTACAAAAATAACCTTTCAAAATTTTAAAAGTAGTTTTGCTACAGATAAGTTATGAAAAAAAGTTAGCAGCAGCACTAATTTTAGTTAGCTATTACTTTTTTCATTAGCTAACAGAAATTAGCATTAGTTAGCGACCTAATGATGAGGGTTGCATTTGTTATAGATCTTTTGTGTAAATAATTATGACATATTAATGGTATATAACAACAAATCCGACAGAGACTCTGGCTAAACAATTATAGCAATTTAAGTGTGAAATTGCCATAAAAATCTTAAAGGCATAGTTACAGCTTTACACACATTTACCCCTCACCTGATGTGTAGTTGATCTAGATAATAAAGCAAATTTACCTTAATTTTGTATAAAAACTGCAGGCAATGGAAACCTATAGACATCTTACGTAGCCTCATAAAAGAACTTGATCAATGCCTTTAAAAGTGTACACTAGAACATCTAAACTCAACAACAAGCCAGTTGATGGCTACAAACCACAAGCTATTACACGTCAAATTAATGTAGCACTTGAAATGAGCGACTACAGAAATCAAGCCAATAGCGTGTGGTTTGGGGCATAGCCGATCCCATTCCCATACATTTACAACATCTCATACGCTCTCTGTGCAAACGTGAACCGAGCCAGGCTCCTGGGAGCTAGAGTCAAGGCCGAATTTCGACAGGTTCTCAGGGCCGGAGATGTGCGGCGTGTGGCGCTCTGTGGCAGGGCCGGATTACCGCGACGGAGGATCTCCAAACAAAAGCACTAAATCTGAGGATCAGGCATCTTGAATTAAACCACCATCACCCACTTTCTCGTATTAATTATGATCCTGGGGCTCTCTGCAACAATAATAAGGCGCGATCAATATTCCCGCCTCTGGGTTTTCCTTCCATAAATAGAAAGTAAAGGCGAATTGGAAGACGTCCAGCCCTGAGAAACAAAGCCAAAGCTTGCACAATGCACCATGTTAGCTTGATGCTGGAAACAACACATTTATCTGGAAATATTTACGCAATATAGAGCAGCACCGACACCCTCAAGTGAAACATACTTCTCATATTTCACTGGTACTGCTGTTGAAAATGTCCATCAAAAAAATGCATTGGATCTACGGAAACAGATTTGTGCCAAAATGATCACGGAAAACTTTTCAAGTATCGAACAAATTTAAGAATTCGAGTCAGAATCAATCCTACTCAATGCAAAAAAATTGCACTTACAAACACAGAACTATGCTAACTGTTGAAATTACTAACATTACTTAGCTAGGAATCTCTGAAGCCAGCAATTTAACTATAATGCTATCTTACAACGCAAAACTTTATTTTCAGCTTTATCTTTAACTTTTAGCTTTAGCAAAACTTACCAAAAGCAAACAGATATTACAGCACAGAAAATATATCAATATTTAGACCATGTATATTTATCAATAAATCTAAACCAATACTTACACTGTTAATGCCTGACAAATGATTTCAGCGTCCAGTAAATGGGCCACAAAACAGTAGCAACACATTCGTCAAAACCCACGCTGTCCAGTATTGAAGAACTTCCGGGACACTGAGCTTGTCGCTCCAAAGTCAAACAGCCAATGGGGACGCACCCCTGCTTCGCTTTTGGGTCAGAATTGCAAACAAAAAACCAGGTAAAGGCAGCAATTTTACATGACTGTACAATTAATTTATTTGCAAATCACACTTGTTACTTTTCAGAATTTATATTTTTCAAAGTCTTAAATTTGTTTGATACGAGTTTTGCCCGATCATTTTGGCACAAATCTGATTCTATATGGCTCTCAATACCAATTATTCTTAAGAAGAAATTCTTAAACCCACTTATATGAAGATTATAACATTCTACAATGTGTTCTTATTTGAGACTTGTAAGAACAGAACAACTGCTGAAAATCACTCCTGTGCTAATTTTACTGCATGTCTGCTTATATCCACATTAGCTTATTTTGTTTTCCTCAATTCTACACTTGTCTAAAACTATACTACATGACATGTAAACATCTTCACTTTCTTGTGCACAAATTGTCAAAAAAAAGATTGGCGAATGAGGCCCATTACTATTAGCAAACAGTCATTCCCTTTCAATTCGAAATGCTTTTTGTTTGTCGTCTTCTACCTCAAGAACATAGCAGACGAAGAAGGGAGGTGGAGAAAAAAATCCATACAATTATCGTGCCAATGGGGTCTAACAAGCTTAAACCTCGTGTGAAATATGGTGACGGCTGAAGGGTTTCTCCACGCACCAGAGACAGCTGAGATTAGCTGGGAGCATGGATCCCTGTGATAGAAGGAAGAGACAGGGAAGAAAGAGAGAGGGAGAGAGAGAGAGAGAGGACGGAGGACAGACGCAGGGTGTCAGTAGCTGTCAGATGTGAACGGTATGATTCAGAGTCACGGGGAGGCAGCTGGCATTTCAGCCCCCCTGCAGGCCATGAACATCCTCTCAGTGAGAAAGAGAGAGGGAAAGTGAGAGAGAGAGAGAGAGAGAGAACACAGTGCTGTCACTCCAACTAAAACTGTCAACCCCTGACTATGCCACCTTCCATTGCCCCGCCCCACCACTGCGTGACTTGGTGCAAAGCGACCACAAGCTGTTTGTCTAAACCTGAAGACCAGCCGGGTTGAATGAGCAGAGAGCTCCTCTGCAACGTACTCAAAGTTCATAAGGTCAAAGAACTAGAGGTTAGTACGCTAACCTAGTCGAGCAGAAGCTACGAGACTTAGTATCTTAGTGCAGGTATTACGTTGACCTTTACTGTGACAAATCCTTCTAGCCAGCCCTTTAACTCTCTATTAAAGGCTGGCTTACACTACAAGAATCTTCAGTCCTGTATTCAATGCAATACTCTTCACTTTGCTACAAGGCGCTTTACTCACCTCTTTACTGTAACTCTTTGCTAAGAGATACTGCTCTTCATGTCACTACAAGAGTCTTCACTTCAGTATACTACAAGACCTTTCACTTTACAGACTCCTCGCTGTGTACGAGACTTCTCGACGTTTACGAGACTCCTCACCATTTACGAGACTCCCCGTCGTGTACGAGACTCCTCGCTGTTTACGAGACTCCTCACCATTTACGAGACTCCCCGTCGTGTACGAGACTCCTCGCCGTTTACGAGACTCCTCGCCGTTTACGAGACTCCTTGCCACGTACAAGACTTCGCCGTGTACAAGACTCTTTGCCGTGTACAAGACTCCTCGCTGTTTACGAGACTTCTCGCCGTTTATAAGACCCCTCGCTGTTTACAAGACCCTTCATTCTCCACGTCATTACAAGACTATTTACAAGACCCCACTTCATGTTGCCACAAGACCCCACTCTTCAAGTTGCCACAAGACCTCTCTCTTGGCATCGCCTCAAGTCCACACATCACAGTGCTACAAGACTCCACTCTTAACATTGCTTACAAGACCTCACACCTCACATCGCTACAAGAGCCCACTCTTCATATCGCTACAAGAGCCCACGCTTACAAGATCTCCCTTCGCTACAAGACACCACTCTTCACATTGTTTACAAGAGCCTACTTTTTATGTTGCTTACAAGACCCTAATCTTCCTGTCACTACAAGACCCCACTCTTCCCGTCGCTTACAAGACCCCATTCGTCGCGCCGCTACAAGACCTCACACCTCACGTCGCTTACAAGACCCCACTCATCGTGTTGCTTTCAGGACCCCGCTCCTCACTTACTTACAAGATCCCAATCTTTACGTTGTTACAGGACCACACTTTACTACTGGAATGCAGTACTACAAAACTGTTTTGTTTCGTTACAAAACTCTTCACTTTACACTCTTGACATTTCACTTCATTTTGCGCTACAAGACTTTCCTACTAAACTCTTCACTTCAGTACAAGTCTCAGTCAGTCTTAATTGAAGTGAAACAAATGAAACAACTTAGCAAAGTTTGGCAAGAATTCAAGTTTGAAAAGAACTCTACCTTTGGATGTGAGGACCCTGCACAGCAAGCCAGGTGAGAAAACAGGCAGAACACCTCTATAAAACGCCAGTGCCGGTGGCACTTGGGCATCCAGCGGGCAGGCACCAATCAACCAGGTGAAGTTCTGCAAAGAGCCGTGAGCATCTCCAGTATCGACGCAGGCGTGAGGTAACACCACGCTCTCATGCCCCCCGACTGAGCGTGCTGAAGCGAGAGCAGCACTCTTGTGTTACTAAACTTGGGAACAAAAGTGGCGTCTGACAGAATTGAGGTTCACTTTACCGCTTCTATGGGGTCGATCACAACATCAAACAGATCCTGGTTACCTTATTCCTCATCACCTACTCGATTTATTTGTCAATTTAGCAGAATTGTTAGAAAAAAGTGGTGAGAAAAAGTTAACTGAACCAAACTCATTTCCAACAAGGGGGAAAACTGTTTTACCATAAACAGTTTATAAAAGTTGCCATTTATGCCATTTAATAATAATACAATAACACTGCATTTGTTTTTAAACATATTATTCTATCCTCATTGATTCTTGAAAGTTAGAAATAGTACACCTGTTTAATTTTTTGGACGGACGAGCATCTGATGCATGCTTAATAAAAAAATAAGAAAATAAAAAAAAAACAATTCCTACTTCCCTTTGCATGTGACCCATCCATGGAGGACCAGTGGGCAGCTAACATAGGCAGCGTCAAGGGAAGCAATGCTTGGGGATAGTACCTTGCTCATAAGTACCCCAGTGGTACCTTTACCGGTCATGGGATTCGAACTGGGTGAAAGGCCTAACCGTTATTCTACCAGCTGCCCCAAAGTCACTTAAAGCCTTGTTGTCTGTTAATCTCTTAGTGAAAGCTAAGACTAAACATGGTTACAGTTTGTTTGTTTTACTGGCTTTAAATCTACCCTTACATTCCGATACTTGTCACCCTTAGTTTAAACAGTCCCTTTGCTTTGCAGGCTGAACTGGGCAAATGTCTGTCACAAGGAGCGCATACAATTTTAATGCATTTTAACCAAGAAATCAACCGTCTAACAGTCGTTATGAAGTGTGCGGTCAATGCATGGGGCAGGCCATGGAGACAAGCCAGGCCTCAATAGGGTTTTATGAGATCAGATGGCAGCCTTTGATCTTGCTGAAAAGTGCCATCTCTCAGCCAACAGACACGTGCCGGCATGCATACGCAAAAGCAGCACTGCCGACCAAAACATCCTCCTCGTACAGCATTGTAGAAGAAGAAGAAGAAGAAGAACAGGCCTTGTTGTTTGTTGTTTTCATGTTGTTTGCCGTCGCCTCGGCTCATAAGCGGCACACATCAAGCAAATTAACAGTTGTGTCCTGGATTAATTACGAGACGCGGAAACGTGCGATTTGGGGAAGCGAAAGCAAGCGTCTTTTTTGCTCGTGTTGTTTTTCATGGCCCCTCCTTCTTCCTCCGTTCCCCCAGTTAGCAGAGCTGAGGTATTACTGCTGTCAAACCTTCCGAAACAACATCACCGGGGAGCAACAAGCCTGCTGCTGCTACTACTCTTGCTACTCTGCATGGCCCGTGCTGGTATTACAGTCGAGATTTTGTCACTCTATAAAAGTCCAGATTTTGGAAGACGGAATGAGAGTTGAGTGTGAAATTAAGGTTGTGGTACCCCGATACTTAATGCTAGTGTGACTTAAACAGCAAAACTTTTAAATTGTCGTTTCTAAAGCATATGGCTACTTAAGGCTGAAAGTAGCTAAGCTAAGCTCCAGCCAAGCTACTGTTAAATATGTTTGCAAAGGTGTGCTCCAACCTCCGACTCCATCTTGGAGCTGCCAAGAACATGCTGTGATGCAATGTGGTTGTGCCACATGAGCCCGGTGGCCTATCAGGTGTCACTTCTGCCAACTCAACACCAGTGAGAGACACCCGCTAATTGAAAATACCTTTGTAAAGAGAGAAAACATTAGCCATGCTACATTTCTATTTGTCACCAGAATAGCCACAGCAGTCTAAAAGTAGCTCTGCTAGTAACAAGCAGTTATTAGTGTGACTAATTTCATCATCGCTTAAACATGACTAACGGACCAAGTCTGACTCCATGAAGGCTCCCTCTTTGACTGACTTGAAGAAGGAGAAGTCTCTGGCGCTACCTGAACTTTGTCCTAAAGGCTGTTCCTAAAGTTTAAGCTAATACAGCTAGCCATTGCCAACCTGAGAGAACAACCTCTGAATTTTACCTCAGAGAATAAAACTCACTGGAGACTCTGAGGTAAAATTCAGAGGTTGTTCTCTCAGGTTGGCAATGGCTAGCTGTAGCAAGCTAAAGTATACCAAGCTAACGTTAGCTACAGGGTTTGTAAAGGTGTGTAACTCAACTGGATGTAACACGGTTGAAGCGCAGCTGTTTATATGCTCAAGTCTAGATTTACAGGACTGAAGAATAGACGAGAAATAGAAAGCACTGATGTACATAACTCTGGATAAGACGCGTAAAGTTCTACTTTCGACACAATCACTTGCCGTGAATCTAATCCTTCCATATTCCGATGCCATGTCCTGGAGGGCCAGTTTCCTGCTGGTTTTCCCTCCTACCTGCTGAGTCTCTACCTAGTACAAGGTGTGAATGTTCTTTTGGCCTTCTAGGACCAGAGCTGCCCACCTCTGGGCTAGACAAAGCAACAAATTCACATTTTATCCAGAGCGACTCCCAAGATATTAAAAGAGCGAGATATTAAAAAAATGTCTAAATACATGACTGAGATTATTCTGTTATGCTTAAGGAAGTACTTGACGTCAATACTGTTTTCCTAACTAAAACAATGTAATAATTACACCCCCATATGTATATGCTAAATAATTTATTATTAAAATAACAGCTCAAAAATGATTCCTTTAAACACAGTTCTGCAATTTTGTGACCGTCCCTAATCCTGTGTCACTAAAACCATCAGGAACACAGAGATAACGAGCGAGAGCTGGTGTTGTTAAGGAAATTAAACAGTATAGTTGTGTGATTGTCATATCAATATGTATGAATGTCAAACAATAAACCAGCTTTACCGCAGTGCCACTTCCCATGCACAACCAATTGTGCGTGTGCTCATTTACAGATCGGCTCCAATGCCACCTATACCCAATCCAGCTATTTGAAAGTGAAAGTGAGTGATTATTTGTCATTGTGAACACACCACAGCACAGCACACAGTGCACCACAACGAAATGTGGGCAGTTAACCCGCGCCCGGGGAGCAGTGCTTGGGGACAGTACCTTGCTCATGAGTATCTCAGCCCTGGATTTGAGCCTGCGACCTTCTGATTACGGGCGAACACCCTACCACTGCGCCACCAACTGCCCCAAAAACTGCCCCATTTAGGTCGTTACCTGACCGATATCCGCATATCCACGTATGGGATCGATGCCATCTTTAGACATGAGTGAATCTTGATTGATGAAATAAGTGAAGTGATTCTTTCGTCTTTATACGCCGACGTTCATAGCACGATTTGGGGCAAGGTGAAAGCATCACTTCACTCGTTTCTGACATATAATCCTCATCTTGCATCTTTACCTGTCGCCGTTCACAGCGTAATTCAGGAGCAAGAAACAGTAAAATATGAGATGAAAGATGAATTAATGAGATTCTCAACCAGGATTTGCACCAATGTTACTACGCTGACTGCTGCCAGTAACATTTCCTTACATAAAGCTGTAAACAACTAATCAATTAGTGGATTATTTGACAACTATTTAAAATCTGATTAAATTGCAGCCCTAAATGTTGCAAGAATAGACTAGTGATAGACTAGTGCTGCCATGCGTAAGTTCTACGTGAGGGCAACATGACATGCTGTCTACTTCCGTCCCTTAACAAAGCCATCTCCTCTTGCTTGCATTTCACTCACCGTCTCCAACCACACCTCTGTCGTCTCCACGGCCAGGCCGGTCAATCATTTGTGGCAGAGGAGCGGTCTAGACTAAATTAGCCAAATGAAGACAAATAGATAGCTGGGGTTCAGGTCAGGCAGTTATCAGTGACGGCTGACAATTCTGATAGATCAGACAAGGAAGGGGTAAAAGTTGAGAGAGGAGTCACGTCGATCCTAACCGCATTACAAACTGTTTAGGAAAATATTATCGAGGAGCTAACATTTGGAGAACTGCTTAGCGAGAATAAGGCCAAAGCCATTATTCCCGCCGTAAGTAGATTTGAAGCCATAGCGCGTGATGTACGTCCCGAAGGCCGACGACTAAATGAAATCATTAGGCACAGAACATTACCTGCGGGGCACACGTAAAGTTTCGTTTAAGGCTGGGTTTGAGCGACAGAACGGGGTCACCGCATTGACACGGGACAGTTCCGTGTTGGGAAGGTTTTTTCTGATATCGATCACTTAAAACATGTCCAAGCACCACCCCCACCCCCACCCCCACCTCAACCCCCTCACCTTCCCCCTTTCTTTTTTAAAATCAGGTTATGTCCAGCATTCAATTTTCATTACAGAAATGTTGCATACATGAGACTCTCACAGAACTGGTCCAGAGTGGGGTTGTAAAGGTTTGATTCAAAGAGTCCGAGTTTCTTTCATGATTAATAGAAAACCTCCGCAAGAAGAGAGCTAGGGACAGTGAGATGGAGGAGAAGCCTTACTGTGTGAAAGTGAAAAAGCATTTGTGAAGTCAAGAATGCTGCAACGTATTCTTTAAAAAAGAGAAAAGAAGGAAAGAATAGAAGGATGAATGGTTTTCATGCAATGTACAGTAACTCATTGTTATTAACCTTAACTGACCAAGACGAACACAAACTCTCAAAGTCTCATAAACCTTACCTTCTCTCCCTCCTTCTAGTTCTCTTTCTTCATCTTTTCTCTCCCCGCTCCTTTCTATCTCAGTCTTCTCTTTATTTCCAACTTCTCTCCTTCGTTCTCTTCCTCCCTCACTTTTTCTCAGGGGATCACTAAATTGTATGGGCAGTAATCAGAGAATGACAGAGGGAGACAGAGAGAGAACAAGAAGGAGGGAGAGATGAAGAAAGGATATTTACCTTGCTCTTTTCTCTCCACCCTCTCTCTCCCCTTTTCTCCTTCTTTCTATATATTTTTATCTCCACCTTCTTTTTCTCTCTCTTCACTTTTTCTCCCTCCATTTCTTTTGCAACCTTCTTTTAATCTCCACCTGCTCTCCCATACTGTCTTCATCTCAGACTCTCTCTCTCTCTCTCAGGTGATCACTGAATTATACAGCCAGTAACGAGAGAATGATAGCGAGAGAGAGAGAGAGAGAGAGAAGAGGAGGGAGAGAGGAAGATAACGTAGTCTCAGAAGAATGTATTTACCTCCACCTTCTCTCTCCCTCGTTCTCTTTCTTACTATATATTTTATCTCCACCTTTTTCTCCATCTGAGGTGATCACTGAACTCTATAGCAAATAATGAGATAGAGAATGGGAGAGAAAGAGAAGAAGGGTTAACTTCTATCCCTCCTTCACATTATCTTTTTTTTTCCTTTTCTACCTCTATTTCTTTCTCTTGACGTTATTCTCCCTTATTCTCTTCATCACTCACTCTCTGTCTCAGGTGATCACTGAATTATATGGCTAGTAATGAGAGAGCGATAGAGGGAGAGGGAGAGAACAAGAAGAAGATTTGCCTTGCTCTTTTCTCTCCTCCCTCTTTCTCATTCTCCACCTTTTCTCTCTCAACCTTCTCTTTATCTCCACCTTCTCTCTCTCCTTCTCTCTCTCTCTCTCACTTTCTTTCTCAGGTGACCACTGAATTATATGGCCAATAATGAGTGAATGATAGAGAGAGAGAGAGAACAAAAAGGAGGGAGAGATAAAAAAAAAAAAGGTTAAGTCTGACAAACCTTTATTTACTTTGCTCTTTTTTCTCCACCTTCTCTCTCCCTCTTTTCTCTGTATAACTCTCCACCTTCTTTTTCTCTCCATCTCAGGTGACCACTGAACTCTATAATGACAGAGAGAATGAGAGAGAAAGAGAAGGAGGGAGAGACGGCAATAGTAAAGTAACACAAACCTTCACCTCACCCTCTCTCCCTCCTTCGCCTTCTCTTTCTTCATTTTTCCTACCTCTATTTCTGTCTCTCAACGTTCTCTTGATCTTCATACCTCCAACATCTCTCAATGATCAGTTGAGAGAGAAGGAGAAGGAGAGAGAAAAGGTGGGGAGAAGGTATGGTAAAGGTCTGTAAGACTGTACCATTACCTTGTCTCCCTCCTCTCTCTCTCCCTCCCTCCCTCTCTCCCTCCTTCTCTCTCTCATTACTGGCCATATAATTCAATGATCACCTGAGATCACCTGCTGGTCATAAATCAAAGCCCTGGCATAAGATGAAAAATTATATTAATATATGAAACTTATTATACAGTCTAAAACGCTCAGCTGATAAATGACATTGTTCTGGGCTGACAAAGATTGCCGAGATGCTTCTTTTCATTCTCTCCCCCCACTTCCATTTAGTACGATGCAACTCTTGAGGGGAAAAACACTGAATTTAGGAGCACAACTTAAGGGATGTGCGCAGGACGGCGGCCGTATCCGTGTTACATCGTAAAGCCATGTTGTTGCTATTCACAGGGGTGTGTGTGTGTGTGTGTTTGTGTGTGCGTGTGTGTGTAGTGGGGGTAGTAAATGCTGTGTAGATAGTAATTGCGCCCTGCAACACAAGTGCAGTAAATAATGAAATTTTAATTTCTGCTTGCTCCCTCTCTCTCCCGGCTGCGGTCCACTCATGTGTAGAATCATGTTTCAAGAAAATTTATTGTAGGGCCAAATGGCAAGTGCAAAAATGGGGGAGGAAGCTGCCCAGTGTGTGTGTGCGCGTGTGTGTGTGTGTGTTTGTGTATGTTTATATACTGTATACATGTGGGATCGTGTGTTTGCATGGCGGGGGAGATTAGATTAGTGTGTAAATGTATACATAGCCCCCTGTGTCCAGTGTGTGTGTGTGGCTTTTCCAAAAGGCAGAGGATAAAAATCCATGGGGTTTAATTTGAGAGGATGCCGGTGGCCGCTTCCCATGATATATAGTGACAAAGCTTTGCATGCTAAGGCTGAGTGGACTGGAGCCTGCGTTTGGGAGACGCTATTTACATTAATTACAGCAGACCTGCTATAGAGAAAGAGCACTGGGGAAAGAGAGAGGTAGAGAGAGAGAGAGAGAGAGAGAGAGAGGGTAAGAGAGAGCGAAAGAAAAGAAAAAAGGCAGAGAAAGGGACAGAGGGGGAAAGAGAAAACCGAGAGAGAGAGAGTCACAGAGTGGCAGAGAAAGGGAAGGAAAGAATGAAAGAAAGGGATGTAGGGAGAGAGAAAAACAGAAAGAGGGAGAGAGGTAAAAAGAGCTAGAGAAAGGGCGAGAGAGAGAAAGGGGGAGAAGGAGGGAAAGAAAAAGAAAAGGATGAAGTGAGAGAGGGGTGGGGGAAGAGAGAAAGTTTGCGGTTTCTGAGAAGGGCTCAAGGTTGCTGCTGACCAAGCATATTTTACATTGTCATTTTGACACAAAAGAGAGCAATACCCATGAAACTTGCCATGTTAACTCTGACGATGATGATGATGATGACGACGATGACTAGGCATACGTAGGTGCAGTTTTAGAGAAATACAGTAAGAAACATGACAAAGTATCATTCAGTCGTTTCGAGGATGAAATTACAGGAGGTGGTTTTCTGGCTGAGAGTTTACGTGACCATGACAAGAAGAGCGCTGGATCAAAAGATAAAAGACCGAATGGTTGGCAATAATCCCAAATAAAGATGATAAAGAGGATTATGAGGGTAATGCTGCGGCTGCTGCTGCTGATGATGGTGGTGATGATGATTACAAGGATCATGAGGATGGCGGAGATGAAGATGAGAAAGGATTGATGATAAGGTTAATGACATTGACTGACAAACAAAAAATCATGACCTGATGAGGAAGATGGCGAGGTAAATGTAAACAACGTTTTGGTTCTTTTGCACTCAGTGAACCCTGGGAGCAGAAGAGATCTGATAAGTAGGAAAGGCAAACATCTGAGTTAAGTCCAGCATTTATTTTTGTTGATATGTTTTCCCTCATAGTTATCGTCAACGACCTTTTTTCTGATTAAAACGAGACGAAATATAAACGAATTTACCAGGCCTGAGACTATGGCAAAGCGTATTGACACTTTTGTCAAAAATAAAAATGAGACGTAAATGTTTGGCAGAGATGAGATCCGTTCAGAAGTAACGCAGTTGAAGTCTAATCTAGCGTTTAAAAAATTGGCCGAGAAGGTGCCTCAGCAGCACTGCCATGGATCAGCAAAATCACACCTGGTAAGGTGTAGGTTCAAGATGTCACAAGTCTCGGTGTAAACAAAGAGCTCTTTTATTCCACACACACAAAATAGCAACACACCAGTTAAAAGTTCCACATTTTACACCAGGAGCTGAGAGAGCAGCTTTTTACAGGTTTCCAGCCTCCACGTCGCAGCGTTATGTTTGTCTTCTTTTGCCGGATTCTGTCTTAAAAAATAAAGCCTCCGCCTCCCGCTGCAAACCTTCCTCTTTATTCCACCCGCTCCGCCTTTTGTGTCCCTGCACCGTTCGCGACGCGGGCCCCCATCCATCTCCATCCAACGGCCAACCAAATAAAATAAATCACAAATTTCCCCAAATATAACAATATTTGTATTGGGGGGGTTAGTAATTAATGAGGCCAGCTGTAGTAATTAAAATCCATCTGAGCTCCATTCATCTTGGTCAGAGGGGCCGATCGTTTTTCAGACTCGGCGCCACGCCTTCCCCCAGCCATGTTGTCCTTGGACTCATTTTTCAGGTGATTTGGAAACTATTGTTGGTTTATTGGGGCAGTGAATAACCGGCCGTGCGCAATTAATAACTGGTGAACTAACAAGCCACGTCACGGAAATTAATCGTTGTTTTCCTCTGCGCAACTCCCTGAATCAAACGCGAGGCGCCAAAAACAAAACAAAAAAAAAAACAACGATGATGGCGTTAAACGCCGCCGGTAATTGGTATTAAACGATTTGGGGTCGCGTTAAGGCGTTGCAAATTGGCAGTCTGCAATTTGGCAAAGTGGATAGCCTAAAAAGAAGAGATGTAATCGGAAAAGAACGAGAGACATACTCGGCTCTCAAGGTGAAGACACTAAGAATGTACATGCAAGTGTGTATGTTTGTGCGCGTTATACACGTCTGTGTTTATGGGTAACTGTGTGTGTGTGTGTGGTATATTTATATATATATATACAGTATATATTAATACTAATTAGTTTTAGAGGCCCCTGACGATATCACTTCTACAAATCATTTTTTTCTGAATTATTATAACAGAATCTTACAATATTTCCGCGAATAAAAATAGACAGAAATAGAGCGTCACAAGTTGGCAATTAAATGTAATTATAGTATGTAACTGTGGGCCGAGTGGCAACCCCGCATAACGAGGCGCAATTCCGTTAGTGCGGCTGTACGAACACCGCCGTCCTCGCATGGAGCATAACCGTGCTGATGGAGCCAACTTAAAAGCGCAAGCCGCGGCTGCTGAATAATGAATAGGAGCAGTTTTGCGCCATGGGAATACACTACGTTTAGGGACAAACTGACTGCTTTCTGTACAGGCTCTACACGGTTGACTCTAAAGGCGGGGAGCGGGAAAGTGAAGAAGAAGAAGAAGAAGAAGAAGAAGAAGAAGAACTCGTGGGCGTGAAAGAGTTTTAGCCTCGGCAGCGCATTAAACACCATTTAACAGTTGGTTTTTAAAAAGAGCTGAAGTTAAAGAAAAGTCCGGATGCTCTCGAGTCGACTTTTGGACTGTTTTCCTACAGAAAGTGCTGACGGTTGAGTTGGCCGAGGGGCGCGCGGCTACAAGGCGCACGTTTCATGCGCGTTTGAAGACGCAGCCTAGCCCCTAATCGTGACAGCGTGTTGGGTGGTTAAAAAGCGGCGAAGAGAAAAAAACACAGATTCAGCAACTCCGGTGCGGAGAAAAGTCGACGGAATTAAGGATTAAAACACAGACACGGGAGTTGAATTTGATTCCATGAAGTTTAAAAATCGGGCAAGATACAGCTGATAATGTGAAGCAAGCACTGGGATGCGTCGGAAAACCAATATGTGCCAACTAACTTTGCAAAACAAAATAAACAGAAATACTCATTGTCTGATGTTCCAGAAACAGGAAGTCATTTTGTATAAGTATGAGGGCAAAAGAATGAGGCTAGTGAGGAGGTCAGATGCAAAAAATTCATCACTACCATTAAATCTCTCATGACCAGAAATCATGAAATTTGACTTTAAAAAACGTAAGCCGGCAGGTTATGAATACGGTGAAAATTGAACACCCTTAAAACTCAAAAAACGCCCCTAAGTAATTCAGCAGTCTAACTTTAAGAAAACGGCCAAAACTTGCACGCCTAGAAATCATGAAATTTGTCAGAAAAAAAATATTAAATCTAATTTAGAGCTGAAAACTGATTAGTTACAGCCTCGAAGAGATAAGCCATAAAACTGCCACCTTGGATGAGGAAAATTATACCTCAAGAACATCTCTTTACAACAGAACATTACTCAAGTTTTCACTTTAGGGCTGGCTTCTTGCCCATGGATTAAGCCTAGACTTGGACTAAACTGCAGTACCGATGAGGCTGGTTTCCTGCACATGGATTAAGCCTAGCCCTGGACTAAATTGCAGTACCGATGGGGCTGGTTTCCTGCACATGGATTAAGCCTAGTCTTGGACTAAATTGCAGTACCAATGGGGCTGGCTTCTTGCCCATGGATTAAGTCTAGTCTTAGACTAAATTGCAGTACGGATGGGGCTGGTTTCCTGCACATGGATTAAGCCTAGTCTTGGACTAAGTTGCAGTACCAATGGGGCTGGCTTCTTGCCCATTGATTAAGCCTAGTCTTGGACTAAGATGCAGCACCAATGGGGCTGGTTTCTTCCCCATAGATTAAGACTAGTCTTGGACTAAACTGTAGCAACAACAGAGATTTACCATTCAAACTCAAAGGTAACCTAGGACTAGACTTAATCTTAGACTGAGAAATTGGCTCATAGTCTTATTATGAGGAAAACTCGAAGAGATCCTAAAACTAGAAGAGATCCTAAAAGTGAACCTACATAAAAGGCACTGTGTTCTTTTTGGTGTTCACATTTTGAGTTCATTTGAAATTTTCCTTCCAGTCCATTTCAGTTCAGATCCTTTTTTCTGTTCACACTCCTTGGAACAGAATGAATATTATTTATTAAAATGTTTGAAAACAATGGATTCTACCATTCGTGTACTTCAGGCTGTTACCTTCTATGCAGTTGATTTAAGTACTGTTCTATTTAATAGGAACCTTCAAAACCTTCTTTTAACATACTTTATTGATGCACTGTTTTGTGAACAATATAAACCAATGTAGGCATTTTAACTTCTGTTGCCACCTTACTTTAAGATTAACAGTAAACGGCAAGTCTGCACATGGGCATAAGAGCACATTCCATTTGTGTACATTAAACACGTGTCACATAAAGATCTACTTTATCATAAAAGTCTGGGTTTATTTCAGATTGTGGGCCGTAATTATTCCATAAAGACTGTAAAATGTATAAGCCGACTCATCTTTAATCAAACTACACTTGGAAAGGAGTACTTTGTGTTAAACAAACTGTGATCAAATCATGATTAAATGTCCCATATCATACATTTTTAGACAAGTTAAAATAGCTCTATTAAACATGAGCTCAACTAAACATGTCTCTAAATTAGTTTGTTAAGAAATACCTCTCAGATTAAGCAGTTTCACCTGCTTTTTACCCCTCTGTTTCAGTCCCTTTCAGAACAGGCTGTTTCTCATTAGTAGTCCTAAATGCAAATACGCCGCTGCTGCCCACGCTCCACTCCTGAACTGGGGGGTAGACAGCACAACGAGCGTTTACCTCACGCGAAAATAATCGACATGGCTGCTGCTAACAGACCATCTGCTACAGTCATACGTGTTCAACACAACACTCCGCCGGTAGATTTCTTCATTGAGATTCCTATGCTAGCGCTTGCCAGAAATCATGGCGGATCAGGAAGCACAAGCCATTCTACCTGGTGGGCGGAGCTTCTCAGGTAGGAGGGCGGAGCTGTTTAGATGTCCCCTAATGTCACGTAGAAGTAGGGGGGAAATGTAACCGGCTCGTTTAAGCACACGATTTCTGACATTAGGACTAGTATATTAAGACCAGCACAATTGCCCATTTATCAACCTTACAGTGTGTATAGATGCAGTACAGACCCAAATGGATGCCCAAAGAACAGAAAAAGTGATTTTTTAAAAATAATATAGGACCTTTAATTGAAAATGTTGTTACAAAGTTACGATTTATGAACAATTATTTTGTTTTTTAGGGCTTGTTGATTCACGTCTCGCCCTCATAGTTTGTTGACAAGGTTTGAACTGTAAATAGGGATGCACCGATCCGATACGTGGCTGGGATATCGGTTTGATAACGCCTCACTTCAGGGATCGGTGGCATTGGGTCGATCTATGGAGCCGATCTGTCCAGTTAACTTGTAGATTTTTCAATGTTTGCGTACGCACTCACATACAATTGGTTATGCATGGGAAGTGTTACTGCGGTAAAGCTGGTTTACTGTTCGACATTCGCGTTCATTTGTACATCCTACAGAGTTGTGTGGCGCAAAGCACACACATTCATGAGTACATCTGTCTGTTAACTTCCTCTAGAGCCGGAAACATAGAGCCGAATCTGAAGTGGGTAAGCGCTCCTCGAAGCACATACAGTCGTGAGTGAATCCGCCAATTAACTTCCTCTAGTGCCACTTGAAAATAAATATTTGCCGCTCTGGTAGCCTTGTCTTGACACTTTGTCATTTATTTGGAAGTGCATTCATTCTCATCACAAGCCACATATACTTACTTCTATGAAAAACAAACCATTCGGCTGGCGATTTCGGCAATGCTGACTCAAGTGATTCAAGTGACTCCCGCACCTGAATCAGTTTAGTGAGTGACTCAGAGGGAGCCGAATCCTAAAACGGAACCAAATTTTACAGCTCTAAAATGTAGTGACATACTGGATGGGGCAGAGTTATTTAGAATTATTTCACAGAACAGAAATAATAATGGGAATAAACGTCATGGCCAAAATGATGTTGATTAAAGGTTCCGAATGTTAGTTTTAATGCAGCCTCCCTACGGAGAACACCTGCCGAGATGGTCTCAGTTCGGATCGTTTCAGAGGGGTCCGACCTCATTTGGTGCAATCACATAAAGGCAAAATAAATGCTTATTAATCAATTGTTGTTGTTTTTTTTTAATCTGCATTTTTTAAACTATATGACTACATTTTACAGTAAGTGAGAGTGATTATTTGTCATTGCATTTGACCCACCCATGAAGGAGCGGTGGTCAGCTTTTTTTGGCAGCACCTAGCCAGGAGTGCTTGAGGATGGTACCTTGCTCATGAGTACCTCAGCAATACCCTTACTGGTACCGGAACTTAACCGGCAACCCTCCGATCAGAGGGCTGACTCCCTAACCGTTAGACTACTACTTCCCCACAACTGAACAAGTGAACTAAACTGAGACCACCTCATCATCTGAGTTTGTTTAAAAGGCTGAAAGAGACCAAAAGTTGAAGGCACCTACACTGCTGTGACAAGTCACCGGAACGGTGTTCGTGATACTGTGTGTTGCACTGAGGCCACAGAAAAGTTTTGCAAGTATAAAGCTGTAAAATATGTGATTACAAAATCAAGCTAAAAGTTATTTTCTTCCGAGGCTATAGCGAGGAGTGGGTGGGGGTGGTCGCGGAAACAACGGTAGCCATGAGGTCGGAAAGCCGCCCAGGTGTTCAGGAAGAGCGCCGTTCGAGGCCAGGATTGATGAACTAATCAAGCTGTCAGCATGGCGGCGGGGCGGAGCGGGGAAAGGCGGCCGGCGCATGCTTACTGTTGGCCCAAATTGGGCCTGACAGGGAGAATTGGGAAAAGAAATTTTCCCCTAAGTAACGCAGGAAACAACTCTCGCCCGCAAACGGGATGGAAGGAGGGGTGGGGGTTTGGAGGGGTAGGTTTGGAGGTGGCGTGGCATCGCGCATGAGTGACCCTCGCTTTACATCTCCCGTTCCATGAGCTTGTCAAAGAAGAGGGGGGGAAGCAATAAAGGACAATCGCTAACAGGTGCTGATGTCTTTGGGGAAGGAGGGGGAGAAAAACGGATGATGATCTGAAGAAGGGAGAGACACGCTGCAGGGCCGACTACTAAACAAGTGGATTTGTATGGGATTTTTCTGCGTACGCGCCCTCCCTCTGACTCTCATTCTCTCTCTCACTCAAACACACACACACACACACACACACTAACACACACAGACTCATATGCGCGCAGTCGCTAAAATCTTTGTGAGTAATCACTCTGGCAAAGCCATAAAAATATAATGTGGATAATGTTCCAGTAATCAAAGTTTTATGGACAGCAATAGCTTTAAACTAACAATTTTTTAATTATCATTTAATTTCAGCCGAGATATTAAGGCCATCACTCATCCTGATGCTTTATCTATGACACAGTGTGGAAAATAAACAGAAACGAAGATGATACGCCGGGATGCGGGATGGAGTGTGTGTGTGTGTGAGAGAAAGAGAGAGGGGGACAGAGGGAGATGGAAAGAGCGGGTTAGAGAGAGTTGAGAGAGACTAAGTGTGTGGGAGTGTAACAGTGAGAAAGGGAACGTGTGTGTGTGAGACAGTGTCTAAGTGTGTGTGTGTGTTTGTGTGTGTGTATGAGGGAGAAGGGATTAAAAAAGAGTAACTGAGAGAGAGAGAGAGAGAATACGAGTAATAGACAAAGGGCATGTGAGACAGAAATAATAATGGTTGGAAGGAGAGTGCGTTAGAGAGAGTAAGGGAGAAAAAGAAAGGGAATCGGAAAGCCAGAATAAGAGCGGCGAAGAGAATGAGGGAAAGGAAGAGAGTGTGAATCTGAGAATGAGGGAGAGAGCGAGAGAGGGTAAGAACGAGATTGAATCGGAAAGACGGAATACGAGAGTGAAGAAGAGAATGAGGAAGAGAAAATGTGAATCAGAAAGACTGAAGGAGAGAGTGGATGAGAGGGTTAGTCACGAAGAGTGAGGGAGAGAAAGAGACTGAATCGGAAAGACAGACTAAGAGAGCAATGGAGAGAAAGAAGGAGAAAGAGACTGGATCGGAAAGAGAACAAGAGAGCAAAAGAGGGAGCGATGGAGAGAAAGATGGAGAGAAAGAGAGTGAATGAAAAAGAGAAGGCGAGAATGAGGAAGAAAAAATTTAAATCAGAAAGACTGAAAGAGAGAGTGAATGAGAGGGTGAGAGACAAGAGAGTGAGGGAGAGAAAGAATATGTGTCAGAAAGACAGAATAAGAGAGTGAAGGAGAGAAAGAGAGTCAGAGTGAGGGAGTGAGCGAGATAGTGAATCGGAAAGAGAGAATAAGAGGGCAACGGGGAAAAAGAAGGAGAAAAAGAGACTGGATCGGAAAGAAAATAAGAGAGCGACAGAGAGAGCGAAGGAGAGAAGGAGGGAGAGAAAGAGTGTGAATCAGAGAATGAGGGAGAGGGGGACTGAGAGAAAGAGAGTGAACCAAAAAGACAGAATAAGAGAGAGAAGGAGAGAATGAGGAAGAGAAAATGTGAATCTGAAAGACTGAAAGAGAGAGTGAATGAGAGGGTGAGAGACAGAGAGTGAGGGAGAGAAAGAAAATGTATTAGAAAGACAGAATAAGAGAGTGAAGGAGAGAAAGAGAGTCAGAGTGAGGGAGTGAGCGAGATAGTGATGGAGAGAGTGAGAACGAGCCACAGACAGAGACAGAGAGATGGAGTGAGAGAAGGAAGAAGAGAGGAAGGGAGAGAAAGAGTGATGGAGAGATGGAGATAAAGCAAGTGAGAAAAGCGATGGAGAAAGAGTGAGAGCGACAGGGAGATAAAGTGAGTGAGAGAGAGAGAAGAGGGAGGTAGAGAGGGGATGAGAGAGTGTGAGTGAGTGAATGAGAGGGTGAGTGACAAAAAGTGAGGGAGAAAAAGAGAGTGAATCGGAAAGACAAATACGAGAGAAGGAGGGAATGAGGGAGAGAACGAGAGTGAATTGGAAAGACAGAATAAGAGAGAGAGAGAGAGAGAGAGAGAGGGGGAGGGAGAGAAAGATGGTGAAGGAGAGAAAGAAGGGAGAGAAAGAGAGTGAATCAGAGAATGAGGGAGAGAAAGAAGGAGAGAAAGAGACTGAATCGGAAAGACAGAATAGGAAAGCGAAGGAGAGAGAGAGGGAGAGAAAGCGAGTGAGAAAAGGGGCGGAGAAAGAGTGAGAGCGACCGGGAGAGAAGGTGAGTGAGAGAGAGAAGAGGGAGGTAGAGAGGGGGTGAGAGAGTGAGAGTGAAAGAAGAGTGTAAAAGGTTTTCATGACAGCCCCCATAACGACTGCCACACAGAACTGGGGTCCAGATGTACAGCTCTCACACCGTGTTTACCGCGCTGCATAAAACACCATCATCATCACCACTATCATCATCATCACCATCACCATCATCATCATCACCATCCGGTCACCTTATTAAGCCACAAAACCACCGTGGTCCTCTCAGCTTAGCTCTGCTTTGAGCGCCACGGCGAAACTTCAAAACTCGGCTAAAAAGCCCGGCGCCGATCCGTCGAGCCCGCCGCAAAAATATCCGTACGTTGCACTTCTGAAGTTTTTCCGTGCACTCCTTTCGTTGGGGGATAAATGACAAGATAAAAGAAAAAGACGGGGAGGGATTTGTTATTAATAATTAACAATTCACTCATAACCACGGGCTCTTAACGAAAGAAGAAGAAGAAGAAGAAAAAACGCTTTTCAGCTCTTCGCATATTATTGCTCTTAAATTCCACGTCTTGACGATCCCCCCCCCCCTCTCCTAAAGACGCACACGCGAGCGAAGCCCCCCTTCTCCACAATTACAAACATCCGCCATGTTAATGAGTCTGGCTAGCAGGGAGGATCTTGTGGGCTCAGCGCTTTAATTTCCTTCATTATATTCGCCTAGTTTGCAGTCGTCTCGCTGAGAGTTTGCCGGGAGGCTGCTCGCGCTCCTCTTTTCGCGCTCCTCTTTTCGCGCTCCTCTGCACCCCAAAGAAAGGCCCGGTGAGCACAACTTTAAGCTTCTTTCCGTCCCACTTAACGTCCGGCTCTTTATTTTGTCCGTTTCTGCAATTTGTCTGGGCACCACATACGAAGAGCTGAAACGTCTGGTGTTTTTAAAAAGGGACGTTGAAGGGACTTGATCAGTTATTCATGATCTAACTGATTTGTGAACACAACACAGCACACAGTGCACCACAACAGAACGTCACCTCTGCATTTAAGCACTGAGCAGTCATTTTCAGCAGTGCCTGGCGACGGTGCCTGGCTCATCAGTACCCCAGTGGTACCTTTAATAGTCCGGGACTTGAACCGTCGACCTCCCGATCACGGGTGGACTTCCCTTACCGTTACACTACCAACTGAACAGTACTATTTCCTTCATTTACTTCAACGTGAAACAATACAACATGCCATTTTAAATGCATCGGTGTTTAGTGTGAACTACGGTGGACGAGAGAGGCCAAAGCAATACAAAATACAAAGTGTGCAAAGAAGCAAGAAGAGACAGCAAGAAGAAAAGATGAGATAGAATGAGAAAGAGAGTCAAAATGAAGGATTTAACAAGAGACAGCGAGAAGAAAGACAGAAGAGAGAGAGAGAGAGAGAGAGAGAGAGGAGGGGGCAAAAAATGATAGAATAAGAGACAGAGAGAAGAAAGACAGAAAAGAGAGAGGGGGGGAAGACAGAATAAGAGAGAGAGAGAAGAAAGACAGAAAAGAGAGAGAGAGAGAGAGAGAGAGAGAGAGAGAGAGGGAGAGCGCGAGGGGCGAAAAAGATAGAATAAGAGACAGAGAGAAGAAAGACAGAAAAGAGAGAGAGACAGAGGAATAAGACAGAAAAGAGAGAGAGAGAGAGAGAGAGAGAGAGAACGCGAGGGGCAAAAAAGATAGAATAAGAGACAGAGAGAAGATGAGAGAATAAGAGAGAGAGAAAGAGAAAGGGGGGTCAAATGAGAGATTTAACAAGAGACAGAGAGAAGAAAGACAGAAGAGAAAGAGGGAGAGAGAGAGAGAGAGAGAGAACATCATGAGACAGCAACAAGGAACGAGAGAAATCACGAGAAAGAGAAGGATTTGTTCAGTTTCCTGAACAAATGCAATAATATTAGTAAACAGTAGCAGAAAACTTGTTTGTGTAGTTAGTTATTAGTATGAAGATCACACACACACACTCACACACACACCATCAAGCTCTCAGCACGTGAGCACTCCAGACACATTTTCAAACCCTTCGCAAAAACTTCACAAACTCCCCAGACCTTCCTACTGGTGTGATCAGAGGGGGCTTCCGTCCTCGCCGCTCCGCCCGCTCCCCTGCTGACGTCTGAAGGGTTTATTAGCTCCAAAAGCTTATTATTCTAATGTGTAAATGGAACTAATAGTGTGTGTGTGTGCGTGTGTGTGTGTGTGTGTTTTGGGGGGGGGGGCTACTTTTATTGTTCCTTATACAAACAGTTCTGAGATCAGTTCGGCCTTATTATTGGCTCCCTCAAAGACGGCGGAAAATTGCCCTAAATTACCGCCAATTAAAACAAGGCCAAAGCCGTCAATCAAACGCCAAACTTCTTTCCCCCCCCTTCCCATCGTGTCATTAAACTGTTAGCAATAAGACCACTGCACTTTTTCACTCTCTTTCTTTCTCGCTCTCTTTTCAAAGCTTTAAAAAAAAAAAAAAAGTCGGGCGGAGGTGGGTGTGAATAGGATCCCTTGTGCCAGATGTGTCACCAGCGGAGAAAACTGCCATTTGAATGCTTTCTCTCGTTTTCTCTCTCTATCTCTCTTTCTCTTTGACAGTCTGTCACCTGCTGATTCCCATAATGCCCCTGGGGCCGGCGTCGGGTCCGGCACGTGCCAAAAACCCCCGGTCCGGGTCGGCGTCCCTTTCCGTCGCCCGGCTCGCGCGGCCCGTTTGGCAAACAAATGTCGCGGTGGAGCAAAACAGCTGTTGTCTCCGCGACGAGCCAAACCCATTCTGTCTTTTTGAATTATGGTAACGCGAAACAGTGTCACCCGAGCCGTCAGGGGAAAAAAGTCCCTCCTTTCCCTCTCTCTCTCTCTCTCTCTCTCTCAGGCAACGTTATCCCCCCTCTGCCTCCCCCTCTCTCTCTCCTATGCAATCATTTCTTTTCGGCTTCTTTCTGACAAACTCGTCGCCGGCGTGACTAAAAATACCAGGTGATGAGCGGTAGCAAGAGAGGGCGAGAGAGAGAGAGAGAGAGAGAGAGAGGAAGAAAGAAGCGAGGGAGGGACGAAAGAGAGAGGGAGGGATGGCATGATAAAACAGCTACTCTGACATGGCTTCCTCTGTAATCTATCTCCTACTCCTCACGCCTGCGAGCCAGCATATGTTTTCAATCGCCACGCCGCGTCCCCGGCGCTTTCCCCCTGTCTGCGGTTCAAACTGCTGCAGTTATCAATCACCGTGGGAGGGCCCTGTCAGCGGCAACGCGTATACACACACACACACTCGTGTGTGTGTGTGTGTGTGTCTGTGTGTGGGGAGCGGAGAGATCCTTTCCCTCTTTAACGTTGGCTGAATTTGTTCCACTTAATAAGCCCTCCCAAATGACCTCCCGCTAATTAAGTGCCGGCGTGTGAGGAAACGCGAGCTTTAATTAATGATGAGATAAATTCTGTCTCAAGGACTGTCAGAAAATGATGATACCATGTTTTACAGTTAAAATAGAATTGGGGGGGAAAGGGGAAGGGGAAGGAAGGGGAAAAAAAAAAGGAGGGGGGCTACTAACAGACAGCACATTTCTAATCTGTCAGGCGGCGGCGACGAGCCGCGGAATTAAAGGGAGACGGCGTTCGGGTGTCAATCAATGTTGCCCCCCCCCTCACTGGATGCTGGTTTGTACGCGATTTAGTCGGATCGTGTTAACACATCTTATCGCGGAGGGCGGCGCTGGCTTTGTGCCATGTCATGGGAGTGTGTGTGTGTGTGTGTGTGTGTATACACGAGAGAGACAGAGAGAGAGGGAAGGAGAGAGAGAGAAAAGGAGGAACACATGACACTCGCACTTTTACAGACACCTGTGCACATGTGCTCACCTCCAACCCCAAGACTGTCCTAATAAAACTTTTAAAACTGGCTCTGAACCTTTGAACCAAAGCCGTACCTGAACAAATCTCCCTCCTCGACTCGGCCCAGAGAGCAAAGGCATGCATCAGATGAAGTCATGAGGACCAAGCCCAATGAATGTGCGTGTGTATCTGCCTTTTCTTGTCCCGGGTCGACGCTCATCGCTCATCTCGCGACAGTGTCGCTGATGTCATGGCAGGTGGCAACTCTTCCCCACAAGACGGTAATGGCCATGCCGAAAGAAGCGAACCAAAGTATAAGAACTCGGTAAATGATATTTTTTGAAGACTCTATTGGGTTTTAGGTAGTGATGAACGATATGGGAATTAAACGAGCCGATGCCGATATTCCGATGTCTTTCATGCTTATATCTGCCGATGCCGATGCCGATGAAGGAGAAAGGCAGAGTTGAGATTCTGCTCGCCGACGTTTCGCTGCGTGCACAGAATTTTAGCACAAAATAACACTACACATTTTAAGACAGAAGGCACGGAACCTATAAAATCCCACCTCAGACTTTGGACAAGCGCTACCTTTCAGGCACACAATATCAAATATTGTCATCAAATATCGGCTAGAAATATCGGGTGAATCTAAGCATCGGTCCGATTAAAGGCAGATCATCGTGCGTCCCTAGTCTTAAACTGTGTTTTGTTTTTAGGCTCTCGAATATACCCGTTGCTATTGTCAACTGCTGTTAATACTGGACTAAGATGAGAATATCTGATGAACATATTTCTTCTTATTGGGACCGACTGACCGCAGCTGACCGAAGGCAGGTGACGAACGCCTGTGCGGACGCTCGGATTCACTCCAGAAAAACCTCTGATTCTGACGTCCGTGTGGACTGGGTCTATGTTCTAAGATATTAAACTCAGTTTAAATAAATGCAGAGTTCGAAGTCTTATATCTTTTCTCGTGACTAATCATAACTTGTGCTTTGTAGCTGAGATGCTGATTTTGACCTGTAGGATGCATCTCTCGAGGCTCCCGGAGCACACATGGGGATCTGGAGCTGGAGCTTTTACAGGGGTTGATAGAGTGGCATCTGGGTTTTTCGGACTGTGTTAAGAATTTACTCCCCAGCACTCCATCATTATTCCAGTATCATATATCGAAACACACACACACACACACACACGGTAGAGAATGATGAATTGGCTTCATCTGACTCTAGCAATTGCTGTGAAAGCCATGTGGTGCTTTTTCTTTCTTCATAAGGTGACACACACACATAGCCTGTTTTAAAAAACACCACCGTTTTTTTCTGTGAGGGGACAATTCAAAAAAGATATTCATCATCGTCATCACCATCATCATCATCATCACGTCCCACATGGATACCGCTTGCTCTCCTTTAACAAATGTAAATGCACGGAGGACAATAAGAATCGAGTTAATAATGCATGTAGAGGCAAACCCCGAACATATGGCCCTCTTTATTAGCATTCCCAGTCAATCCCGGGATTCGACATGACACGCTTTTTCCCAAAACATTCGTTCTGATGGCTTCAAAGTTGGGGAGCCGGGTGAGAGAGATAGAGAGCGAGAGAGACAATGTGAGAGAGAGAGAGAGAGAGAGAGAGAGAGAGAGAGATGGAGGGAGGGATGGAGGGAGGGAGAGAGAGAGGGAGGGAGGGGGATTGGGTTCCTTGCCACGGTTTGTTTGCAGATTTGTACGTATTTAATGTTTCATTTACGGGTGCCTGGGAAAGTTCACAGCTCCATTTTTGCAACAGACAGAGCCAGACTGACAGGCGAATGACGTTTCTGACAGCAAAGAGACAGGCAGAGGGAGTGAGCGAGAAAGAGAGAGAGTTGTGTTTCCCTGTCACGGTGCCAGATCAGGAAATAAGAGCATCAGAGAAGCTCGCTCAAAGTCAGACATCTTCTTAGCCTGTCAATCAGAATCGCGTCGGACGCCAATCACGCCGGCCCGGGCTGCCGCTCCAACTCCGAGCTCGACTGGCGTTTTTCTGAGAAGAAGGCCTCCACGCCGCCGCTATTAGCAGACGACGGGTCTTGAGAAGGAGAAAACAATCGGGGCAGGAGAGTTAGGGCGGGCCTACATTTAGCTACGTTACAACTTTCAGACGTCGGCTGCAATCTCGCCCTACGCGAGTCTTTTCGCCTCGCTGACGATCGGAGACACACATATGCACTTAGCAATCGCACGGCTAAAGTAGTTCTTGTTTTTCCATTTTCTCCCCAGCATGTTAGCCTAAAATGTATCAAAAACTGACCTTTAGAACTGCATTTTGCTGAGTTTATTTGATTAATATTTTCTACAAAGTCTGAGTTCATAAAGTGACCCTTGGGGGAGGGGAGTGAGTGAGTGATTACTGTCACTGTGAACACAGCACAGCACACAGTGCACCAAAGTGAAATGTGACCTCTGCGTTTGACCCATCCGTGAAGGAGCAGTGGGCAGCTGACACGGGCAGCGCCCAAGGAGCAGTGCTCGGGGTGCAGTACCCTGCTAATGAGTACCCTGTATTTGGTGAGTCCTCCTAGTTACCACTTTTGTCACACTACACAACTGACTTGTGAACGAGAGTCTCGTGGTTGTGTAGTGTGAACAGTGCAGCGATCTGACGACTTTCAGAATAACCATGCGTTAACAGACTACATTTATGATCATTTCGTATCAAAGAATTCAATCGGAACAAACAGTTGACCAATTCGACCTGACCACACTTGGAAAACGAGACTTAGGATGCACCACCCACCTTGCAAGTTCTGCAAGGATCTACAACATTTCTTTCCACAAAATTTGGCCTAAAGGTCACGCATCCGGCCTTACAGAAAGTTGGAGAGGTTGACACGGCAGAGAAGAGGACATAAAACGTAACGAGAGATGAGTACGATGGCTGAAAACGTCCAAACGACCCAGCGGTGCGCGATCTATACGACCCTCATGAGCGTTTGGCAAACTATCTGATTGCATTACTGTAAATAGCGGTTTGGCAAGAGAACCACTAAAACCAACCGGCCGCTGGGGCCTAAACTGAGCCGTGGGAGACAGCAGTCAAAAGGGGATGCACTCACTCTCTCTCTCATCGCTTCATCGATTGAGGTCTGTGGCAGAAAAATACCGCCGAGGGTGGGAGCGGATCTTGGGACATAGGACCACCTTCTCTGCCCAGGATCATATCACGTTTATATTGGGCCTTGGGAGTTGCAAGAGCGGAAAAGGAAACTCGAAACCTGGAACTAAAGCAGAATTGTTTGCCATCTTAAATCTCTAAACTCTTCTAGCTCACTATCTGTTCAAGTTTTAGCGCAGTTAACGCGCCCACGTTTTCCCAGCTGCACCGCCCCCGTAAGCAGTCCCGACTGCTACAAGAACGTCAACTAAGGGTTCCACTTGACATTTCTATCCACATATCTAAGAGCTCGATCTGCTCAGGTTGTCTCCCAGGGGTGCGCCAACAACAAAGTGTGTTTTACAAATCGTCCTCTTTTGCGGCGGGACAAAAACTCTGGCGGCAGACGGGAAAAAAAAAAAAAAAGACGCGCGCACACACCGAAAAACAAAAAAGGCTGCGTTCAAACGGCACGTCACGTATCGTAACTTCGTCAGGAGCGGAAGACTGAATTAAAAATCGGAACGCCGGCCCGGCGTTGGCAAGCATCCGCCTCGCACTCCAGTTCAGTCACTCCATCCTAACCTTGACAGGCGAGTTTAGCTATTCCGTTTCTAGTCGGCGAGACGAAATTCCTGCCGACTGTTGTGATGAGCGCCGAGTGATTATTTACGTCCCACTGGACGCAAACACAAAACTCGAATAACAACTTACCGCCAACAACGCCGCCGATTTCCGACACGCCTCTCCTAACTGCGGATCCTGATTTTAACCACCACCACCCCCCACAACCACACACACACACACACACACACACACACAAAACCCATCCCATCTACATGGAACACGTCCATAAATGTTTGTTCTTCGGCGGGCTTTGAAGTTGCGCGCGGGCCTCTCTTTCATGATGCTTTTCCTCTCTGATGCTGACGGAAGCCGGGCTGACACTTTCTTTTGCTACATCAAGTTTCTCCGCACAATTACATGAATTTACTTTCAATAAATTACCATCTTTGCATACATCAGTCAAATCACCCGGCTCAGGCGTTCGCAAACAATATGCATTATTAATTTCATTGTCACAGTTTATTTAGTTGGCTCGCGAGCGACTTGGACAGGCGTGCCTTGATAAAGCATTTAAAAGCATCAGTCTCGGCTTTTAAAAGAGGAATCGGTGGGACGTCGCGGCAGGACTCCTGCTCCGCCGTCCTGAGTGTCGAAAACAGTTAGCAAGTCGGAAAAGTGGACAACGGCCACTCAAGGTCTAATTCGGATCATAATTAATCCACATGGGCTACTCATGCGCTGGGCCTGTTCCAGTAGATCCTACAAGGTCAGACACGGCAATTTTCCCTTTTTTCCCCCCCCTAAGTTCTATCGACTACCTTCACTGGTCTCACGATTCGATTCCGATTATCATGACAACGATTCCATTCGATGTGATATCTCGATGCGTCACGATAATAATTTTTCATCCCATCAATTGCACGCAGATTGGGCATGGATCGCAGATCTGACTGTCGCAGTCACTACCGTGATGCTCTTTTTAACTAGAACTTTTATGCAGTAGCCAGAAAATCACAAATTATGGTATACTCCAGTGGTTTTCAACAGCTTTTGTCTGGGGGACCACCACTCAGACTAAGCAGATATTTGCATTAAATCCATTATTCATAAAGATGCCCAAATCATCTGCTTTGAAAAACAAATAAAATGAAAAAAGAAATTAAACTGACTTCAGTAGTGAAACTGGATCACATGTTACAGACCACCTGCAATGCGGCCTCGGACCACTAGGGGGGTGCGGAATACCAGCTGACAGAACCTGATATAAACTATTATGGTCTGCCACTGCATCGATGCAGAATCGTCCAAGTCTGAATCGCGATGCATGAATTATGTGATTTATTTCAACACCCCTGTTATCAACCTCCACTTCTTCCGTTATAGACCAAGCTGTATTAACACTACAGTAACAAAAAGTGAAAAGGTTTCCGTTGGATTTCTTAGAAACAGTTGTAAAAGGAACTACTCACTTACCATTTGTGATTTGTGATCTAATTAGACATTTTTCATGACGCATAACCAGACCAGAAATTAAACATTGGTATCCATACTTTACAATCAGCCTGGATGTGACCTCTTCATTTGACCTCCGCATCCATGCAGGAGGCGCGGGCTGCTTTTTGCCAGCAGTGCTTGGGGTGGGCACCCTGCTCATATGAGTACCTCAGTGGTACCTTTACCGGTCCGGAACATGAAGCAGCAACCGTCTGATCACATCGGAAAACTTCCTAACTGTTATACCACCCCACAACTGCATTAACTGTGGTAGAGTCTTTGAATAAGTAAAAAAAAAAATGAAATAACTGGATTGGCTTCCTCTCGTCATTCCACCTCAACACCTGAGTTCAGATTTATTTGTGCTTCTAGAGGGCATCAGATTCGTGCCGTGTGACCTTTCTGACCTGCGCATTTTCTCACCACCGCATCCACAAATTTCTACACATACTTAGGTGCATCTGTGCAACCGCAAAGACATTCACGAGACTCTTCGAGGAGCATCTGAACTCGTCACCTGACATGCATGTGCACTTTGGAATTGCAGGGTGCAATTTTGGGAATAAAAATGACCCTGCATTATTTTTACCTAAGGTTACACCTTACGAGGCCAATTTAGAGTTGCCAATTTACCTATATCGCATGCCTTTGGACTGCCTTTGGACTGTGGGAGAAAAATGGAGTACCCGGAGGAAACCCACGCGAACATGGGAAGAGCATGCAAACTCCACACAGAAAGGCCCCACGGCCATCCCCAGGGTTCGAACCTAGGACCTTCGCGCTGGGAGGCGGCGGCGCTACCCACTGCGCCACCGTGCCGCCCATTCACTTAAAAGCCTGATCAAAAGAAATTTGCACCTCAAGGCCCAAAATAGTGGTCAACACAAAAGTATCAATCTCAGGGGGAAGTTGGTAGGGTGACGGATAAGGAGTTCGCCCCGTGAAAGTGAGTGAGTGAGGGAGTGAAAGTGAGTGAGTGTCCTTATGAACACAGCACAGCACATAGTGCACCACAATGAAATGTGACCTCTGCGTTGGTCCCATCCGTGAAGGAGCAGTGGGCAGCTGACATGGGCGACAGTGCTTACAAATGTGGTCCAAGGAAGGAAAACTGGAGAACCAGCGACAGGGCCGTGGATAGCGTAACGGTTAGGGTGTTCGCCCCGTGATCGGAAAGCTGCCGGTTGGAATCTCCAACCAATAAAGCTACCACTGAGCATGGTAACGCTCCTAAGCACTGTCGCCCATGTCAGCTGCCCACTGCTCCTTCACGGATGGGTCAAACGCAGAGGTCACATTTCATTGTGGTGCACTATGTGCTGTGCTGTGTTCATAAGGACACTCACTCACTTTCATCCAATCTCATGCAACACTATAGATCCAGATGTTCAGCTCAAAGACAAGTCAACATAAGTGTTTGAAAAGGCAGCAACAATTCTACAAGAATGTGTATCCATTGTTAGTGCTCAATGTGTACTGTATATTGATCTGTCTCGTACTATTTATACACTTCCTTTCATGTATCCATTGTCTACTGTATATTCGGCTAGAGAGACACTAACAACCGGAGACAAATTCCTTGTAAGTTTTTCTGTCCCACATGGCAAATAAATCGGATTCTGATTCTTATATTAAGCAGAGGCTAAAAAAAAATCAAGTTTTCTTGGGTTTTATTTTAATACAAAGTTTGCCAGTAGCCGGTTTGCACTGATACAGCCTTTTCACAATGCCATGCTTCCATCAGCGGAGGTGTTATTTATTCTTGAAATTCATTTTTACTCAGCTAATTTAACATCACACTCTTTAGGTAATTAACAGATCTAAGCAGCAGGAATCAAATCTCAAGACATTTCTGTCTGCACCTAAACCTTCACAACACCCATCAGCTGTCGCTTGAAACCTACTGTCAAAATAGAGACTGAGCAATAAAAATTAGGCGCAAAAAGGCAAACAAGGGGGAAAATAACTTAGCAAAGAAAAAAAAATAAGTCTACCATGTCATTAAAAAGCTCATGGAAGTTTATAAAGAAATATTAATAAAAACTGATGTCTGCTCTCTAATCAGTGCTTTACAAATGAAGTGAATTTGATTAGGAAATAATTCCCTCAGCCCAAATCACTTTGTCCCAAAATCAAATCCTGCTGTGTTAATGTTGGGATTGTAACAATATTTACTGTCACAACAATGTTGTGTCTTTCAACATAATGTGTCAAATAAAATCCACATGGGGAGCTGAGCGTGAACAGTCCTGACGTGTGTTATGATAAAATAAAACCAAAGACAGATTATTTTAAAATGTTCATTTTGGCAGGATCCAAAATACAAAATCAGAAACGCCATTCAATATTTTGGCTTGTGTGTTACAGATAAATCGGACTCCTGGTCCAAAAAACACTAGCACATTAGTCATTTATAGACTACGGCATGCAGCAGGGATATCATTACTAGGGGTGTAGTTTAATCAATGGATAACGATTTGACGTGTGCCAACATAAAGTATGCCACGATATAATTATGATTCGATTCAATTTAAGAGTCAGTGATCAATATGAGAGGCGGCACGGTGGCGCAGTGGTTAACGCTGCCGCCTCACAGCGAGAAGATCCTGGGTCGAGCTCCGGGGAAGGCCGTAGGGCCTTTCTGTGTGGAGTTTGCATGCTCTCCCCGTTTTCGTGTGGGTTTTCTCCCACAGTCCAAAAGCATGCAATATAAGTTGATTGGCGACTCTAAATTGGTCCGTAAGGTGTGATTGTGTGCCCTGCGGTGTGTTGGTGCCTGCCTTGCGCCCGTAAGCGGGATGTGTCCCGGTCCCCACCGTGATCCCAGTTGGGATTAAGTGGTTAACATCGAGTCTAAATCCTCACGTTAATTTTAAACAGACGTTAAACTGTTAAACTGCCCTCTCAAAGCAGACAGCTCACATCTCCGCCCGGCCAGATTGTGACGTGGCTATGAGTCATGCGTGGGGGATTGTGGGAAGTGTAGTTCTCTCCTAGAAAGAAAGTATATATCAAGATATACAGGTACAGCTCAAAAAATGCTAATAGCATGAAAAAGTCCAATATTTTTTGTTACTCATTTCAGAAAGTGAAACTCATATATTATACAGATTCATTACACATAGAGTGAAACATTTCAAGCCTTTATTTCTTGTAATGTTGATGGTTATGGCTTACAGATAATGAAAACCCAAAATTCAGTGTCTCAGAAAAATAGAATATTGTGAAAAAGTTCAATGTTGGAAAGTCATGGTGTCACACCCTAATCAGCTAATTATCTCAAACACCTGCAAAGGTTTCCTGAGCATTTAATTGGTCTCTCAGTCTGGGTCAGTAGGCTACACAATCATGGGGAAGACTGCTGACTTGACAGATGTCCAGAAGACAGTCATTGACACCGTCCACAAGGAGGGTAGGCCACAAAAGGTCATTGCTAAAGAAGCTGGTTGTTCACTGAGAGCTGGATCCAAACATATTCATAGAAACAGGGATAACCGCTGGATTGACAAGCAAAATCCATTCAAGAATTTGGGGGAGCTTCACAAGGAGTGGACTGAGGCTGAAGTCAGCGCATCACTAGCCATTACGCACAGACGAATCCTGGACATGGGCTACAAATGTCGCATTCCTCGTCTCAAGCCACTCCTGAACCAGAGACAACGTCAGAAGCATCTTACCTGGGCTGAGGAGAAAAAGAACTGGACTGTTGCTCAGTGGCCCAAAGTCCTCTTTTCACATGAAAGTAAATTTTGCATGTCATTTGGAAATCAAAGTCCCGGAGTCTGGAGGAAGAGTGGAGAGGCACAGAATCCTTGTTGCTTGAGGTCCAGTGTGAAGTTTCCACAGTCAGTGATGATTTGGGGTGCCATGTCATCTGCTGGTGTTGGTCCACTGTGTTTTCTGAAGTCCACAGTCAACGCAACCATCTACCAGGAGAGTTTAGAGCACTTCATGCTTCCTTCTGCTGACAAGCTTTATGGAAACGCTGATTTTGTTTTCCAGCAGATCCTGGCACCTGCCCACACTGCCAAAGGTACCAAAAGCTGGTTCAATGACCATGGTGTTACTGTGCTTGATTGGCAAGCAAACTCGCCTGACCTGAACCCCATAGAGAATCTATGGTGTACTGTCAAAAGGAAGATGAGAGACACCAGACCCAACAATGCAGATGACCTGAAGGCTGCTATCAAAGCAACCTGGGCTTCCATTACACCTCAGCAGTGCCACAGGCTGATCGCCTCCATGCCACGCCGCATTGATGCAGTAATTCATGCAAAAGGAGGCTCAACCAAGTATTGAGTGCACAGAAATGAACACACTTTTCAAAGGCTTGAAAGGCCTTGTGTACTGTATAAGGCTTGAAATATTTCACTCTATGTGTAATGAAAATATATAATATTTGAGTTTCACTTTCTGAAATGAGTGACAAAAAATATTGAACTATTTCACAATATTAAAAAATTTGCAACATAGCTTAAAAATATCACAATATAGCTTAAAAATATTGCAATATATTATTTTTAGGCCATATCGCCCAGCCTACATACTGCTTGAACACTTTAACGGTCATTTGCATTCACATCAAATCACAAAAATCTACTAAAACACTGTTTACCTTTTTTATTCCTGAGGTCAACCAGACATTTAAATGTAAAACAATCCTCTCATTTTATAAAGAAGTATATAATACAATATGTATGATCGATGCTACAGACAAACAATTGCATCAATGTCAATGTATTGTTACATCCCTAAACATGACATCCCTAGTTAATATCCACATTTCCCTTGAATATTCAAACGTTCCACCATAGGTGATGACGACCTAATGGTCACTGGGCCCCTGAGTAAGACCCTTAACCCCAAGTTGGTCCAGGGAGGCTGTCACTGTGTAATCAGGAAATGGAAGTTGCATGAAAAAGAACAATTTTTCACAATCGATCAAATCCAAAAATCTGGACTCTTCAACTGGGGCAGTTGGTAGCGTAACGTTTAGGGAGTTGGCCACGTAATCTGAGAGTCCCGGACTGGTAAAGGTACCACTGAGGTACTCGTGAGCAAGATACCGTCCCCCAAGCACTGCTCCCCGGCTGTTGCACGTCACTGCTCCTTAACGGACGTGTCAAACGTGGAGGTCACATTGTGGTGCTGCGTTCACACTGACAAATAATCACTCACTTAAATTCACTTAATTCTGCACTAGCAGCAAAAAGCTGTGGGTCAGTCCTGACTTTTGTCTTGTCTGCCTGCTTTGAGGAACTCCGCTTAACACACACATGCATACACACACACACATGCATACACACACACAACACTTGCATCAGTCATCCTCGATCACTAGAATAGCAGAATCAGGTCATAAATATTCAGCGTGTCTTCAACCTATCCCATGCCAAGCAGATGAGCTTGTAGCCCGCGAGAGAGAAAGAGCGAGAGGTGGTGAGGGAGGGCGGGAGGGAGGCAGAGAGAGAGAGAGATCTGCTGATGAACACTGACACACATAAACCGTGAGCTATCCCATGGCTACAGGGGGACCTAAGGCACAACACACACCCCTCTTTTTTCCCCCTTTCCTTTCACTCACTCACTCACCCTCACACACATACACACACGCACGGGCTTCCGCCCCTCTTCCGTCTTGTCGCCGAAAGAGCAGGCTTGCAAACATTTCTGTTAATTATGTATTACAGCTGTCCTTCATAAACTTAATTACCAGGCGCTGAAAGGCAACGGGCCCCCATTAGCATACGCGCATGAAAGAGACGTGGCATATGCAAAAATACGATTTTAATTAGCATCCTTTGATAGGGCGCCTTGCAAATCAAACTGGCACGCCGTAATGCTCGCGCCGCCGCCGCTGGATTAGCGGCGACGTGCGATGCCACGGATGGCAGTGCCCGGCGGGACGCGGCAGCAGCAGCGGCGGCGGCGGCGGGAGTGGGGAGGGGCCAAAGCGTAGCCTCATAGCAACCCCCCCCGTCCAAACCACCAGCCCGTCTGGCCAGGCCCTTTCTGATTTGCCCCTGACGAATTTCGGCACGTCGAATTTCAACAATTTCATCTAGTTTATTATTATAAATGGCTACTACAAGATGCTGCTCGCTCACTCATACCTCCCCTGTTCTTTACAACAAAACATAAATCTAGCTCACGCAAATCCTAGCTCCGGGCACTTGCGTTCCCGATCTTTCCCGATTAAAAATGAAGAGCGAGCGTCACGTACGGCTTGACGAACGACTCGCGTAGCGCCGCGGTTAACACTGGACGTCGTGCTTTATGGGTTCCGGCGAGGCTTTTAATAATGGCTAATAAAGTCGCGGTTGGGTTTCTGCAACGTGACAAAAGGGAGTTTTCATTAGGCTGTCTATCTACCGAAAAGACGGAGATGAAGCTCTAAGAAGGAATTAAGGAGCACGTTCGGATCTCAACGTAAACAGGGAGGAATGATGGAGGAAGTTAGATGCAGGGGAGCAGAGCTCTGTTTGCCTTGTAATACGAGCCCCACTGTTAGAGAAGTACGGTATGATTGAAAAAAGTGTGTGTGTGTGTGTGTGTGTGTTGAAAACGCCTTGTCAGCTACACTGGAATGTCATCAGTTTCACCTCCCTACCAGGCCATGTCAGTATGTTCTCCACCTCAAGGTCAAAATAAAATGATGGCCGTGCTACACACACACACACACACACACAGCTATCTTTGATAGGGACTAAACAATGCAACTTCAACACCTATTTCTACACCAACGGCAAATCGTTTGGCTAAACGTTTTCACATAAAAGCGCTGGAGAAATCTAAAGATTTCTTTGCTTTTAGGGAACAGTCAACACCTCAAAATTACCCTAATACCAGTCCAACCACACATGTCACACACTGGAGAGAGCAGGGGTCTCTAACTTTGTCGCTAAAAACGCTGAACTCCCTAAACGTACAGAACGCACTGAATTTTATGTGATTATTTGTCATTGTGAACACAGCATCGCACACTACATTACAACAAAATGGGACCTCTGCATTTGACCCATCCGTGAAAGAGCAGTGGGTAACTTTTTTTGGCAGCGCCCGGGGAGCAGTGCTTGGAGACGGCTCACGGGCAGAGGCGTCAATTCTGGGCCCTCTACACATGCAGTCTCCATGGCCCCACCCTCGCATAATCAAATACAATTCCAGGCTTCTCAAGGGCCCTCCTTCCACTTAGACCCTTTTAAGTCAATCTCACCTTTCACCCCACGCTCACGGGTACCTCAGTGGTACCTTTACCAATTCGGGACTTGAACTGAGAGGGTCAACTCCCAAACTGTTAGGTTACTAACTGCTCCAAGTTTGTATCTGCATTTGACCCATCCGGGAAGGTGTGGTGGGCAGCAGACATGCAGCAGTGCTTGGGGATGGTACCTTGCTAATAAGCACCTCAGTGGTACTTTTACCAGTCTGGGATTCAAACCGGTGACCCTTTTATCATGGGTCTACCACTACTACTTCAAGTCCAGGGGAACAACACCTTTTCATTTTGACTTTGTGTAATAGAGACACGAGTTTTATCTCATAGAGAGCAGACACGTCATGGTGAAGTCCCTCAACTGACGCCCATAATTACTAGATCTACACCTAAGCTTCAACTTAACCAGTCGGTGGTGTAACGGTAGGGTGTTCGCCCCGTGATCAGAAGGTCGCAGGTTCGAATGCTGTACGAGTAAAGTTACCACTGAGGTACTCATGAGCAAGGTACAGTCCGGAAGCACTACTGCTCGGGTGTTGCCCTTGTTAGCCGCCCACTGCTCCTTCACGGATGGGTCAAATGCAGAGGTCACAGTTGGTTGTGGTGAACTGTGTGCTGTGCTGTGTTCACAATGAGAAATGCTCAGTCATTTACACTTTTTTCACTTTCAATATCTTCTCTCTATTTAATTTGATCTATTTTAAGTCAATAAATAGCAGTAAATAAATAACAGAAGGCATTGGTTTTACTATGAAGGCCAGTTTTGACATGACAAATTCCTCAAAAAGTCACAATAACCTGACCGATGTCTATATTTCCAATCTTTTTGTAGACAATCAAGCTCTAAATCACCAGAAAACCTGCCCAAACAAGCATGTGCCCACTCACCCACGTGCAAATGTAAAAATATGTTGAATGTTATGTGGACCTACTAATATAGAGTATAAAGCTACATTTTTACGACGAAGCATAAATCCAAACATGAATTTGATCTCAAAAATCAAAGTGTATGTTCCATTTTCTCAATATAAAATAAAGGTTTTGATATTTAATCTCTTTTCCATGCAATTTTTCCATTTCAGTTGAGCTGATACACACAAAAACATTCTCATAAAGCCACAACAAATCTGTCAAATCTTGATATTTTCTACCTTTTGGGAACATATCCTCACTATATTTGTCAGTGTATTTTGATGGGACTAGAAGTCCAAGCGTCAAGCTAACCATAAATTTGATCTCAACAGCCAAAAATTGCTATTATGTTTTTTCCGCTACATTAAATAAAACAGTTTTCATATTTGATTTCATGCGTACACTGCTTGTCTTCACAATTTTTCCGTTTTGACTTAGTGGAGACACGTAATGAGCTTTATCTCATATAGAGGGAACCGGCACGCACGCAAACCCGCACCCACGCCCCGAACTCGAAGATGCGAGCAGTAATTAAATGTGAAATATAACAGCATAATCACATTTCCTCCGCCGCGCGTGCAATAAGAAGCCCAATGAACGCGTGTCCGTCCTGAGCGTATTAGACATCCTCCCAAACATATTAGGCAAGCGGGCCCTGAGCGAGACGACACTTCGAGATGCCGAATTACCCTCTATCCAAGCGTAAACACGCACGCGCACGCTTGCACTCGCACTCCTCCGCGAAAGACCTGGGGAGCTGCAAGCTCTAATAGACGGGCCCACCGTTGGGACGTGGCGCCCCGGAGGAGGCCTCGTGCGGCCTGGCGAGCCTGGTAAAGGCTTGGATGATCTGCCCTTCCCCCCCGAGCGGCCCCGTGGCGGCCATTTTGCATGCTAGAGCGGGCGTCGGAGTGAGTCGGGCCTGACGCGGCGAGGCGAGGCCCTCGCCTCATCTGCCAGATCTAATGATGGCATCCACCTGCTGTTTTACTGCCACAGCTGGAGAAAAACACCATCCCTCAGCTCCCGCCGCCCCTCCCTCCCTCCCTCCCTCTCTCTTTTGCTCTCTCTCTCTGGAGTATTCTCCTTCTCCCTCTCTCTCTCTCTCTCTCTCTCTGCTTCATTGCCTTGATGAACTTTTTATGGTCAGCACCCGCAAAGACCTCATCAGGGACGGTGAGAGTGGGGCTGGTTGGGCAGTGGAAGGGGGCGGTAAGGGCACCCTTGAGGCTTTTCAGAGACAAACGAGAAAAATGGAGTGACAGTAATACGTCAGCCGGTCAGACGGACTGAACATTTTTTTAGAGAGGTCTCAGGCTACGTCTCCTAGCTAATCTGTCTGAAGAGCAATGGTTTTACTTGATGAGAAGCCGAGGAATTTTAATGCCGAAAAATGTCTAGATGGAGAAACTAAACAACCTCTGTCACAAGTATAGATATTTCAAAAGTGGGTGGATGGTGATCGGACACATTTTCTGGGTTGGAAAATAGGGAAATGTGATTTTAAAAAATGTAGGAAAATAGGAAACGTAAAAAATGACAGGACGTGATCAGATAACCGGCATTTTTTGGACATGGCTCGAAACCGTTTATAATTCCAACAAACGTAGTGTATTTTAAAACTGTTTTTTTGCACTTCAAAAGTGAGGTGAAAGTGAGCGATTATTTGTCATTGTGAACATACCACATCACGGCACACCACAATGAAATGACGCGACCTCTGCTTTTGACCCATCCGTGAAGGAGGCATTTGAGCAGCTTTTATTTTTGGCAATGCCCGGGGAGCAGTTCTTAGGGACTGTACCTTGCTCACGAGTACCTCAGTGGTACCTTTACGGGTCCGGGATTCTAACCGGCGACCTTCTGATCACGGGGTGACCTCCTTAACCGTTACGCTACCAACTGCCCCAAGGTGTATCCTGGTGTATCAACACCATGCTGACGTCAGATTTAAAGTTGGCAACTAACCAAAAATGAGTGATTCTTATACATTGCAAAAGCAGACACTGCACAATAACCAAAGGCAGTCTCTGCATTTACCCCATATGTGTAGAAACAATGGACAGCAGACATGGGCAGCGCAGTGCTTGGGGGACGGTACCTTGCACAAGTACCTCAGTGGTTCCTTTCATCTGTCCAGAATTCGAACCTGCGACCCTCCGCTCACAAGAGCAGCTCCTTAGCTGTTACACTCGCACTGTCCCTAACCGAGCTCCTTACACATCTAAAACCAACTGTAAATTACAATAAATAATATACTTTTCTGGTCTTTCTGGGAATGGGTCAGTGTCTGGAGAGGGATTAACTTTAATCACTGGTTTAACTGTGAACTGTAAGCTCAAAGTACACCACAGTGAAATGTGACCTCTGCATTTGACCCATTCGTGAAGGAGCAGCGGGCAGCCGACATGGGCAGCGACCGGGGGAACAGTGCTCGGGGACAGTACCCTGCTTACGAGTACCACAGTGGTACTTTTATCCGTTCTGGATTCGAAACGGTGACCTTTCAATAAGGAGCGAACAGGCTAACCATTACGCTACCAACCGCCCCATAACAGTGAACTAACAGCTCTTGATTCAGGTTGGAGTTTAGTATATTGATGAACATTTTCTTAGTGGACTACAAAGTACTTTACTCTGGAGAAACTGAAAGTTACAAACAGTTAAATGCAATATGTCAAGAAAGGTTTACTGGATTTCATATACCGCAGCACACTAGTGAGTTTTGCTCATATAGGACTGTCTACTTTCTGACTGTTTTAAGTGAGTGATTATTTGTCATCGTGAACACACCACAGCACAGTACACCACAACCAAATGTGACCTCTGCATTTAACCCATCCGTGAAGGAGCAGTCGGCAGCTGACAAGCCCCCGGGGCGCAGTGCTTGGGGGCAGTACGTTGCTCATCAGTGGTAACTTTACCAGCCCTGGATTCGAACCTGTGACCTTCTGATCACGGGGTGAACACCCTACCGCTACGCCAACAACTGCCCCCTAACTGTTACCTACTTACATTATCAAACTGTAACGTTGATGTGAAATTGTGGTCTGCGAGTCTTAACAATGTCACAAAAATATGACAAGTAGGGATACAATGATGACAGGGAGATATGAACTTAAATCAATCTTACAATTAATTTTTATCTTGATTGCAGTTAAAGAACTTTTTTTTTTTTTTGTTTTTTTGGCCTCACAGTTCACCGACAGTTTCTCAGACTAAAGCCAAGATAATTTTTCTAAAGACAAGAGTGCATATCTTTATGATTTTTAAGCTCTGGCCCCCTCGCGACGACGCTGGTTCGGATAATGACTAAATAAATGAATAAATGAAACGCACAGATGAGGTGGCATACTGGATGGGCGGAGTCACGTGACAACATACGGAGTAGTATGTGTTCAGCACACGAACACACCCTAGAGAAGGTCATTCATTCATACGTTCATTCATTCATTCATTCATTCATTATAGGAACCGCTTAATCCCAACTGGAGTCGCGGGGGGGCCTGAGATACGGGCACAAGTTGGGGACCAACCCTGGGCAGGTGCCAACACACCACAGGGCACACACAATCACACTCTCAGTCACAACTTACGGGCCAATTTAGAGTCGCCAATCAACCTACAGTGCATGCCTTTGGACTGTGGGAGGGAACCGGAGTACCCGGAGGAAACCCACATGAACACGGAGAGAGCATGTAAAATCCACAGCGAAACGCCCTACGGCTGACCCAGGGATCGAGCTCAGGACCTTCTCACTGGGAAGCAGCAGCGCTAACCACCGTGCTACCTCCACTGGAGAAGGTATAAAATAGAATTTCAAAAATAACTGAAAAAAGCCACATGGGCAAGATTACGTCAGTGAACTCACCAGACCCAAGTACTGAATTGTGGATAAATGAGAAGTTACAGACAGTTAAAGGTCAGCTGTAGAGGAAGCTTTATTGGATTTTTTTCCCGATTAAACATAGTCCAAAGCAACCTTTGAATTCATATCACAGCATAAGATATCATATCATATTTCTCTCCTTCTGCTACCTAATTGAATTATTAAACCGTATTACGGATGTGATAATCTTTCCGTCACCATTTGCTAAAAAGTAGGGATGAGACCACCCTGGATCGGTGAAACCTAAAACCCCTACGAGCCAAGACTTTTTAAAGTTTCATCTATAGCTTCCGTCTCTGACAAGACAAACTGTGGAGCATCGATCTTCATCCTTCCAGAGAACACTTTCAGACAGCTGTAGCTCAAGGGCAAGGCCAGAAGACGTCAAGACAAGCGTGGATGAACTAAAATGATGTCCGGTGTAATAATCGGCAGAACTTATAGTTCCGACTTTTGAACGAGCATGTGAAAGATTCCAGTGATGTTCTACCAGACTGTTCACAAAGATCTTCATCGACTGAGACTTCATAGACTGAAGGGTTTTTTTGGTGTATAAACTAGCCATCACATCTCATGGTGCCTTCTCCTACTATCCTTTGTGCCAGACTTTGAATAGCTTGTCAATTTCAAAGCCCAGTGATGAAACCAAAACAGAACCAACAAATCAACTGACGTTTTGGAGGTGACGCAGTTATTTACTCCCCAATTTTATGGAATACTCCAAAGGGAAGAAATGATGGCAACGCTACTAAAGTGAGGCTTGAACATTGGCAAGCTGCTTAAATGCTTCCTCACTGTGTGGACCAAACGTCCGAGCACTGCCAAAAAGGACCAGGCTTTCGCCCAAAAGTTGAATAAGAAGGAGGTTTCGGGTTTCTCGGCAAAAATCCAGTTTGTCTCCTTTTTGATAGTTTGTTCCATTAAGTAAGAAGGTGTGTTTCACATCAACCGGTCAGGAACGGCTGACCATGCAACACATTGTTAAGGGGAAGAAATGTGCCATGTGCACTTGGCAAGGCAACGTTTACAAGTCATGGCCAGCTAAGCTGAGTAGTGTTATATGAGTTTGACTGAGTGAACACATCATACCACATGAAATATAACCTCATCTTTAACCCAGTGGGCAGTAGGGGTGCAATGATACATCGATAAATTGATTCGATGATCCAAAATCAAAATATCGATCAGGCATCATACATACTGCAGGCTCACTTTAAACAGAACGGGCAACTTTTAGTTAAAAGAAAGTAGAGCAGTGCACCACAACGGAATGTGACCTCTGCATTTGACCCATCCGTGAAGGAGCAGCAGGGAGCTTTTTGGTAGAGACCGGAGAGCAGTGCTTGGAATGGTACCTTGCTGACAAGTACCTCAGTGGTATCTTTACCGGCAACCTTCCGATCACAGGGCCAACTCCCTAACCGTTACGCTTCCAACTGCCCCAAATTTGTGACCTCTGCATTTGACCCATCCGTGAAGGAGCAGTGTGCATCAGACGTGCAGTACTTGGGGACGGTACCTTGCTCATGAGTGGTACCTGGTATTCAAACCGGGAACCTCTGATCATGGGTCTACCACTATCACTCTCTAAGCTTAAACCAGTGATCAGTGTTGATATTTTACTTCAGAGGCACAATGCTGTTTCATTTCAACTTTGTGTACTAGAGACATGAGTTTTATCTCACAGAGCTGCACCCAACCTATTCGTGAAGGAACAGAGGGCAGCGTCTGGGGAGCAGCGCTTGGGGGTGGTACCTTTCACCGGACCGGGACTTTTGTGATCTGATATAAATGGACGTGATTGTGTTAAAGCAGCCTATTGTCTCCTGATCTCTACTTAATCGAAATTATATTGCAGCAGACTTTGTGATGTCGGCAGACGTCAACTACTTGTCTGTTCAGCAATCAACATATCGAATTGTGATGAAATTTCTGGAGACTTTACTGATCAAGAATTTGAACCGATGATCCTCCAAACACGGAAGCACTTTCCTAACCATTACACTTACCACTGCTAAGGTGAGCTGTTGAATTTGGTCCAAATTTATCCCTACAAATCCCAACCTCATCACCCACGGTCATTAAGATCTCGACAAATTAAGCACGAGATTGTCTCAGGTGAAGTTCCAATTCCACTGGAAGTCGCTCATTATCACCGGGCTAGGTTGTAGAAACTGATTCCCTCAAGAGAAACGTAGCAGGTGTTCCTGAAAAACGTTACATTTGATGAGTATAAATTAAAAAAAAATAGAGGGAAAGAGAGGGAGAGAGAGAAGGATATCTAAAAATAGAGATGAAGCATCAGTCCAGGAGACAGGCTGAAATTACTGCGCGCCGAGAATGACGGCAACTTTCCTGCCTTCGCCGGAGACTGTCAGAGCCTGGGAGGTCTTAAGGGAGCGAGGCAGGCTTGACAACATGTCAATATCACTTTAGGACTGTCTGTTTCGGGGAAGGGTGGGAGCTCTCGGGGATGTATCACATGATTGCGGCACCTCGCGCCCAAGAACCGGCAGACAGATTTGATAGCCTTGGAAAAGCAGGCACTTGATCTGCGAGACCACAGAAAAGACAATTAGAAAAAAGGCGAAGCAACAATCCTTTGTTTATCACTGTCAACACGTTTACCGTAGCAGACGCCACGTCTAACTTCTCGTCTACGTCGAAGGCTGCAGCAAGATGTGTGATAGGAAGAGGGAGGGTGGGATGACGGAAAGAAAGTAGAAGAAAAAAAATCTGGGTTTTTTTTGTTACGGAGGTGTTCGGGGTTTGAGAAGAGAGAGGGAGAGAAAAGGAAGAACGAGACAGTGAGGGCCGGATGCTGCTGCACTTCTGTCTTAAATCTGTCAGTCACTGTCTGCTCTGGACGTGTCAGGATGATTGAATACAAAGTCTTATTTACGCTGACAACTTCAGCTGCTGTGCAGTCATGCAGAACAAACAGCGCACTGAAACGGGCAGTCAGAGCCGCAAACAGCCCTCGCTAAACAGAGGAAGAGTCGAACGCTGCCTCTGCCTCTGTCTCCGCCGCTGTATTGACGTTGCCTCGCGCGGGACCGTTTGAGCTCCGAGTTCGGGCTTCAAGCGAGGGCAGATGTGTGGAATCTCTTTTATAGAGCTGCTTCTCCCCATCATTCTTAAGACGTTTGATGGCACTTTGACAGTGACTGAAATCAGGCCCAGGCCGATTCCCCCCCAAAAAATGAAAGAATTTTGGCGTAAAACGTCCTCTCGGAATTCTAATTAGACTCAACGCGCGGCTCCTCTGAGAACGCCGTCCCCATTAAGACGGTACAGGTGACGCTTTGATTAGCGCGGGCTTCTGACAGTACGCATCACCCGCCGTTTCCGCGCTAATGCTGGAGAGTGTGGACAGGAAAAAGCCTGGCTGAACGAGGCGTTCAGTAAACCGGTTGGAGCAATTAGGCGAAGCTTTTGTTGTTTTCTGGATCTCTCCAAAGCCCTTAAGAGAAGATTTTAATCTTTGTCTCCGCACCTCGCTGCCAAAGCAGCGTATCCAACGTTCAATATTGAACTTAATATTCTAATGTGCCTGAAGACAATCCTTTGTTCTCAAGTCTGCAAAGCTCCCCCTTCGCCTCCTTTTTTGGGATGGATTGCCTGGGAGAAGAGATATGAGGGTGAAACTGTTCTGAATTTTGAATATGTCTTCGCTCTTTACAGCTCTGTGGGATGGGGAGGGCAAAATAAGAATCCATTTCTTCAGCCCTGGAGTGGGGTCAAGTTGGAAGGCCAAGACGGCCATTGACTTTCACTTCCAAAAAAAAAAAAAAAGGAAATCTGCAAATAAATATATAAATAAATAAAGCAAATCTTTAGCAAAAAAAAAAACACGCTAAATTTCAACAGTATGGCTATCTCCCCCCTCCCCACTCGTAATGAAGAAAGGAGAAAGAACCTGTTTTATTCTCCTCTGCTGCAGCTCACTAAATCATTAAACAGTGCGTGCATGTGTGTATGTATGTGTGTGTGTGTGTGCGTGTGTGTGCGTACTTGTGCGCGAGTCTCATTATCCTGCTTAGCAAAACTTTCCCTGAAATCAAATAAATCAAAAACACACCACCACTCTTCTTGGCGATAAATTACCGCTCAGAGCTTTGAAAAGGCCCGATAATTCAAACGGGCCGGCGCTACAATGCCGACTCTCTGGCCCCCGTCTGTAGAGCGCGCATCTTTCATTCCTCCATCATTAAGTTCGTGTATTTATGCTGAACTTTATCTGCTCCGATAGCGAGTGTATGTCATCATCAAACGGAATAAGCCGACGTATGCGAGCAACTGTGCTGTTTTCCTGCCTCCGGACACACTGCCACTTTAAGCCAGCGTGCTTCCTCGACGCGGCTGGACTGAGAAGGTGGAAACCGAACTGGAAGAAAGTGTGTGATGTTGCAACTGTTACTCCATACACACAGAAGACGACCATAAACATTCCCACACTCACAGACACCCATATGTATGTATTTGTACATACGTGCGTGTGTGTGTGTATACACATAAACACACACACATAGACACACAAGCACACACACATATGCACTCTCATTTCTCATGTAACGCTGCACGTTTTTAATGAACACACACTGGGGAAAGTATTACCTGAATTTTAAAGAAAGGGATTAACTGAATCTAAATAACCAATGTGAATAAGATTATTATGTTGCTTAGAGGTTCTGAACTGACACCAAACAATCAGAAGCCCTAATTGACTTAAATATATTATGTATATTATATATTATATACAGTATATATATTAGGGATGTAACGTTTTTTGGTATTTTACCAAACCGTTGTGCCTCACCAATAAGCGTCCGTGTGAATTACTAGTGAATGAAAAGAATTAAATGAAGCTTCAATTCTAGAAAAATTCCCTCGACCATCTTTTGTAGTCAAATTATTTGAGTTGTTCGAATAATCGTT
>JAVGVS010000202.1:510000-580256 GCA_032718565.1 Distichodus sexfasciatus | reverse complement strand
TATATATATACATATATATACATATATATATATATATTTTTTTTTTTTAACCTTACAAAAAGCTGTATTTTGAGATATTATTATAGAAAATTAAAACAATAATAAAATAATCCAAACCTTTTTGGTGCAAACCATCCTTTCTGAAACTTTATCTAAGGACCCTGGTATCAGAGTAAAGGATGTTATACTAGACAGACTTCTTTTAGTTGTCGTTCAACTATGACTATTAGCTGTCGACGTGACTATTAGCCAAAACAGAGGGAATCTATCCTCTGACTAGGTATGAGAAATTCGATCGCAACTGACATTCAGAACCTCTAATCGACCCAATCCTGCCCACAGCGATTATTAAAAAAATTATGTTAACACTTTCCCCGGTGGTGTGTGTACGTGACGATCTGTAATTGCCGACATGTGCATTGTGATGATGCTGAAACCACGTAACTCAACATGCAGCCCTAACACAGTTTTACTAAGAAAAAATTTCATAACTGTAGTGTGACTTCCAACTAAAAACGTACATCTACTGTATATCTTAGTGTCTACATATACAGAAATCCAAGGTATCCAAGCACTGCTAAAAAGCTGCCCACTGCAAGTTCGCCGTTGGGTAAAATGAGTAAAATGCAGAGGTCACATTTCGTGGCGGTGCAGCGTTCTGAGCTGCGTTCCCAATGACAAATTAGTCATTCATTCATTCATCATCATCATTCATCAATTTTGGGGCCGTAGGTGATATAACAGTTGGGCATTCGCTCCTGGATCAGAAGGTCGCCGGTTCGAGTCCCTGAGCCTGTTCCGGGATCTGTGGGCGCTAGGTAATCACTCACTTAAATTCCCTTGAAAAAATATCTCTAACAACATGGAATTAGGCAAATTAAAGTGGCATTAGTCGTCAAAGTGGAGGACATAAGTAAAAGCAAAACTGGAATGAAGAAGAGTGTGTATATGCTAAGGAGTGATAATTTGACAGAAAAAAAGATATAAAATAGATTTAAAAGATGCATTTTGAGCATTTGGCAGAAAATGTGACGTAAAGTGCAAACGTGTGGAGCTGAGACCAGATGAGTCATCGTAGGCGATATATTCATTGTTTAACCAAATCTGATTACAATCGTAAAATTTTTTGCTACCTTCATTCTTTGAGTAGCCCAACGTCAAGGATAACACCCCCCCAAAACATTTCAGATCTTAGATTACAAGTCTGCACACAAAGTAAGTTGGAAATGAAAGACAACTCACGAGAGTGAGCCGACAAACAACTTGTGTCTCTCAGTTATTTGACCTGCGCAAACAGACCACGCCCACGCAGTTTTCCCCCCACGTCCATCCCCTACTTTCTTTGTTCATCTGGAGATGTTAGACGAAGAGAAAACGAGCAGAACTTTACGAAGCACCGTTACGGCGTAATGACGGCGCGCGCCGGCTCCGAAATATCAAAGCGAAGCGCAGGGGAAGAAAAAAAAGAAGAAGCAGCCTGTCAACCGTCTAGTGTAATCAGTTTCAAACGGAACACAAAATTGTTCCCTCTTTGCCCAAGTACCAAACGAACTTCTGAAAGTTTCTGTGAAGAGGAAAAAAAACATATCTGAAGCTCAATTATGAATAATTACAGCTTTTCATTTCCAACACGATGAAATAATTTGATTGGTTTTCAGACAGGCCTGGTTTAGCTCAAGAGAGACAGGTCCGTCTGTAGGCAGTTAGCGACGACGACGGCGGCAGATCTCTCCCTCGGCGGCCCAATCGAAGCCGTCAGCCATAAATCACCGCAAAGTCGTACCGGGAGGAAATGACGAGGCGGCGAGGCGCAACAGCGCCTCGTCCACGACCCACATTAGGGAGATAGAGTAAATAAAGCGGCGAAGCGGCCTGGCAGAACGCACGGAGGGAAAGGTCTTGTGTCCAACGCTACAGTCACACAGGTTGTGTTCGGCACCTTCAGTAGTTGGTGTGATTATAAGTGGATAAACATGTGGGTGCCATGAAGCAAAGCCAGTTTAAACCACAAAAAAATTGAAATAAAGCTAACAGACGAGTGAAGAAGAAGAAAAACGCCACAAAACGTGACCTTAAAGGTGATATCTTTAAATCTAATGTGCACTAAAGTTCTCTGTGTTAGGAGCACAATTTATTTATCTTTATTCACCTGCAGCTTTAAATAGTTATTTTGTAGGAACTAGGTGGGAAATAAGTTCAGCTTTACACTTTTTAGACCACTGGGGTAATGCATTTAGAGCTTTGCTGATTTTTCATGTTTGAAATACAAGATTAAAATGTAGCTGCAAGTAGCAACAAGTGGGGTCCAAGCAAAAGTCGCAAAAACCAACACAAAAGCAGCTGATACAGTAAGCGTAAGCCTAGTCCGCTAAGCAGCACACCATCCCGACTGATTGTGTTAGTTTCACTGCAATCAACTTGACCATTTTCACCTGGTGTAAGGGAGGCCAGAGATAATTAGCGTGATTCCGTGGGAGTGCCATCCACTCAGCCACAATTTAAAAGGAAGATCATTTTGAAATTTTTTAAGTGTGCATCTTTGCTTCTGTTGTTCTAATAGCAGCATCAGTGTTTCTCCTAGCATTATTAATTTTATTTTCTATATAGCACCAGATCACAGAAGTCATTTACTTTCCTATAGAACGGGTCTATGCTGCGTCCTTTCATTAAACAAACTAAACAGCCCTATGTTATTTATCTTATTTACATGATGGGATGTATTTTCTGTCGCTACATGGTTGCGCTTTTACAATTCCGTGTAAGTTCTCTCTCTCACGCACACACACACACACTTGTACAACTATCTTTGTGGGGACATTTCATAGACTCCCATAATGACTAGATGGATATCATTCTACAGCTAATCGTAATCCTAACCCTAACCTCAGTAACCAAATGCACATCTTTTACCTCTTTTAGTTTCTCAAAAAAAAAACCATGCACATTTTCTTAAAAAAAAAGTCATTCTTCCTCATGGCGACCTCACAAATATTCCCACAAAGTCCAAATAAAAAAATAAAAGTGATTTTAGAGGACAAAAATGCTCAAAAAGGTCATCACAATACATAAAAACAGCGCACACACACGCACAGTTAGGGTTATAACACTGTTGTATAATTAGCGCCTCCTATTGGTCAAATAGCAACAAGAGTTAGAGGTCAGATCGTTTTCCTTCGCTATATTATCAATTTTAGGACAATCACTACGAATTTCGACTTGTGCTGAGATACTATTCCTACTTACCCTCCAAATTTCAGCTTTGTGAGACTTACAGTTCAAGCTGCACAATTTGTTTTTTATGAAAATAAAATTAAATAAGTAATAAAGAAAAAAGTGTTCCATAGTACTTTGTGCTTGGACATCAAAAAAAATTACATTTAATTTAAATTTAAATTGTAACTTAATTGTTATTCCACTCTGACTAATGATGTGTTCATTGCCTTGAACGAGTTGGGGGGTGGAATGTGTATGGCCTAGCAAAGAGACCACAAAATGGAAGAATTTTAACAACTTAGTCACAAAAATATCTAAATAACACCATAAGCATTTTTACTGGACTCTAAACAAGCCAGGTGCCTCATCGTTGTGAGATGTCAGCACTCATTAGAGTTAAACATTAAAGTTTTCAGGTCATGAATATGACTCAGTGTCGTCTAAATGAGCCTCAGCACATCTTGAACGGAAAACTGTAGTTTTCAAGGTTTAAGAGCCATTATGTTTGACCGCGTAGAAAACCACAGTCACAATCTCGGCTCACAAAAATCGCCCAGAAACTAGAATTTCATTGATTGTCTAATAATTAGACAATCTTTTTACATTTACATTATGAAAGTACACAAACCCCACCTCGTACGCTTTGTTTTTCAAAAAAATGGTCATCTCAGAAATTCTGAGGTCTGTCTAAATTCTGTCCCACTATAAAAAAGAGAAGGAAATAAAAACCCTCACTGATGAGTTGCTCAGTCACCCGTTACTACATTCCGAGGTGTGACGGGAGCAACTTCCACAGCTTAAAAAGGCTCTAAAAAGTGAGTGTGAGACCAGACGGCTCTGTTCTGTATCAACTTCATGTCCACCTCAGTGCAATGTGAGGCGAGCCGACCTTCGGGACAGACATCATGAAAGCGTCCTGGAGCACAAACATTGACTTAGTTTTTACACCAGCACAGAATCAGAACCACACTGAGCTTTTTCATGACGAAAGGTCTTCACCCTCCTTGTTTTTAAGCCCGTCCAAGTACACCGCTGAATTAGGTCCTTGTTTAAAAAGCGCCGGGAGCCGAGTCGTCCCCGAGAGGACGGAGGTGTGGACATGAAAGTGAGTTTAAGGTATGAAAACAGGTTTTAAAGGGGTTATGGATGTTTTAGGACTACAGTGGTCAAGTTCATATGCATCTGATGGGAAATCCCTCATAAGACTTAACTGCTAGAGGGGTAATGATTCACGACACATACTGTGGAGCCTGGACAGGATTAGGACTGCATCCTGATACGACAACAAAGGAGGGTTAAAACATTTTGTATTTTTGCAGTCAAAAACAGAAAAATGTATTGCTTTAATTTCTGAAATGAAGATTTATTCATATAATAACTAGACACCATCAGAATATTGATGTATTGTGCAATTTTATCAACCTTGACTTGAACGAGATGATAGTCCATCAGACTGCTAAATCTCTGTTAACCAGGGCTCAAAAAAACACTCACTCTTTCCCTGTTTATTCCATTATAATAGCTAATATATGGTGCATTACATAAGCTGTAAACTTAATATATTTTCCATTACCAAAACTAACACTCAAATAGATGTTGTGTCTTTACGGCTAACAACTAAATATACATAAATTTTAAATGTACAACTAAATATATGTTGTTTAATGGCTAAAACATATGTTACATTTCAATAGCTAATAACTAACTATAACCTACATTTAAATTTCAATATCTAAATATACACTGCATTGTTTTCATTTAATTAGCTAATAAAATTTACACTCAAATTTCCATTAGACAGTTGCTAACTAAATATATGCAGCTATTTGGTGGTTAGAAATTACATTAATTATACACTAATAACTAATACACTATACACTAATTTTAACAGTCAATAGATAAAACAGATGGCAATTCAATCATTTTATATTTAATAACTAAATATATATTACATTTTAAAAGCAGATCTCTAAATACATCTTATAATTATATTTACGTTGCATTTAAACGGCGGATGATTAAATGTATTGAATTTTGATCTGCACTATTCTCTGTCTAGTATGGAGGGAAACGAGTACTCTAGCATGCACAGTTATTGAACTAAAATTACAATTAGAATACTTTTATTGTCATTGAACAAGCAGTACAAAAAATTCAAAGTGCCAAAACTGGAACAGTGCAATAAAAACAGGAAATCAAACAACGTAAAAGCCAACGAATCACAATTGCAGTATTTTTAGTTTAATGACTGAAGCTAAAGTATTTATTTCCAACTGTAGATTAAAAAACACAATCAGTCTGTAGCTGTTTTCCAGGGAATTCAGCAGATCAGCGCCTTCCCAACGTGGGATTACAGGTCATTCTAACCGTAATTCTGTTTTACGGCCACACACTAGACTTCTGTCTGCATCCACGAGCTCTACAAGCCTCCGTCCCATTAATCAAGACCTTGAAATCTCTTCCTGTGTGTTGTTTGGTCTTAAAACACACACCTCCAACTGGGAGAAAGGTATTTGAAGCCTGGCACACACACACACACACACACAGCGAAAGAGAGAGCACAATCTTTTACTGTCGCACCATGGGACAAATGCACCACTACACAACAGAAGAGAGGAGGGGGGTAGAAGAAGAAGAAGGGGGAAAAAAGGGTCAGGCACCCCTCTCACTCTGGCAATCATAACAAAAGGGCTCGCAGCGCTCGCCGGGTCCGACAGGCCAAGCATCTGTCCGTCTCCGGGCCGGGCAAATGTAGACGTTACAACTAAACTACAGTTCCAATTCACCTGTCTGTTTGATGCCCGGCTCTCACACATGACAACACATTGATTTTACTTCTGCCGCCTAGCCGACGTGCGCGTGAAGGAATCCATTAGGCCGACACTTCTTGTTTCCACTGACTGACGGGGTGACAGGCCGGCGCTTTCCGCCCTCGTACGCTTGACAGACAGCTCGGCACTTAAACAAGCCGGCGAGTTGCTATAATAGTTTAAAACACTTTCAATTACCCGAGTCAAACAGATTCAGCCGGCCGAGCGCTTAAGGTGCATCTCTGCCGGCTCGCCGGGCCCCGAGGCTGCTCGCGGTCTGCCTGCGCGCAAAGGAAAAAGGGCCTCGATTGGCCTCGCTGGCGCAGGTTTTAAAGCGACAGGACATTGCGATGTGTGTGTGAAACCTTTTTTCCGTATCTGAACATTTCTGCCTCATGTAAACTTTGTCTTATTGGTCTGGAATATCTTCCGTTTTAATTTAATAACCCATTTTCAAGGCAGCAAACATCGTGTATGCGCTGTGTGCAAACGTCTCAGAGAATCTCTAATCTAAGGCTTTTCTGTCAATGCTATTAGCCCGCTTTAGACTGCTTTGCCCATAACTAATAAAACTAAAGCCACCATGCACATCTCCACAATTTGCTAAGCAATTAGCCTGCAGGGCCCACAAACAAAGGAGGCTTCACTGCTAAGTATACACACATGTCCTCGATATGTGTGTGCGTCTCTCTCTCTCTCTCTCTCTCTCTCTCACAGAGGATGAGCTAACACTGCTCATTGCAAACACCAGCACGCCAAAAATTAAGGTCAGATACGTAAACAACTCACAACCGTAAAGCTAGCGCACGACGACACGTGCTACGCTTTGGCCAGCCACAAACAGTCCGGCTAAAGAATGCAATGCGTCTCGCTTTTTTTTTTTTCTCCCGCCCTGTTTTCTGTCATTTCGTTTCTAAACAAAGCTGCTAGTCCCCTTAATGGCCAAGGTCATTTCCCTGCAGAAATCACGCGGCGGCTTTTCAGCGTGGTTGCCGGGCTTTTTGGGTTTATTTTTATCGCGGGGGAATTTGGCGAAAAGCTCATCCTTGTCATAATCATTTAGCCAACAGCTAGCATACTAATAAAATCCCGGGAAGGAATAAATTAAACTAAGTACTTGATTAAGAGGGCGCATGTGGCTGAAGGTTTTATATTTGGAGAGGAGTGGATTCATTTTATAAACGACTATTTTTTTTTTTTCCACTTTCCAAATAAAAAAAGACACTGTTTACAAAAGGGAATTTTGATCTTTTAAGTGTGCAATCGTCTTGGATTGTTCCGATTTTTTTCTGCAGAAGGCAAAGATTAAATATTACATTACAGAGTCGAAAAAGAGTGTGACAATGCAATAAATACTTAAACACTTTCGTTTAAATCTGGATAAAACAATCCTCTTCATACTAATACAAAGAAAGAATGTCGACAACCATCAAATCAACTTGAAAATGTTCCCAGAGTGACTTGCAAGAATCTCTTGCCGTCTCTGTTGGTCCGTTTAAGAGAGAGAGAGAGAGAGAGAGAGAAAGAAAGAAGGAGCAAGCAAAGAAGGAAGGAAAGAAAGAAGGAAGGAAGGAAGGAAGAGTGATGGCCCAGAGGAAATGGTGCGAGGAATATCATAGTGTGGTATGGGCCCTGATGGCTTCTGTAAATGATATGGGCTGCTCAGCGGTGGATGCTCTCCTCTCTCTTCTTGCCATCCCTGATGTAATGACCCGTCCATGCTAATGCCTCCGCGGGGCACTCAGATCCACTCCACCCCCACCTGCATCTCTTCCGCACCTAACCCTCCCCAAACTCCCCCCCACCCCACCCGGTGCAATACAGCTCGACGGCGGAGACGAGGGTCCGCCCCGGTGCGGACTCCATTACCTTGAACAGGTAGAACACAAAAGCTGCGACACACGATGCTCCAGCAGGAACCGCTTTAAATGGCTGGGGCCAAACCGCTGAAATACATCAACCTGACATCTGCTCTCACTCACTCACCCACACAACCACACACACACATCCATATGCAAACACACACACACACACATACGCATATATATATATATATAATAAAGTAGCTACATTTCTGTATGTTCAACAGTAAACAGTAAAGCAGATTTAGTAGTAGATTTAAATAATAGACAGATATAAATATTTATAGAATATATAGCATAGTACACACACACACACACACACACACGTGCGTATCATTTGCATATTGATTTGAATATCATTATATTCCGCACCTTGAAAACGTGACTCTACCACCTTGCAAAATACAAAAAAAGTTTACATTTATCTGGAGCAAAGTGTCATTAATCCTGCAAGTGGCCAGCAGTACGTAAAAAGGAAATTTTGTGCCGGTGTCCATGCAAAAAGCAGGGCAATTTGTAACCTAGTTTTGTATTGCAAAAGCAGACGAAAGTGATCGAATTTGGCGTTAAAAATTGACCAGTATTCACTGTTAAAGTCAGGTATCGTTAATATTAAATTGTCACAAGATTTGGTCATCTTCAAGGCAGATAAAACCATCATTTTGTTGCAAATCTAAACGTTAAAGTGAGTGATTTTTTGAAGTGTGAGTATTTGTCATAGTGAACGTATCACAGCCCAGCACCCAATGCAGCACAACTAAATGAGAGCTCTGCATTAGACCCGGCTGTGAAGGAGCAGTGGGCAGCTGACATGGAGCAGTGGACTTTTATCAGTCCGAAACTTGAACCTGCGACCTTCCGATGCACAGGGACAAATCCCGAACCGTTATGGTATCAACTGCCCCAGTTTAGAGAAAATAATAATAACGATAATGTTTAGCGACATTCTTTAGTTTATATCCAATCGTTTATTTAAACCTTGCGCCGGTGTCCAAACCCAAAAGCTTTGCCTTTGCGTTATTATTACAACTATTATTAGAGCATTCTGGAAACCAGAGCATGTGGAAAATTACTGCACATTTCCCCCCACCGACTTCTTTTTGACGCCTGTACCGTCTCAAAGTCACATTGTATGCGACTATCTTCTAAATAGAGTAAAATTCCTAAAACAAGCAGATAAAGTTTTCCAGCAGTAGAACTTAGTTTTTATCAGTTTCCTACCATTAGGTCTGAGTCTGTGGAGCTGCCGGTTATTTTGTGTGCGTTTTTTTTTTTTGGTTGTTTGCGTGCCTTTCTATCGGCTCTCACCACGAGCACCGAGGGCCTCTAATCATCAGCTCGCTCTCCCCCCCAAGAAACGTTAGACGCCAATTATCAAAACTGTGAAGTCACACACTTCTTCGTCCTTGATGTTTCACGGCCGGAGAGTAGAGATGAATGGATGTGGGTTTGGGGAGGGGTGAGAGGGAAGGGTGGGGGTGGGGATGGGGGGCTAGAGCGGGTCACGAAAAATATCTTCCAGAGTCTCTCCTTTCACACAACCCTCCTTAAACTGCTCAGGCCGCGGAACGGGGCATAACACTGTGCAGACGGCTAATCATCCAATTACATTATTGGTGACTCCCTTTGAATTTTTGGGGGGCAGGAAACGTGCTGACAATAACAGAGAAAATGAACAGATATCGGCATATAAACACACAAAGGGAGCGTCGCGGACGGACGACTTGCACTGGCTGCGATCTCACGTCATTTAAATAATTGATAAAATAAGACACAAAACTATGCCCTTGACATAGGGCTGGGCGATATGACCTCAAATCGCTATCACGATAAATTGAACATTGTACCGTGATTATTACTAATTCAAGATTATTTTGTTTTTCGGTTGATCCTCATAGTTCAGTAACAAGATGCAGTGGCAAACGGGTCGGACCAGAGTAACGTGACGACACCTACATTTTTAAGGAAACGGTACATGAACACATGCTGGGGAATGTATTAACAGAATTATTTATTTAAAAAGTAATAACAGAATTTTTTTTACTAATTGAAATAATCGTAACGGCAAGAATGATTCGATTAGGGGTTCTCTATGTCGGTTATGATTAATTCTTGATTAATTGCCCAGCTCATGTAAAAAAAAGTTACTTTTTCCAAGTGTCTTAATGTGCAAAAAAAGATGTAGGTTAACACTCTAAGGAGTACCACCTTATCAGCAGAATCTGATAGAAATTACAAAGACAATTGTTCTCTGAAACAATTACCCCACCCCGTACCCCCTCCCTGACGAAGATGCTGAAAATAGCCGTTGGACGACGGTGCGTGTGACTTGGCGCGGGAGGCCGCGGCATCGATAATCGTTGCGGCTGCGCCGATGGCGACGCCGCCAACCTCTGCGCAAGGTTACGCCATTAATACATCAGCGTTAAAGCCGGCGTCCTCGGCGAGCGCGGTGACAGGCCGTGTCTCTCATCCCCAGCGCGGTCAATAGCCGCAGGCGCCACGCACGCACCCGCCGGTGTAGAGTGACTCTCTCACCGCGGGGGCCCCCGTTCCTGCAGGCCCATTGATTTTCCTGACCAGGATCTGCTTTGCGTTTAACCCGACCATGTCACCTTGGTTTAGAGCACCCGCCCCCCACCCCCAGCGCCTCTCCACCCATCGATCCCCGCTTCCGAGACCGGGGCTCCTCCCCTCACGCCGCCGTTTTGTTTGGGTGAGCGCAGCCGGGGTCGAGGTGCCCGGGTCTCCGTCGGTGGTCGCGGGACCAGACGGGCATTAGATGGCCGATGCGCTTTATCACTCACTTTTATGCCATTTAGAATCAGATCCTTTTCAGAGCAAGTGGGGCTGGGTAATTAGACAAAAATGAATCAAAACTGACATTTAGATTCTCTAATCAACGTAATCTCGCCGTTTTGGGCAGACCAATACATTTTTAATGTTTTAATTCTACTAATACTTAACATTGTTATTATGTTATATCCCCTCAAAACGTTCTACTGCGTTTGTTGGCACGGGACTCTGCCCCTTCCTTGTGTTTTGTTCAATTATTTTAAAATCGCAAAGATTCGCATTGTCTTTCATTAGAAAAAAATATCCCAGCTTTAACACTTGAGCGTATTTACTGTACAAACCATGTCAGACGGGAAAAAACAATCGTTAATCATGATCAAGTTAAAAAGTTCAGTTTATTGTGGTACTGATTTGAGCAACTTTTGCTTCCTACTTCCTACCAGTCCGATTTGTGGTTCGGCTATCGGTCGACTCGACTCAAATAGCTGGATTGGGCATCGATAACATTGGACTGAACTATGGAGCCGATCTGTAAATGCACTCACACACAATTACATAGTTATGCATGGGAAGTGGCACTGCGGTAAAGCTGGTTTACTATTCGACATTCGCGCTAATTCGTACATGTTGATATTACGACGTGCAGAATAAGCGACGCACCACACTACAACCCCAAAAGCAAATCACGTGATTATCCTGATTAACCTAGGGACCGTCACAAAACTACAAAACTGTGTTTAAACAAAAATAAATTTAGATGTTTTTTTAAATAATACAAAATTTTACATAAACATATGGGTGTGTAACTATTACAGTGTTTTATTAGGAAAACAGTATTTCAGTCAAGTATTTCCTTAAGCATAACAGAATAATCGCAGTCATGTATTCAGACATTTTTAAAGCATTATTTTCTATTTTAAAAAGACTCAGAGACTGTATGGGATGTGTATCGGCATGGGCAGATATCCATATTTACAATATCGGTATCGTATCGGACATAAAAAAAGGGGTATCGTGCCATGTTTACTAATTACAGGGACAGTCTCAGCTTTAGGGACAGTCTGACGTTTTCTCTGGTAAACCTGAGAACTTTTTACTCTGGTGCTGTAGAAAGTGTTTTGACGCTTTCACAGAACATCGCCTCCTGGTTTGGGAACAGCTGTGTACAGGACATTAAGGGCCTACAGAGAGCGATCCGGGAGGTGGAACTCTGCACCAGATCAGACCTACCGTCTCTGTAGGACATTAACACCAAGAGATGCAGAACCAACCCAACCTGGATCATCCGACACTCCTCTCAACCCCAGTAACTGTCTGTTTGACCTGCGGAAATTAGGCAAACGATGCAGAAGCATTACGGCTGAAACGGAGAGACTCCAGAGGAGCATAGCGCTGGCAGCTGTTGAGCTGTTTTCGGTAACGCACACTGATCTCTCCCTGTCTGTCTTCATGACATATATAGCTTTATGTCCATCATTCAACAATGAGGCACGATGCACTTAACCACCCCTACTTATTAAGCTACGTCTGTTCTCTATGCACTAACTAAAGTTCGACCGATACCGTTTTTCCAGGGCCGATATCGATACTGATTATTAGGGCTGGGTTCAAAAAATCGATTCACCGATCAATATCGATTCTCGTTCTAAAAATACCATATCGATTCAAAAATTCGCGGATCTATCTTTTCCTGCGGCTATGCACTACTTCTCGCGACCGCGCAAGGAGAGCTATAAAAACGTGAGACCGGCGAAACCGAAACCAAATAGAGCCATGACTGAAGCTGCTCCGCTCAAATCACCGTCTGGCCTAAAGGCCGACGTTTGGCAACACTTCGGTTTTAAAACAAGTTATTTTATAACCAAGCAAAACTAGTATTGACGCAAAGAAATCTCTAAATAAATCAATATCGAATCGAATCGAGAACTGAATCGGATCATGACCTTGTGAATCGGAATCGAATCGATTCAGGAAATCAGCAACGATACCCAGCCCTACTGATTATTGCTAGTTAATAGCGATATTTGGAACCAACAGACAAACCCCAAGCTCAGCTGCAACTCTCCTGTCTCCTCTTCTCCTTCTCAGAGCTTAACGCTGCGCTCATGTGAGTGTGGTGTTAATGACAACAAGGCTTCAGTGTTGACTGGCTACTACTCGTGTGACATATAGCCAATTAGAGACTGTTGTGGGCGAGAGATTAAATAAAGCAGCGAATCAGGAGCAAACGGCACAGAGAGAAGAGACGGCAGTGGAGCCGCTGTAGCGCATCTTATAATTACTTAATATCAGTGACGCTGAAAATTAAACACCAAAATTCCTAATAATCGGGCGACCCTTAGCACTAACTTTCATTTTTCTCTTACAGGATTTGTTAACTTAGCTGGCAGTAACTTAGTTTTAATGACAGCTGTTGATTTAAGTCTAGCGTTACAGATTGAAGAACGTGGACTACAAAGCACTGTTGTACGTCACTCTGGAGAAGAGTGTCTGCTAAATGCTACAAATGTACTCATTAAAATGTAAATTATTTATAGTCATAGTTATTTATAGTAAAATTTTCTGTAATAATTAAAATATATATATATTAAATAATTGTCTAAATTTCACTTATTTCATCCATTTGTTAACATCTACGGGAATAACTGGAATTTCACTCCACGTTGCAAATAAAAGAATCTTGAGTCTCTCTGGAGCAACTTGGGGTTCAGGGGTCCAAACGTGGTAGTGCTGGAGCTAGAATACATCTCTTATGTCCAGTGGAGGTGGGGGCCTAACCAGCAAGACCCTTAACCCCAAATTTCCAAGGAGACTGTCCCTGCAATTAGCAAACACAAAAAGGTCCACAAATTTCCCATTTAGTTTACTACTCAGATTTGGGGCAAACAAATTTAAATCTGGCTAGAACATAAAGTAAGGTCCGGGCTACGATGTGCAATCAATTTCAAACTCAAAATCAGAGGGTTTCTCTCAGTGTCAAGAGTCAGTATTGTTAAAACAAATCAAATAAGCCCAAATTGCTCACAGAAATACTTCCACAATTTTTCTCTTTTTCCATCAGTAAACATTGTTCTCTTCCAGCTTGTCATGACGACGTCTTCGCTCGTCCGGAGCGAGGAAAAAGACGAAGCTATCCTGACAGGAGTGAAAAAAAAAAAAAAAAAACCCACCAAAAAACTGCCCCCTCTGCTGTTGTGCGCCGGCACACTGCACCCTCGACGCTGTATGTAAAACAGACATTAATAAAACATTAAAAGCCAAGGTTCTTTTGAATTCAAACCATAAAACATATGTCTTTCAGTGTGAACCTCTCCCAACCAATAGCCCCACGATTCCGGAGTTGGTTTGTGGAGCGTAATTACAGGCAAGGTCACCCCCATTTTACTCAAAGTCACTTTATTTTATCACTTTTCGACAAGGCAGGACAGCGGGTTAAAAAAAAAAAATTGAATAATAAATTCCTTCCCCCCACCTTCCCCAAATCCAGCCTTCTTTTAAGCTTTAGATGGACAAGAAAGGGTAATTATGCCTTAATTATTCGTATAACTTGAAGGCATTTTCAGGATTGATGTGTGAACAAACTTGGCCTTAACCACGTCTGGCAGACCTGCTGTCATTTGTTTAAAAAAGAAATAAATACATTTAAGGAAATTCAAGGATTAAATCAGGAATAAAAAAAAATTAAAGGGAGGAGGAAGGAAAAAAAAAAAAAAAGGAGAGGAGCAGTTGATTTCATGCCATCTCGTTCTCTACCTTTCTGCCGTTCTTTACAGCCCCAGCCGTTCCCCTTAAATACTACCGTATGCAAATGGTGTGCATGCAATTTGCATATTTAAGTATTTAACTCCGCATATTTATTGAATTTGGAAGCCTGGCTGATCATTGATTTATCCGCCCCTGGCAATCATATTTCCATATTTGTACGATTTTAATGACGGCGATAATTCAGGGACGCGCCGCGTGTATTTTTTGAACGATATGTTTAATTACGTCCTCAAAGCATCGCGGCCCTACATCCTGATGGATTGGCGAGAGAGAGCGTACGGAAGGCCTTCCACCTCAGATTCGGACGGGAGGAGGAAAAAAAAAAAAAGAGAGAGAGAGAAAAAGAAAAAGGACGTAGCGACGACACGCTCGCGGCTATGAAAATTAGAGAGAATAAATGTCAGTAAATCTAAAAGAAAAGCATAATGTACAAAATTGAAAGGAAGAACCAACGAACGAACCAACGAACGGGGAAGGAAAAGAGAGAGAGAGAGAGAGAGAGAGAGAGAGAAAGAAAGCAAGCATGCAGGCCTGCTAACCTTTGCACATAAACATGTGATTAAATCTGACACTCCTTCACGACAAATTCAATCAGAGCGGGAGAGGGATGCTGCTCAGAATGCAGAACCTGGCCCTCTCTGCTCTAAAGGGGAAACTTTCGCTGCCACATCGCTTTATCCAGGGTGTCACTATTCATGGGTTCCCCAACGGGAGGAGAGGTTAAAGCGCACACACACACATACACACACACAAACACACTCTCACACAGACACACACGGCCAGATCGTAATAGTAAGACAAACAAATCCTGAAATGTATGCATTTTTATTACTCCTGCCCTCGTTCAAACAATGATTTGAACAACAATCCTGTAAAGCGATTTTATTTTTTCTTTAAAGACGAACACTTAATGGTTCATTATTATTTCTAATTCATAACCACACATTGTTAATTGTATTATTACGTTTCTGATGCAAAAAATTTGCTTCTCACAGAAAAAAAAAAACATTCCAAAATCTCTCTGAAACAGACTTTTTTTTTAAAAAATATTTTGATTATTTAGCAGTTTATGGTAACCGGCGGAATTATACGTGCTAAAAATGCAATTAAATAGATGCAAATCTGTTGAAACATATGCATAATTCATAGCGTCCACACAAAATGTCACACGATTGGTTAGCTGTTCACTCATTATGCTTATTAATTTTAATAAAGCAGTACAGTGAGAAGCCATTCAGTTTGGGATGATTTTTACAGCGTAGGTACCGAATCCTTTTTGAACAAAAATTATGATTTGACTAAATAAATAGCAGAATCCAATATTACAGAGTTAATTTCTTAATTTCTTAACTATATCTATAGATATATAGATATAGATATATATATGTACACACATCATATAATTTCTAATAAACTGAAATGACTGTAGTGTTGAAAGGAGACGTGTGTAGGAGCAGCGTCTCCCCTCCTGCATCGACAGGGTTATCAGTGCCAATGTTTACTTGCTCCTATTCATCTCCAATACACCCTGATTTGAATAGGCCCTTGTGTGTCTCTTATCAGATCTGGCTACAGAGAGAACGAGAGACTCCGTGTATGTGTGTGTGTGTGTGTGTGTGTGTGTGTGCGCGTACGCTCGTACACACAGCTACCTCCTTCTACGAAAGGCACCTGAATCTCCTGTGAAAGCATCTCCTGTGAAGTGCTCGAGTTGTACTACACAGCAGATGGAGATTAAGATTACAATATCCAACACCCTTTATTTTTTTAATCAATTATTATTTACTAGAGTGATTAGACTGTGTATCAATTTGTTTATTGCTATTATTATTTACTACAATTTATTATAACTGTTTACCTTTATTATTTTAAATATTACTTGTTCCAAATACATAAGTGAATAATTAAATGAACTGTATATACATATTAAAATATTATTAACCTACACATATTTGCTTTGCCTTATTTGCACGGAGAATAAATCACTATTGGAACACACTTAACATCCTGATCCTGTCAGAAATGTAGATGCGATTAATCTAACCAACAACTCACCGCTAACCTTCCTACCGTCTTCAACCCCAGCCTGGATTTTGTGTAAACAAGAGATCGATCCCATTCTCATCAGTTTTTTTTTTTTTGTTTGTTTTTTTAATTGTTGCACTTACATATATATAAACGTCAAATACAAATTAATAATAATTTATAATAATGCTCTTAATGGTCTATATGCACAAATCTCACACACGGTGTAACGTAACAGAGAACGCAGAAGCGAAGAAGAAGAAAAAAAAGAGAATCTCTCAGGCATGTGTGGTTAGTAAGAGAGGGGGAGGCGGGGGCACGGCCACAAAGTGCTGGAGTCTGCCGAAAACATTGCCACGGCCAGCGGCGAGGTCCGAGCCGGCGTCGGGGGCAACTGCTGTTAGCCCCGGAGTTTCGTCGAGTTCTCAGTATCGTGCTTCAGCATCAGACCCGGTGAGCAGGTCGGCGATATAATAATAATCGTGCATTATGCAGAACTCGTGTCCACTCTCACTCTCTCTCTCTCTCTCTCTCTCTCCTGAAGAGCAGAATCGCCGGCGCAGGATTTTGTACCTGTGCTGTAAATCTGAGGATTTATATTTCAGGGAGAGTGACCTAAATATTCAATATAATAAATTAATATACACTTAGCCTCAGCGAGAGAGAAAGAGGGACAGAGAGAGAGAGAGAGAGAGAGAAAGACGACTCCCTCATTATGATCAAGGGCTTGTTCATTTCAGAAGTCCTGCTCTCTAAGTGCAGGTTCTCTCTTCATTAAGGAACACCAGTAGAATAGTTCTCACTACACGGGCTTCGTCCTTGCAGTAATTGCCCTGTCGGCACACCCTCCCCTCCCTCCCTCCCTCCCTCCCTCCTCTCTTCTCTCTATGCCAAGCCTCTAAGGACCCGTCCAGCAGAGTCTGGGGTCTTTACCAGGGTTCACCTCCCACCTGTCCCAATAGGAGGAAGCCCACAGCGGTCAACAAGAAACACCTCTCAATTTTTTCCTCTCTCTCTGTCTCTCTTTCCTCGTCTTCTTTGCTCTCTCTCTGCCTCTCTATTTGTGGTCTCTTCAGAACTACGGTATATACGCCGGCGAAAAACCGCAACAGCATGCCCGACGCAAAAACAACCAACAATTCCGCACCCGAGCTGCTGTCAGGTGAGTTCTGGCCCTGGTTAAATATTTAAGGCTCCTGTTCTAACGTATGTATATACTGTATAACGAAAGAGGAATATCCTGTAAACCCCGGCGGCTCCCTCATCGCTGCCGAGTCTTATAGCGCTGGCTGAAAAAAGCAAGCTGACGCCATCTACTGACCGAAGGCGTCGACTCGTCTCTCCTACGAGCCCCCAACGTCTCTATTGGAAGGTTTCCTTAATTGGGAAATAATTGCTTTTTTTCTGGAAAAAGGGAAAAAAAAAAAAAAAAGCTTCATCCCGTCGCCTTATCATTTTTTTCCGGCTTCGCTTTCCGCCACGACATGGAGAAGGAGAAAGAGAGAGAGAGAGAGAGAGAGAGAGGGAGGGGGCGAAGGACTTCAATTAGCCGTGTTCTTGAAAGATGTTCTCCCTCTTAATGTTGTGAGCAAAGAACTTAAATTCGTGTAAATAACGAGTCTCAATTAAGAAGGCGAGGGAGAGAGAGCGTGAGAGGGAGAGGAGAGACAGGCCTTGGCCAATTATCCCGACTCGCCGGGTCTCTTGGGCCGCTTCGGCGGCAGAAGACTGCCGAAAAGCCTCCTTCCTTTTGCCTTTTGAACGCACAATAAGCAGAAAGCCCTCAAGTCATTAGCAGGACACTCTCCATTTTCCTCCCAAGTCCTGTGCGCAGCCAGCCCCAGCGCCGAGGCTGCTGTTTGGGAAATGGCCGCCCGGAGAACCGCCGCAATTAAACCTTTCACAAGCGGCGAAAGAGGTAAGTTGCCACCCCCCAACCTCTCCCCCCAACCGCGGCCGAGTCGCGATGCTGGATCGAGACAAAACGCCAGTCAAGTCGAGTGATGAAAATACTGAAATATTGAAATAGGAAGTTTATTGCCCTGAATGCAGACGAACTGACTAATATCGGCATGTTTTGGGGTTCCAACCAGAACCTGGACGATCACAATCGACATCATCGCATATCAATATCACAATTAATTGAACGTTTTGCCTTGATTATTATTAACGAACAAATATTTTGTTTTCATTTTTTGCCCTCAAGGCTTGTCCTGTAAATAAAAGATAACTGAAGTAAACACCCAAACGATGACGTCGCAAACTAGACTGGCCGCAGCGTGACAACACATGCGGCATTACGTTATTAAGGGGACGGGAACACGAACAGAATTCACATTTTCAGAATTATTATCTGATTTCATGTACACAGTAGTCGCGAGGGGCAGGTTAACGCTGATTGGATGTTCTGTATGTCGGGTACGATTCATTTTCGATTAACTGCCCAGCTCTTGTGGGCACTGATGGACCCTCCGCTCTCTATCTGACCCCGTGACAAGGAGAGACTGTGAACTCTGACCGCCCACTGATTCTCTCCTTCTAAACCACTCGGCTTTATACGTGAAGGGGACCCTTGTGGACGTTGCTGTGTGATGCCCTTTTAGAGATTATTGGTCGGTTTGAGATTAGCCGAGATCTAGCTTTCGGCACAGACATCCAGCATTTGCTACAGAAATTACAGAGAATTATTTCATATTCCGATATATTTTTATATTTAACACTTTAATTTCATAGATATTGATTTTCTCCCTTTGCACGTAATGGGTACAGGGTCGGAGTGTATAGAATTAAGCTGAGACTGCGTTTACAACACATTTGTCTTTTCAGTCCCTCACCTCATTCAGATTTAACGGTGCTAGAGTCACGCATTTACGCCAAACTTTTCTTCCAGACACTAGGGTGACAAGTGAGAATTTTTTCGTCCTCTTTGGTCGTACCCATCACCCTCCAACTGCGTCCCAGCTCGGCGTTAGATTGTACGCGGGATTATTCCTGCTTTACGTTTCTCCCCCGAAATGCTGTTACTCCCATATTCAGAGATTAATACGGAACACGTGTTTCAGTCATCACCGAGCCATTTAGACAGACAGAAAGTTAAAAAAAAAAAAAAAAAAAAAAAAGGGAATGGTCAGAGCGTTTCCTTCTCGCACCTATTTTAGAAGGAGCGCAGCTTTGCAGACAGGCAGTGCTGGTGTTTGTTACAGCAGGTATTCGTGCCATTTTCTGATGAGGTAATTGCAGAGGAGAAATAGCGTGGAAAGATATTAATATACAGTTAAGCACGCAGCCTCCACCCAGGGTCTGTCCTGTGTTTTATGAGACCAGTACGACTCAAAACAAACACGTTACAACCAGATAACACGGTTCTACACGCCATGCGGGTGCCTGAACCTGAGAGGGAGAAGTTTAAGCTGAAACTGTACGGGAATAAGTAATTATTGTTCAATTAGTTACACATTTTTAGAACTTCTTTTTAAAAATTACTTAAAAATATATATATAAACAGTCTTGGAATTAAAAAAAAAAAAAACACACTCCACATGCTTATATGTCACCCATCAGCGTTAAAGAACGGTATGTGTGTTCGTTCATTCTGCATTCATTCAGGCACACTGCACTTTAATTACACAGTTGCTACTGTAATATCCAATAAACCTTAAAAGATTTTCTCTACCTTATGTACGTATATATCGTATTTTTTCTCTCTGCTTTATTGTAAGATTCTTAACCCGTAAACTTTTAATTTCTAAATTCTAGTTTTTGGATCGTTCAGGATACATTTCGCTGCAGGCTGGACTTGTATAATTTGGATCTTGAACATTTGCCACAGAGAGAATCTAGACGTTCTAGAATGTTCTAGATTTTGGCCTAAATTTATGCAATAAAAGCTTTATTTATGATAAACCAGCATTTGGGATCGATGCTGAACCTCATATTTCATCACATGATATCTGAAGATGCTTATTAAAGCCCAGACTTTCAAAAATAATTACAGAAAACAAGCTTTTTGCATAACAGATATTTTACACATTTTGAGGCACAATAATTATTAAAAGAATGATGTGGCGAAGTGTGTGATTTTTTGAATAATCAAATGTAAACCTCAAATTAGATTTCTCCAATAACGGTAATTAGTGGCACTAACATACGTATGACATTTTACATGTACGTACATATATATATATATATATAGAGAGAGAGAGAGATCTCAGTCACACATCATGTAACTCCTTCACATACTCGAGGTAAAAGAACTTTCACACCGCGTTAAATCTGGCTTCATCTCCATTTATGGCCAAGTAAGATTTCGACAAATCTATATAAAGTATTTTATTCTCTCTTCTTTCGCTCCAACTCTCCTTCCTCCTTTGCGTCACCTGGTCCCTCATCATTTCCTGTCCACTCCCCACCCCGACCCCCTTTCTTCTGCCACTTTCTTCCATTTCCCATTTTTCTCACTCCATCTCGCTTCCATACCCCCCCCCTCTCTCCTTTTCTATCTTCTTTCCTTCACTCCTCTCCCTCCCTCTCTCTCTCCCTCCCTCTCTCTCTCTCTCGCCCCCCCTCCCCTCCCCGAATTGAATGCACAAATTACATCCCTCCACCTTTCACTCCCACTAAATCTTTCCTTTTTTCCACTTTGCTGAGCCTGAATATTTTATTCCTCCCATCAAATATGCATCCCATTAATTAAGTTAAATTACTCTTGACTGCCAAATATCCTCGGCCGATGACTGTCAACACAAAATGCATGGCTTTGAACTTCTAATGACACGGGCCTCACTCGCGGCTGAGTTACACCCTTCAGAAAAAAAAAAAGGAAGAAGAAGAAGAAGAAGAAAAAAAAAAAGAAAGCAAGCAAGCGTTCCGCGGGCAAGCGATCGGCCCCCGTCTCCTCTCTGCCAGGCTGCAAAATTAAGTGGCGGTTTCTTTTTCCTCTGGCTTTTTTAACAAGCCCACAATGGATGACACGCGCGCTCTTGACAAGCGAGAACTTCCATTTTAATTATATACCTTTTCCTCATCTTTTAATTGCTGTTGTTAATCAGTCATTAACTTCTGCCGCCCCCCTCCCGAGCGCGAATCCTAAATCAACCGGCGGCGCATCGCGCTTCCATAAATTCCATCGCTCGCTCTCCCTCGTGCGCGCTCTAACGTGTAATTTCATTTATTTTTAAAACTGTCATTTTCCCAAACAGAGGTATTTGTTATTTGTTCTAAAGGAAAGAAAAGGAAGGGGTTGGGGGGAGAGCGGGTGACAGTAAAGGGGATTTTAATCATAACTTGCATTAAATTATCCATCTCCGGATGTGTCAGGGAGGGAGGAGGGTGTGGAGCGGGAGGGAGGGGGAGTGATGGTGGCGGTTGTGGTGGAGGATAAATTTGAGACGACGCTAAGACGCTGCTATTGAGTAATTGTGTTCCGCGCAACACTAATATTACCGCTGACTGATTCCAAACAATGGTGATTGAGCTATCGGGCTATTTGCTTTTCACCCTCCCTGGATAATTCCAACCTGTCCTAGAAGCCAAAAGGATCTCGGTACGGGCGCCGATACGCCACTGACAATGGGCCTATTTGTCTCTCCTCCTCCCGAAAGGAAACAGATGTTCGGGAGAAGCTGACGCGCCGCAACGTGAGCCAAAGCGTTGCCCGGCCTCATTCGACAAAAAAGAGCAGGAGGAGGAGGAGGAGGACGAGGAGGAACTGGGAAAGGGGGGGGGGCACCTCGATATGATATGACAGACAGGGACGGGCCCGGTTGACGGCGGGAAGAAAAGGTCTCAGCCCCGCATTGTCGTCCCGGTGGCACCCTCGCAGCCTCAGAATAACCCAACACTACGCCCACGTGGCACTGAGAGAGAGAGAGACGCCGGAAAGAGAGTTCTCAAGAATTTTGGCCGAAATTTGTGAATGCAAACCTCTATTCACGAGAAAGCAGCCTTTTAGAAAGAGGCGACAAATCTATTTTTTAACATGATGGTTTTTTTTCTAAAACGTGATTTTTAAAAACAAGTTTAAACAGTTTTACATAGTTTGATTTACTGTAATCATCAAATTAGATGCTTTTTTTTTTTTTTTTTTTTACTGAAGTTGGTGCACTATATGACAGAACAAAAGTCGACCCGTTTTATTTTTTTGCTGTGGCATATCTTACCAAATCTAAAACATTAATATAATAAACACATGCAATTAAGGTTGGGAAATTAATCAAATACTAATCGAAACCGATATTCAGAACCTCTAATCAAAGTAATGTTTTATTTGAATTAATCTCAGTCGTTTATACTTTTTTTGTAAATTGTTCATATTTTTACCCCCGTTTTTTCTCTCTACAAGCATACAACCACATGCCTATATGTCTGCGGCTACGTCTGTGTGGGTTTCCTTCAATTATATTAAAAACACAAAGATATTAAGAAAAAACAACATCCCAGCGTTTGAAGATCGTTACAATATTTAAACATAAAAACCATATATTTACATATTACACATAAATACAGCACAAGCCTTATGAGTAAACTATTAAGGCCAAAAAGAAATAAAACAATGATGGATTAATCACGATCGAGGTAAAATGTTCAATTACTTGTGATTGGCGAAGGCACTGATCTGATATGTGAATCGTATATCGCTCTGATAAGAAATCCAATAGCTGGGTCCGATCTATGAAGCCGCAAGCCATCTGTAAATGCACGCACGCACAATTAGTTATGCATCGGAAGTGGCACTGCGGGTAAAGCTGGTTTAATGTTCAACATTTGTGCTAATTCCTACATATTGATATGACAAAGAGCAGAACAAGCAACGCAACACACCACAACCCCAAAAGCAAATCACACGATTACACTGGTTAATTTCCTTAACACCACCAGCTCTCGCTCGCAATCTGTGTTCCTGATGGTTTTAAGTACTGCAGCATTCGGGACGGTCACAAAATTACAGAACTGTGTTTAAACAAAAAAATTTTGTGACGTTATTTAAATAATTAAACATTTCGCATAAACATATGGGTGTGTAATTATTACAGTGTTTTAGTTAGGATATCAGTATGTCCTTAAGCATAACAGAATCATCTCAGCCATGTATTCAGATATTTTTTAAAGCATCACTTTCTGTTTAAAAAAAGACTCAGGGACGGTATCGGATTCGTCTCGTATCGGCAGATATCCATATTTACAATATCGGTATCGTATCAGGCATTTTTAAAAAAGTGGTCTCATGCCATGTCTGCTCGTGATATTGATTTGAGGATGCTGAGGACTACATGCAACATAAACACTGTATATTTTTCAAATACAGTGCCTTAAAATAGCTCTACTTGGAAAGCGATTTTGTGGGGAATGGATCTACATAGAAAATCAAACAATTTTATTAGGACAAAGGCGTTTTATTCTGAAGACTTTTGAGAGTGGACCATCCTTTCAGAACGCTCACTGATGAGTGCTTTCATCGAAACACTCTTTTAAACGTTTCCCTTAAGTATCAAGCAGCCAAAAAGTTGCAGCCGGAAGCGTTTAATGCCCGTTTTATTTGCTTACATGGCATTTCTCGTGTGCCCATCATGATGCTGAAACGATCTATTTGATTTCATTTCTAATCATTCGAAAGCACATATAAATTACGGCCTCTTCTTTAAAAAACTCAAAAATTAATACAGTAGCTACTTGTGTGTCTGCACGAGTTTGTAGAGCGCAGATCACCCAGCTGGTTGTTCTGGTGTTAAGCGGTTTGCTCAAGGGCAGCCGGGCCGCTTAATATCAAGCGGAAAAGGGCAGGCCAACCGCCCCACCCCGCCCCAGCCCGCCCCTGCCCTGTAAAAGTGTCGAAAATTTGTTGTGGGAAAATTCATTAAAACACACCGGCTCCCTCCCAGCATGCACAATCAGACCCACATTAGACTCGGCTCACCGTAGCTGTCAGCGAGGCCAGAAAAATCACGCCGGCCCGCCATTTATTCTCAATCTGTCAACCGCGGCGCCGTGTACCTTCTGTAATCGACGGAACGTACACGCGCAAGGACGTCTGACTCGCTACCGTTACACTCGTTCCTCATTCAAGCGCTAACCAGAGGCTCCCCGCTTTATAACGCCAACGCCGGCGGACGGGATTTGAGACAATAATCGCTGGGAGCCATAATCTGACGCTCGCAACGGGCCGCGTTAACGTCGGCGTACGCCGAAAGGCCGCGTTCCCAGCCTGTTATTTTAATGCTGGTGGTAGAGGGATATTTTTCTTACACCTCGCACCATACTTCAAACATGTAATTATGATCAATGACTTGGCTGACTTGCTATGACAACAAGTACTTAAGTCATGCTGATATGAAAAGGTCTGTAGCGGATGGAGAAACACACACACACACACAGACACACACAGTGGTGTAGGTTTCATTATTATTATTATTATTATTATTATGTGCACCTCTCATAACAGCCTGACTTCAGCGTGTATATGCAAACACACAAAAAATCTTCAAAAATCTGAAATCTCTAATATTTTACACTGATTTATCGTCGGCAAACACATAAATTTCCATAACTTCCACTGATTTATTTTCAAAGGTTTAAACATATCCCTACAGACTGCAGGACGTTGGCATCTTTTATGCAATATTACGTGAGTGACTGATTATTGGTCATTGTGAACACTGCACAGCACAGCCTTGCTCATGAGGTGCCACCTTTATCGGTCCAGGATTCGAACCGGCGAGCTTCCGACCTAACCGTCACGCTACCGACTGCCCATGTTTACTTATGCGAGATGTGTTCTGTTCCACAGGTGAGAAGTTTAGGATTCGGTACAAAACTGAGATATTTGTCTAAGGACCAAGAGGTCGTAGGCTCAAATCCAGCTCCAGCACGACATCCGTTTGGGCCCCTGAGAAAGACCCTCAACTCCTCAAAGTTGCTCCAAGGGGGCTATGGAAGTCAATAAGAACTAACGGGGGGGGGCGAGGAATTAATCGCGTAATCTATACAATGGCAGACCGTAATCGGTTACAACAGAGGGTTTCAACTGGAGGTCCGCTGCCCCCTAGTGGTCCGCGGCAGCATTGCAGGAGGTCGGTGACATGCAATTTTTAAAAAAGATTTTTTTCATTTTTCAAAACATTTCCAGATGATTTGGGCGTCTTTATGAATAATGAATTTAATGCAAATAGCTAATAGATAAAAATATTCCCCCCCTCACACATTCCCCCAGAGTGGTGGTCCCTGGGAAAGAGGCAGTTGAAAAACCCTGGATTAAATCATAACGACCCTGCTTGGTGATTTTCTGACTGCGACATGAAAATTCTAGTTAAAAAGAACATCCCAGTTCGTAACTACGGCTGCACGATCTACGTGAAATGTGTAGTCATGTAGAAAAATTGATGGCAAGCATCATGACACATCGAGGTATCGAATCAAATCGATTACCTAAAAATCGTAATCGAATCAAATCGTGAGGCCAGTGAAGGTTCACACCTTTACTAAGAACAAGCAGACGCTGTCTTAAACCCTTAGTAACTCTTAACATTTTTATCTCCAAATAAAGACGAACGCATGACAAAATTCTAAACTCCACCATAATCTGGAATCCTCATTTGGGAAATTTACCATGACGTTGTTTTTTTGTTTGTTTTGTTTGTTTTTTTTTTTGCAAATAAGAAACCAGGATTCCGGAAAAAAAAACAAGACACCAAATCTGCAGAAGAAAAATGCAGCGTCTAGACAAAAACCAAAAAAAGAAGAACCTCATCTATTTCGTTAAATGAATTATGCAAAGAGGGGTCCCGGCTCCTCATTGGTTAAAAGTAAATATTTAATATTCATCGGTGCACTCTGAAATTACGAAACACTTTGTGTGGCTAAATGTTTTTCCTGCCCCTGCGAAAATTGCCCATTTTGGCCAATTTGGTCCCGCGCCCCTGAAGACTCTTGATTTGGATGTATCGGGCTTTTAAGTCGGCGGCGCTTTTGTGCGCGACTTCTTGGTGTTGTACTGTAACCACAAATAAATGGCTTTCACAATTAGAGGTTTAAATAATGCAGCGGCTCACGCTCGGTCGTCGCGCGGGATTCCAAAGAGCTTTCTAATGCACATAATGATTAAGTGTAATTCAAATACCAACTGTGTTGTTCGAAATCTGACAGGCAATAATTTGCTCTATTATATTGTGCCATTTAATTGCCCGCTACCGACATCCTTTGACACGTCATGAGGCAATGATTTACAATTACTCCAGCAGTGAAGCTTGGCGAATGACAATATAATCATCTAAATATCCCCCCTTCCTCGTCTGTCGCAACTAGTAAGGCGAGTAAAAAAGAAAAGGGGGGGAGAGGAAAAAAAAAAAAAAATAGTTAGCGCTTGTAGTTTTTAAACTGGATTCCATTCGAGGATTAGAAAATATCAGGGAGGAGGATGATGTGGAACAATGGGGTCTCGAGTTAAGAGCCGGTCGAAGCCGGATGAGGGAGTCGAGATGAGTTTGATTTGCTGTCGGGGGTTAGGCCTCACACACACACACACACACACACACACACACACACGCACGCACGCACACGGACGCTATAGACGAGGCCAAAGCCTTACTGATGTCAGACTTTAATCTTAATGGGGGAACAAGACGAAGTGGACGGTCTGAAAACAGGGACGTTAAGACCGTCGTCGACTTGATGTAACTTTATCACGCCGGCGAGGAGGACTACAATAACAACTGGAGACGGCCCCGAAAATCCGTACAGTGTTTATGCTCCGCCAGGCAGACATGGAATGAAAATGGTTGGGGGTAAGGGGAGGGGGAAAAAAATAAAAAGGAAGTCATCAACCACATCCAGCTGAGGAGGCAGAGGAGGAGGAGGAGGAGGAGGAGGCAGCAGCAGGAGGAGGAGAAAAAGAAAGAAAAAAGGTTGGCTCGAATAAAGTTAAAGTATCCTGCCCTAATTTGAGTGGGGGGAAAAGATGGAAAACAAGTTTGTTCCGTATTAAACCAATGTTTCACAGCATTTAAGGAGCTCATGCATAATTTAGCCGGTACAAAAACGAGCACAACATGGTTGGCTGTGTGTGTGTGTGTGTGAGAGAGAGAGAGAGATGGGGGGGTGGTTTGGCGGGGGTCCTTAGAGGGAAGCCAAGGCTGCTGAGTGCACTGCCTGCTTTAAAATGATGGAGGAGAAGAGGGGATTCTCATTAAGTGGCTTCACTCCACCCCGAGCGGCAGACACAGGAGAGAGCGCCGGGCCGAAAATCACCGCCTCATGTTTTCCCCATTAAATATGAAGGATCGCGCAATATGTGCGGAGCGGCAGTTTGCCGGGGTCAGTCCTCCTCCGTCGTCGCCGCCGCCGCCGCTGCCGTTTCTGCTGCATCTGCAGGTCACGCCGTGATGGCCGACTTTACCCGTGTTCAATCAGGTCCCTCTGTTTTCGGAGAGACAGAGGCGGGGAGGAGGGGTGGGATTATAAACAACGCGAGGCAGGGGGACTTTTAATGAGGAAAAATTAGCTTTCGCCGGGACCGAGCTGGCCGAGCACGACCCGACTCGAGTGGCGGCTCCGTCATCGGCGTCGTCTGTGTGGTGGAGAAGCGGAACGAGGCGGCGATGATTCCAACTCGCGACGAGCCGCTTCACCTCTGACACGCGCTTTGACGAGATCCTCCGTCTTCTTCCTCTTCCTGGTCTCGTTTGTAAAGCCGGGCAGCAATCGGGCGTCCGACGAAGGCTCCCGCGCAACGATTTACAGGGTCGGGCCCGAAAGCTTCTAAGAATCTCGAACGCCGTCCCGCAGATCCTCGCCGAGGCGTTTCCCTTTGATCTCGTCCGTCTCCGACTTAACTGCGGCACGTCTGACCTCGCTAAAGACTCTGACCTTTCTCCCTCCACCCCCCCCCCGTCCCCCCACCGCCTCTCTTACCCGTGGGGCCTTCTGGGTTTCGACTTTCAAACAGCGGGGAGTCGGCCATTAAGCAGCAGAAGATGGGTGATGCTACCCACGGCAGCTTCTTCAAAAGTTGACGGATGGAAGGCGAACGCGGCCGGCCTGCGAGGCTTTTGACCATCGTTTGCGTTTGTTAATCAAACGTCAAACGTGCTGAGCGCTCAGGCTCAAGCAGATGGACTGGCGTTCTGCATAAACGTAAGGCTGGCAGCTGCTGCGAAGGCTCTGAAATCTTAACTGCTCGTCTAAAGGCTACATCTTTCGTTCGTTGTTCACATACTCTCACACTTATAATCACTCTTCCAATGCATGAGCTCAACCGGGCGTCGCCTCGAGGATGAAACTTCTTTTCTCAGAGTCTCGGTTCCTCTCAAGGTTCCTTCCCGTTTACAACAGAGTTTTTCTGTCGCCCGCAGATTTGTTTCTTAGAGGCTTGGACGCGGCAAAATGTAAAGCTGCTTTGTGACACAAAGTGCCACACAAATCAAATTTACCCGAAATTCAGGTCCTGTCTGAACAAGTCATGGTTGGGGGAACTGGAGAGTAAGACGTTGATCTAGAGCGTCCTCTCGCGATGAACGATGCACGGGGAAACTCTCGCGCGGGCACCCTCACACGAACACGAACGCTGGTGTCGCTGCTCGATCTGTGCATGCATGAGTACAGTTCTGTTGTCCTTATGGCTGTACGTGCTGACGCCCGATCGGCGAGAGTGTGCGCACAAATTTAAACTTTAAACTCAATTTTTAGACGTTGTAAGACATATCAAAGCATACATACACAGTCGCATGATACTTAATTTCCTTTAGCACAGCGTTTCACAATCCCAGTCCTCGCGGCCCACCGCTCTGCACATTCGGTATTTCGGTACATTCGGTATTTCCTGCACTGTCGCACGCTGGCCCTACGTTGCTAATTAGCTAATCAGTAGCATCAGCTGTGCTGTGAGTCGGGAAAGTCGAATCTGTGCAGAGCGGTGGTCCGTGAGGACTGGGATTGAGAAACGCTGTTTTAGCAGACGTCGAAATATATGACAAATACGGCCTACCTGCCAGACAAATACAGAGCTTTTTAGTTTACGTGATATTGGAAAACACTTCGCAGAAGAAGAATTAAAACTTAAAAGAATATGTGACCCTCCACGGCAAAACCAGTTGCTTGTCGCAAAATTGAGTTATGTTTTCATGAACGATACCTATATCGAATGAATCGGACGACGTATGACTGAGATATCAACATTCAAAGCAGTCGGGTTTCTCCTGTCACGCCAAGTGAGAAACGGAGAAATCTGCCTTTGAAGCCGTAGCACTCACAGACGCTTGGTGCGGTCGCGGCTACGTTTGTATTTACAGTAGCCTACGCTGCATTCACAGCTACACGGATAGCCTACCTGCGTTAGGTTAACTGAACTCGGGAGACGAAGATGGATTCCGCAGAAATATCTTCACGCTAGTCAACCAGTGGATTTACCGTAAATATTGGAGTAGAGCGGTCAAAACAGAAACTTTTAACATTCTGCTGGAATTGAATTCCTCACCTCAAGAAAGTCACGTTTTTAGGATGGAAAGGGTAAGTTTTTCAGCCAAATTTATTCACAACAGTACAGTATAGACCTTCCACTGTTTCAAAACACTAAAACAAAAATCCTAAATTTTACCCCACGCAACATAAACGCTCGTTTTTCTCGGAAACCTCCGTTGCGACAAGCATGTTTTATTCTAATGATTTTAGTAATATTTTAACACTCACGCAAGAGGAGCACGTCAGCTTACTGTCATCTTAAAAGTAACGATAAGAATACCGTTAACGTCCAGGTCGGTATGGTGTCATTACGATTTTAACGGTACTACTGCTCTTACCGGTACTGCTTGTCTCACCATCCCTAGACAGAACATCAACGCATGAAAGAACGAACCGAATTTCAAAAATGATGAAAATCACCAACATGAGCATGATTCAGTTGATTAAAGATTCTGAATGTCCGTTTCGATTAACTGCCCACCCCATGCTAACTTCTACAGCAGTGCCACGGCCCATTTTCGTAACCGAGAAGCTGCTCTATAAACCTGGCAAAGCCACCAAGTAAAAACAGTGCCTCCTCGAACTCTAATTTAGTCATCGGCTAATTGTGAGTGGACATCACAGACAGTTGCCCCCGCTCTGTCTCTCTCTCTCCCCACCCCCCACCCCTCTTCGTCCCTCCCCGGACCCGGGGAGAGGAGTGTGGCTGTAAAAGGTCAAAACGGCCGGCATTAATCAGATCGGCGTATCCGCGGCCCTCCCCTCCATCATTACCGCGCTAATCACGGAGGGTTTGGTGGTGGAGAGGTTTACTCCTAATTATTGTCATTAATAAATCAGACGAGTCAAGCCTGTCGGGATGAAAGAGAGGGCGTCCCTGCCCGCCATCCATCAGAGCGCCGGAGAGCAACGGGTCCGGCCATTAGCAGGCCTCCGAGACACACCCAGCCAGAGCTGCGGGAGGGCTCTCCGACTGCTTTGGACGCACAAACACACACACACTCCTGTGACTTTATCAACAAAGACAAGACATCTGAGTGAAGAGAAGAAAGCAAGTAGTAAAAGTGAAACTTGACGGAGTAGTTTGGGGGTTCGGTTGTCGAGATCTTTTTTAAAGGGTTACAGACGCGTTTTCGTGACTTTTACTGCGCAAGCAGATCAAAACGGAAAAGAAAAACGGCACTCATTATTTTAAAAGACTCAAGGCAGACGGTACTTAAGGCAGAAAAACGACTGAACATGTAATGGGAGGGAAAAACGGCAAATCGCCTGTTATCACTTTGCGGGCGAAATAACAGTCGCAGCAACGGAACACTACGCGAGACTGAGATGCGGAGTCACAGACTGGAGTAACATTTTAAAACGCTAATTACAATCACGGGGCGACAATGACATTTGTGAATCTTCCTAAACATTTTAAATAATAACATAAAACCTACATGTGTTACTTATTTAAACGCTCGCTCCCTTTTAATATTCCTTAAAAGTCTAAAAAAATGTGTTATCCGAAGAGTAAACAACATACCGGCTTCGCCTGCCGTACAGCTGTCACAATTTACGGAACGTATGGTGGAACGTGTGCAACATGGCCCTGGATAAAGTTGTGTGCGGCGAAGTCGTGGCTAAAAGGAAAGATTTCGTGCCGCTTTTGAGGGGCAGCAAAGGCGAGGAGCCAAATGAAATAACCAGCTCATTAACCGTGAAAGCCAGGCGACGCGTTTGTCCTTAAAGTGGGCTGCAAACTAGCTTTTTTAATATTGCGCAGCGTCCACTGGCTTCTTTTTATTATCATTTTTATTTCTTGCTCTGGACGGACTCTGGGCGTAATAATTATTTACTCCTCGTAACCCCTCGGTAGCGTGTTAGGATTTATTAGGCGCTTTGTGGAGAGATAATGCGGTCGCATGCGGTTCACTCACTGCCAGGAAGGAGACGCATCAGATCCTAATGTGCTAATGAGTAGCGAGACGCTGCAGTTAGTCACAAAGCAGCCACGGCTAGTCTGCTGCAGTCTGTTTCTCTCCAAACCGTAAACACACACACACACACACACACACACTCTCTCTCACTCACACTCACTCACCAGTCACAGCTTGGGATGCTGACTGAGCTTGAAGTGTGTGCGTGCGAGTGTGTGTGTTTCCCATGCCGCAGGGAGAGAGGGCTGGAGAGAGACGTGGCATCTCACTGCCATCACATCTCATCAAATTAAGGGAGTCCATTCCACTTAAATGAGTTCTGTGAATCTGAAATCGACCATTAATGCAGTGTCATGTTAAATTAATACTGTCATCTAAATTGCTGGTATGAATCTTTCCCGTTTGAAATGAGACCAAGAATGACTTATTCATTCCCTACTATCTCCTCTGATGTCATCCCCATTAAGCATATCCAAGCAAGCTGTCGCCGCTCAAAAAATCATCATCCGATATGCTGATCGCCCGCTTCAGAACGCCCGGCGCCATTTCCAGCTTCTCGCGCGCCACGCCGGGTTGGAAGTGACAAGCAACCAGTGAGAAATCATGATGCTTTAAGTGGAGTTGAGAGAGAGAGAGAGAGAGAGAGAGAGAGAGGGGGGATTAATATCTCGGGCGGTGTTTAGGATTTTGTTTTCTGACGATGAAAGTTCGCTAACTCTTTGAAATAAAGCTTGACTAACTTTAATGTCGTGCTCTTTTGAAAGAGTTTCATATTAATATGGGTTCATTCGAGATGGAACCGATAAGACACTATATAAGTAGATCACGACTGCAGGTCAGAAATGAAGAAATCGAACAGGAAGTGCTTATCATTTATATAATTCCTATAAACATACATAATATGCATGTGACATTCCAGCATAGTCATTTTGATGTGCAAAAATCGCTGGATGTGCAATATCGATACAAATTAAACCAAACATGTCATGCTGCAACTTTCTGTTGCTTGATCCAACATGAAATATTCACCCAGGTCTCAATTGCCATGACTTATCTACATGCGGAGGAGGTTTGATCATTCGAATCGGATGAATCTGAAAAATTTTTTGCAAGTTAAGATTTCCTGGGTAATGTACAACAAAGTTCAAGAGCCTTTCGACTTAAAAAGTATTTTTCATATATATTTTTTTCCATTTAAATCCATGCTCGCATCCAATGCAATCATTTCCCCCCCCAAACAGAGCAATGCAAGTCAAGGGGTAAAACAATAAAAATAATAATCTATATTTTTTTTATACCCCAATGTTCAATTTTCTTTAATATCTCAGATCCCAATTATAAATATAATAATCATCATTTCTCTTAGTAAAACACATTTTATGTTGGACTAGTTCATATAAAGCCTAGCAGTTTTACAGAAAAAAAATATATATATACACATACAGTACTGTGCAAAAGTTTTAGGCAGGTGTGAAAAAATGCTGTAAACAAAGAATGCTTTCAAAAATGGAAGTGTTAATCATTTATTTTCATCAATCAACAAAATGCAGTGAATGAACAACAGAGAAATCGAAATCAAATCAATATTTGGTGTGACCACCCTTTGTCTTCAAAACAGCATCAATTCTTCTAGGTACACTTGCACATAGTTGTTGAAGGAACTCGGCTGGTAGGTTGTTCCAAACATCTTGGAGAACTAACCACAGATCTATAATCCTATAATCCTACAAAATAATATAATGACTATAATCCTACAAAATCCCTGACTTTGTGCTAGTGTACCTATAAGAATTGGTGCTGGTTTGAAGGCAAAAGGTAGTAACACCAAATATTGATTTGATTTAGATTTTTCTTTTGTTCGCTCACTTTGCATTTTGTAAATTGATAAAAAATAAACAATCATTATTTATATTTCTGAAAGCATTCTTTGTTTACAGCATTTTTTTCACACCTGCCTAAAACTTTTGCACGGTACTGTACATGTTTAATAGATAGACAGGTAGACAGACAGCCAAAAAGATAGACAGATACTTTATTCGCCCCCTTGGGCAAAAATGTGTAAGACAGCGAGGACAGGACAAGGACAAAGAGTCACTAAAACATGGGTCAGGTTGATAAATAAATAAGTAAATAGGTGAATAAAATGATTAACATAACATAAGAAGGTGTCACACTAGTCTTAGCTGAGTTACTGAAAAGCCTGATTGTAGTAAATGTGAAGCAGATCATATTCACGCTTACGGCATTAACCAGACGCTGATTTTCGAGACTGATTTCCGATCCCTAATGACAGGCCTGGAACAACTTGGGGTTAACCTTCATACTCAACATTTCAATGCCTGTACTGCTATCAGAAAACTAACCTGTTAAATCATTCTTCTACGCCTCCGCTTTAATACAATTCATGCTTTGGACATCAATAAGCAGGAGATGTATTTCCGCGTCAGACAAGCTGACCTCCGGGCATCAAGAACAAACACAAAAGTCTTTAATCTCGCGCACAGGCATTCCGATAAAGCGGTAACGTGTAGGCAGCTCGATAAATCAGTATTGCCAAGTGCATGGGCAGCTGATTCTCCTGTGGCAAAGTCGCAGGGTTTAAATTGGAGGTGCGGTCATTTCCAATTAGGAGACACCTCATTTTAAAAGCCAAATTGATTCATTGGCTTTAGAAGTCCTCTTAAAATGTTGATACCGTTGATTAATCCACGAGAGTGTGGGGCTAATTAAAGTAATCTGGGAAAAAGCCAGTCCTAATAAAACCGCCCGAGGTCAACCGTCTTCCCGCAGGTGAAGCTTTAAGTGTCTCATTTGTTGTTTTTAGGAACATGCACGCTTTCACACCAACTCAGAGGCTTCTAAATGGGCAGTTTACCCGACTCGCGTACAGTTCATTTGACTCCTAGAGTCTCTAGTCAGATTTGGTGTTATCTCTGTTGAAGTTCAGATTTCACTATACGGGATCGGGGATCAAAATAACAGGCTCAAATCTGATTCCTTTGTGTCTTCCTTTTTTTTTTTTTTTTTAAACCCAATCAGATTTGCGAGCTTAGACGCGACATGCCGTCGTTTGCTGAAAAGCGTTTATAAACTCGGTCTAAGACAGGGAGTCGTGAAGAGGAGATTCAGCTTCGGTGCAGATACGGATCAGATATGCGGGCACAAATCAGATCTGGCTGTCTTAAGTAGCCATGAAATGCATTCCTCCATTTTCTATGCTGATACCGCCAAGTCTCTTTTTTAATCTTTCTCCGTCTGTTCACTCTGGTTTTTGCACATATAACCTACTGAATAAAAGGGTTTCCATTCGGCCGTTTATAAAATCTCTTTTTACAAAAATCACCTTTAGATGATGCTCTAGGAAAACGAAAAGGTGAACAGCAAGATAATTAGGTTTCCCCCACTAAAGGCATCACAACACAGGATTTAAAGGGAATTTAAAGTTGGTAATGACCAAGTATTTGTCGCCATCTAGTGGCAAACGGGAGCATGTTCGTGCAGCTTGGGGAAAGCTTTGGGGAAAAACAGTTGGGCGAAATCTTTACAAGAATGTAGTAAATAAAAATCAGCACATCGAACATAATGAAGTAGTGAATGTTGTTCTTAACCGATGAATAGCCTCAGACGGTTAGTGATACTGCATTTCTCCTTCGTGATTTGTATTGACCGCATGTTTTAGAGGTTAGTTGAAAAATGAAGCCCATAATGAAGAAATGCAGGTCATCTAGGGCAGGAAAATGGCAAAATTCAACCCAAAAAAAACCCAAACACAATGCTCCCCCCCCCAAAGAAAACCCCTAACACTACTGTTAAAAATAAGATTGGGTGAGTTCATTTAGCCGAGTCCAAAGGTCAGAATAAAGCGTTACACCTTTTTAAAAGAGGTTCATGATGACCGTTGGCAACTCATTGAGGATTTGATGCTAGTCAAGGCTTCCAAATCAAATTTTTAACACTGCAAACACCTAAAAAGACAAAACACAGCAAAATATAAAAGTAAAATCGGCTTGTAATGGCCTAAACCGGCAACCGGGATACGCCAGACTGGGTTTCGTCAAGAAGGGCAGGTTTCAGAAGGTCAGAGTCATCTCACGACTGTCTTCTGAGCAGACCGGTATAGAATAAACCTTGTTTTCAGTCTATAGGCCACAACACTGAAAGGGGGGAGGTGAGGCTAGAACAACAACCTGCACTCGCTTTGAGCCGTGACATCCTTTCCACCGATCCAGCCTAATCCGGCGTGGCTGCGGAGCTCAAAGCAGAGCGCGGTAAACACGGCTCGGCTCTCAGACCCGCCTCATCCCCGCTGACAGGCCCCGCCACGGGCCACGGTGTCTCGCAGGAGCGATGCGCACTTTCGGCACGCTGAATTTATGGTGAGAGAAAGCAGGGGAGAAGGGTGGGGAGGGGGAGGGGGACCAGTCCGACGAACCTTTACCGTTCGGAACGGAGCAGAGGAAACGCAGAGACGTAACGAATCTTAAGGGCAGAGACAGCCTGTCCGCTCCCATTTGCCGAGCGGACGTCACGGAAAGTTAGCGCCACCAGACAAGTTTGTCCATTCGGATCCGTCGTCCACCTCGCCCGTGCCGCACCCGAGGCTACCGGTCGAGGAGTGGAAGAGGAGGAGGGGATGGTGGGGGGAGTGTGGGATGGATGTGACCTCCCGCTTGGAGAGGACGGACCCACCGGTGCGCTGTCATTCCACCTGTAGGCAGCGTGCAGACGCGGATTTACCAGGGCAGGAATATTTTATTCTCCCCATCCTCCTCCTCCTCCTCCTCCTCCTCCTGTCACGGCATCAAAGGCAAACGCTGAACTGTTTGGGCTGTGAAGTGCATTAAATCAAAAAAAAAAAAAGAAGAAGAAGAAGCACAGAGAGTATGGCGTGACTGCTTCGGAGCGCGCATTTGCACAAAGGTGAAATATTTTTAGTTGACAGTACGGCTAGGCGCTGTAAATAATGGGATGTCATGAGGCATTGGATATCAGGAGTGATTGTGAATGCCGCGCTAGCCTGAAGGGAGCTAACCTGTCCGCTCTTGGCCTTTGAGGTTGCATTGTTTTATTTGGAGCCTAACAACCAGGAGCTACGCTTTTCACAACTGTCACGGCGGGGATTTTTGATCTCGGACTTTTTTGGTTTTTCGCTTTTTAGGTCGGAATAAATAGTCTAATGGTCGACAAACATTACTCATTTTTGACCCTATTACTGTTTTATTAAATCAGCATTTTAACTCATTTCATCTAGATAATTAAACATTCATAGTAGTTAAGTGTTAAGTGGGCTGTATAGTTAAAAGCCAACAAAACCCAGAAATGTACTGAAACAAATATCATCGTATGTATGATGTGCATGAAAAAAATACATAAAATATAAAAATACATGCAATATAAAAAGATCTGAACAGGTCAGTTTGGAAAGAATTTGACTTCATATGTAAATGCATCTACAAATCTAAGAAAAAAAAAAGTCAAATGAAAAATAGGATTGTGACCCTCCCTTTTATAACTCTGTCCAGGAAATCACTCACTTTTCCTTTTAAAAAAAATAATAAAATTATAGACAGGGCAGTTGATAACGTAACAGTTAGATAACGTTCACCCCAGTATCAGAAGGTTGCCAGTTCGAATCCCGGATCGATAAAGGTATCACAGAGGTACTCATGAGCAAGGTACCGTCCCCAAGCACTGCTTCCTGGGAGCTGGCCGTTAGCTGCCCAAGGCTCCTTCACGAATGGGTCGTGTTTTATGGTGATGCACTGTGTGCTATTTATAGTCACATCATCAGATTCTTCCTGAAATATTGTGCAGACTTGATTATATACACACACACTTCATACTAATATTCCATAAATGTAAAATTACAGCTGCCGTGACATGATATAGCTGATCTGAGAGCCTAGTTTGGGTTTCAGCTCAGTCTCAGCTTAATATATGTGACCCTCCACGGCAAAACCAGTTGCTTGTCGTAACGGAGGTTTCCGAGAAAAACGAGCGTTTATGTTGCGTGGGGTAAAATTTTGTTTTTTTTGTTTTTAGTGTTTTGAAACAGTAGAAGGTCTATACTGTACTGTTGTGAATAAATTTCGCTGAAAAACTTACCCTTTCCCTCCTAAAAACGTGACTTTCTTGAGGTGAGGAATTCAATTCCAGCAGAATGTTAAAAGTTTCTGTTTTGACCGCTCTACTTCAATATTTACGGTAAATCCACTGGTTGACTAGCGTGAAGATATTTCTGCGGAATCCATCTTCGTCTCCCGAGTTCAGTTAACCTAACGCAGGTAGGCTATCCATGTGGCTGTGAATGCAGCGTAGGCTACCGTAAATGCAAACGTAGCCGCGACCGCACCAAGCGTCTGTGAGTGCTACGGTGATAGTCAACTTGAAAGGCAGATTTCTCCGTTTCTCACTTGGCGTGACAGGAGAAACCCGACTGCTTTGAATGTTGATATCTCAGTCATATGTCGTCCGATTCATTCGATATAGGTATCGTTTTGAAGCTTGATTTATGCCCTTTCATAAAAAAAGTTTTGAAAATTTGCGACAAGCGACTGGTTTTGCCGTGGAGAGTCACATATACATTAAATAACAACAAAGGTAGCTGAGAGATATTTGCGTTTGATGGAAACACTGTGGGCGACTGCTTCAGTTATTACCTCTGTTTGCAATGTCTTAAGCCTACATATTGGAATATATATCACTGAAAACAAAAACATTCCTCACTAAAGGACACAATCCAGTGAGGGAAGGAACTCGATATGCTCAACTAATACATTTAAGCTTCACACACCTGTGAAATCCCAACAGATTTGTCCTTCAACATTTTAAGTAAGCGATCATCTGTCTTTGTGAACACAGCACAGCACAGTGGGCAGTTATTGGCAGCACCCGGGGAGCAGTGCTCGGGGGCGGTGCCTTGCTCATGAGTACTTCAGTGGGAACGGTCCAGGATTCAAACTGGCGACCTTTCGATCGCAGGGCAAACTCATTAACCGTTAAGCTACCAACTGCCCCAACTAACTTCTATATATTACATATCCACATACAGTACTGTGCAAAAGTTTTAGGCAGGTGTGAAAAAATGCTGTAAACAAAGAATGCTTTCAGAAATATAAATAATGATTGTTTATTTTTATCAATTTACAAAATGCAAAGTGAGCGAACAAAAGAAAAATCTAAATCAAATCAATATTTGGTGTTACTACCGTTTGCCTTCAAACCAGCATCAATTCTTATAGGTACACTTGCACAAAGTCAGGGATTTTGTAGGATTATAGTCATTATATTATTTTGTAGGATTATAGGATTATAGATCTGTGGTTAGTTCTCCAAGATGTTTGGAACAACCTACCAGCCGAGTTCCTTCAAAAACTGTGTGCAAGTGTACCTAGAAGAACTGATGCTGTTTTGAAGGCAAAGGGTGGTCACACCAAATATTGATTTGATTTCGATTTCTCTTTTGTTCATTCACTGCATTTTGTTGATTGATGAAAATAAATAATTAACACTTCCATTTTTGAAAGCTTTCTTTGTTTACAGCATTTTTTTCACACCTGCCTAAAACTTTTGGACAGTACTGTACATCTGCTTAATAAAAGAACTGTCAAAGAAAAAATCTGATTTGATGTAAATGGATTTGATACAACGCAGCTGATTACTTTTAAAAGAATGTTTTGAAGCAGGAGCCTTACTTTTGCCACCTTCCTGAAACCCCATTATTTGCCAGAAGAAAATTACAGAGGGAACTGGAAGGCGGGAAGATGTCAGACGTATTCTGTCTACAGAGGGTTTACATGTTATGCGATGCCAGGTTGAAGTGGGCAAGGTTGTTTTGAAAGACTGAGAACAAAACGATAACTCATGTAGGTTTTAAGTTTTTTTTTTTTTTAATGGATAGCATTTGCAGAGCAATTATTATTTTACAAATATCAAGAACAAGATGTTGGATCTTTCCAGAAAGGACAATGTCATTAACAAAGGAAGAAAAAAACAGAACAGCTATGTCAAAAAAAATCTATCTGTTATAATAGAATGTTACAACATACAACCTTTAACTTTAGATCATTTGAATATCTCCAATATCTGTTGAACATCTGTTGATTTAAATTTCTCCAGCAACCTAATAAATGTCACCAAACATAATTTTCACTTTGATAACGTAACTGCTTGGATAACAACTACTTGAACTACTACTACTGAACTAAATAGTGTGTGTCAAAGGGAACTCGTTTCATTAGCAAAACTTGCTAGATTTAAACAAGGTTCATGTTTCCTAGCATTACCCAATATCTACTTGTGCTTCATGCTAACATTACATGGCAAGCTTGCAGTAACTCGTTCACATTCTAGTGCTGCTTTCTCAAAAGAACTCACATTAGATAATTATATTTCATGTGAGTACTTGCTACAGGAATGTATTATTAAAAATGTGAGGAAATGTCAAGTTATAGAGTGAATTTTACAAAGTCTAACAAACGTGTTTCGGGCTTTCCATTGTCTACAAACTTAACTTTTTTTCTGCGCGGGAACGGAAAGGTTTTAAATATTTCAGCAAGATACAATAAGACCTAAAACATCTAATATAAAACTGGAGAAATGGAAAACAGTCCATCCCTAATAACACAGAACGAGTCCACAGTGAAATATGCTTTCAGTTTAGATTTAGATTAGATGCTAGACTGAATTTTCGTCTAAAAGACTAAAACATTCTCTCATAGAGGAATTTCTTTGCTACACTAGGATAACCAGTAACCTCCAGCTTTTGATTTAATTAGACAAATAGTAAAAGAGAAATTTAGAATAACTGACATCCAGTTTCAACGGTTAAATAAATGAATGTTTTGATACACTGAAAACCCTTTCATCATATGGACCCGTGCATCCTTGGGCAACTTGTGAAGCTTGCTGTCTTAGAGTTGTAATGGACAGTAATTTTACATTGGACAAGCTGATTTTTTTATTGAGACCTTTACTTAAGGTTAAGTCTTTATTTTTTATGGATGCTGGCATTAGTAAGACCTACGTTTCTTGTTGACAGTTGGACCAGAATGCAGCACAAAAGCAAGTTTCTTAACTTGTTTTCTCTTATTTCACTTTCTTTTTATTTTAGGATTAATTATTAGCATACAAATGTTTCATTTGTTCTGGCTCAATCATACATATTTGACATGTCGTAGCTCTATCATTCCTTAGCTTTTAACTAGTAATATAATCAATTCCAGTGATACTCTGTTCAGTTATGTGATTATCAGCCTATAACGGTTATTTGTGATTTATTGTGCACTTTGTAAATAAATCAGACTAAATTAAACATACAATATATGTCAAACTCAAGGCCTGGAATTATATTTGGCCCGCAAGATATCTAATGTCATAATATGTACTGTCATATGTATCTGTCAGGGCTGGCCCACCGGGATATAGCACACGTATCACTATGGGTATTCACTTTGTCTCTTTCATCATCTGATACATTCGAGTATCCATTACACAGTGCTACACGTAGCGGTGTTAAAATTAATTGCATAATCGAAGCATTGCGATGCAATTGCAGATTATAATCGACTGTAATGGAGATTTTCAACTGGCGATCCCTCTGTGGCGGAGCTGCAGGTGGTCTGTGACATGCAATCCAGTTTCACTACTAAAATCACTTTTTAAAAATGATTCCTTCATTTTTTTCTAAACATTTTGGGCATCTTCATGAATAATGAATTTAATGCAAATATGTAAAAAGTAATAGATAAAAATACTGCTTAGCCTGAGTGGTGGTGCCTGAGACTGAAGCAGTTGAAAACTCCTGAATTATAACGACATTGCTTGGTGATTTCTGGCTGCGGCATAAAAATTCTAGTTAAAAAGAAGATCTCTGTAGCAACTACGGCTGCACGATCTGCGTGAAATGAAGAAAAAATTCATGGCAAGCATCGTGACGCATCGAGATACTGTATCGAATCATTGACCTAATATTAGTAATCAAATCGAATCGTGAGACCAGTGAAGGTTCACACCTCTAGGTACGTGCTAGTTTCACCCACTGCAGTATTTATATGTTTCCAAGTATCTTATTGCTTACTTCAGACTTTGTTCGAATGATCGCAAAAATTCTATCATGTCCTACGCTAACATTTGCATTAAAATAGCTGCGGTGCGTCTCTGCAAAAATATCATAAGTGTAGTTTGATTTAATATGAGTCGGCTTATATTTTTTTTACTGTTGAAGAGTCTTTATGGAATAAACTCACAATCAGAAATATAACCAATGATTCTTAAACATAAAGTAGTTGTATATAACACGTGGCCCCCATGTAACAAGCAAGTGCCACTGAGATTTATTTTATTTTTAATTAGACCTCTCATATGTTTATATACAAATGTGTTCCAGTTTTTAAATCAATATTGATATAGTCTGGCCCTCGATTTAGATCCGGTCTTTAATTTCGGCCACTGCGTTCGAGTTTAACACCCCTGCCATATGTGGTCCACAGTACAATAGTCTGTACTTGTTTATTTAGTTATTTATTTTATAAAACTTTTATAAAAATGACACCACAAAATAAATATTCTTACCGTCCACACTCAATAAAGCGGGGTCAATGGTCTTTGAGAACAGGTCTTGACCTCACTAACAAAAGTCTGTCAGTTTTCACTCCTGTGAACAATATACACAAACATATCACATCAGCCTGTAATTCTCCTCATAAACACACTTATTTCATTTGTAAAAAATCATTTGTATCTGTATTTGAAATCTCCCCGGCGGACAATTTAGCCTACAGTTACTGCATGAATTAACCAAAAATAAACTCCACACCACTGGTCAGAGATCATCCCATAATTAAAGACAACAAACATAACTTAATAAACTAAAATAAACTAAAACAAATAAATAAATAAATAAAAAATAACAATAAAACATAACCTGACAACAATTTGAACATTTGAACATAGCAAACAACTAAAAATGTTTAAACGCTTCTCAACGCAGTAACGTAAACGCGACAACACGCGTTGGCAGTAGCACTAAATTACTAACACAAACATAATTTGCTCATGATTATTTAATATAAGTTGCACAACATACCGTGCTCCAAACTGATGTTTTATTTTAACAAGTTGAAAACAATTTGATCACTGTACACAACACACAAAAAAATAAAACAAACAACACAAAACCTTACCTATACTATAGCGGCCATGTTTACTCGGTGGCAAGTGTTTCGCTTCAATCTCACAAACATTTAGAGCCATTTTTTTTATTCGTTTTTCATCTATACACGCCTTTAAGGTATGTACTTTGTGCTATACAATATAAAAATCTTGTTTGTTCTTTATTTGTATTATTTTGTCGCGTACAGTGTATACCCAAAACCACACAGCATGCTTGTTTGGTGCCGTTTGACCTGCGCTCCGCCATGTCCTAAGGTACGTGTCACCTTGAGCCGGGCGATTCATAACTCACCCTGGTGAATCACTCGGATCCATTAAACAACTCACCGAGTCCTAACTGCACCATGACTAAAATATAAACCCCATCACGTACATACCTATAATAATGAGTTCGAACTCATTTCAAGATCAATACAGCCATAGTAGCAAGTATAGCTGCTAAAAATGTCATAACTTACAGTTCGTTTGCACCACCACACTCAAAAGAGGGATCCTAAACTACGGGGCCTGTCAGTCGAATCAGTTGCGCGGCGCGAAGCACGTACATTCAAGAGTGAATCCGCCGGTTGACTTCCTAGAGCCGGAAATGTATGGCCGAATGTGAATCGCACACACAAGCGGGTTGGCGCTCCCTGAAGCACATACAGTCATAAGTGAATCCGCGGGTTAACTTCTTCTACTTGAAAATAAATATTTGCCATTCTGGTAGCCTTTCCTTGATACTTTGTCATTTATTTGGAAGTGCATTCATTCTCATCACAAGCCACGTATACTTAATTCTGTGAAAAGCAAACGATTCTGCTGGCGATTTGGCAATACTGACTCAAGAGACTCGCACACCCGGATCAGTTTAGTGAGTGAGGGAGCCGAATCCTAAGAAGGAACCGAATATTAAAGCTCTAGCGGCACCTGGTTTGTATGAGTATTCCATTTGTTATTACAAAAACGATTAGTTACATTATTTATCAGATTTTCTTAACCAGAGTGTCTTACATTTCCTAATTACACGGGTCTCTAAACCAAACTGGGGTCTTGCTTAGAGTGGTTTGTTGGGGCTCCTGGGATTCGAACCTGCAATTTTTTGGGTCACCAACACAGAATTCCAGTCTCTCAGACCACCATAAAAGCTGTTGTGGCATATCCTGGTTGAGAAGTCATATGTTTGCTGAAATCACTTAAAACCATGTAACTTGCCACTAATGCATACCTCTCAGTCAACATATTAAAACAAACTGTTCTGTTCTGAGGGTGTTGAAAGCTGGAATTAATTAGTCACGCTTCAAATAAACAGTAGAAAGATTTGATTGATGGTGTACATGTTTATTAATGTGTTGTTTATGGTTGCACATGTGTGAAATTATACAGGTCATTACAGGCAGGATGAGGTAAAGAATAAGACAAATCCCTTTTAACACTTCCAGTTTCACAAAATGTGACATATGAGCTGAGTTTTAACTCCCAATGAAAATAACCCGTTCAGTTATGCTGAGCAGCAATTAAACACAGAAACAAAGTGGCAGATGCTGAGGTAATGTAACCCTTCATGTCTCGTGCTGTATTATACACCCACACAGACACATAATCTTCACATGGTGTCAAGTGCTGCTCTACTGTCACCAACTAAACCTCTGCTTTGTCAGAAAAAAATGATTCGTAGAACACAAACCACTGTCTTGATTTTAATATAATGAGACCAACTAATTTCCCCAAAAGCTGAAAAAGAGCATTTATGCATATCTAAAATGTGTGACTAAAACACGTAAACAGAAACATCTTACGTTGGTAATCTATGTGTAAATGTGCAGTACAAAAATGTCTGAATAATAGGACACGATAAAGACATATCTGGTTCATACCTTCCCACTTAACCACTTGTTGGTATATGGCATCTGTTTCATTTTATTTTCTTATAAAAAGTCAAAATTTGATAACATAACATCACCTTAAATTAATGGCCCAAGTAATTTTTTGACTAAAAAGATTTATGATGCTGGCCAACTTTAGTAAAATTGCCTACATCCTCAGTTGAATAGATCATGCGATCTGTACAAATCTCTGTAGTATAATGGCCTATGCCAGTGTGAATTTGGCCATTTTATTTAGAAAAACTTAAAAATATGACTTAGGCCATTATTTTAGGAGAGTGACGATATGATAATTAGCTATACTGATCCAAGTTGCTCCAGTTAACTGAGTTGGGATACTTCATGGAAATAAGCGCCCAGCATTTTAGTACCCTGGATGTAGTTGGATCTGAAAGGGGGAAAAACAAAAATGTTTACAGAGGACACACATAGAAATTGTTACTACTAAATATTATTATATGCCATTATGTTATTTTATAGGAGCAGTAAAATGATGGTGTTTGAAATAAAGGCTAGAACCAAACCTGTTGAGTTTCTCATTTTGGGAGTGAGCGCCATCATCTGAAGAGCCAACAGGAAGCAGCATGACATTACGACCTGTGGCCTCTTGGAAGGTCAAGGTCACTGGGATACTTCCTCCCTCACGAGTCAGATCAGGCTCCACTCCAAACACTACAGAGTTGTAAAAAGAGTCAATACACTTTTAAAAATCCAGGAGTCATATTAACATACTTCATGCAACATTTTTTAACATTTTTGCAGCTTTTTTTAAGTTAGTTCACGGAAATGAAAATGTAAAAAGGCCAGATAAAGATGCCACTTAAAACTTTGTCACTATGGTGACCTTTAAGACCGAATGTGTTAATAGTTCACAATTACTATTACAATTTCATCTGGTTTAACTTAAAAACTTAAGTTCAATAACTTATTACTTTAAGTCTAGTTTTAGACATTTTGCATTTAGATCCAACACTGCGCTCAAATGAAGGTTATAAAGCCCCTCACCTGTCTTCATGGCCTTTCTTCCAGCCATGTAGTGGGGGTGGTTGAAGTCAGACACCCAGGCCTTGGCTCCATGACCCATGGACACCTTCATCTTGTTGGGGCTTCCTAGCTCAGCAAACGTCTTCTCCAGGTAGGAGACCACCTGAAAAACAAGAACAAAAGTTATATTATATGCTCTGAGATCTCTTAAAAGGCACAAGGGTACAAAACTACCAGATATTCTCTCACGACAAACAACAGTTAATTTGTCAGTAAGATTGCAAGTTTTTTTTGCCATTTTCGTTATACTTGACAACCGGGAAAGTAATGGCACTGGCATGAAAGAGAAAAGACTCTTCTCTTTGTTTATGGTCGTCAACGAAGTGTACGACAAGTAATATTCTCTGTAATCTTTTACAGAGAACATACTGGCAATTAAACTATAATTTTTATGGTTTTTAATGGTAAGTCATTTGTCCAAACAGTAATGTTGCCACTCTACTAGAAATGCATTCGGTTTTTGCTTGGTGTTTAAAGCGGTCTGTTACCCTGCACAGTTTATGTTGAGCCCACTACTAATCCTTCCCTTCTACAGGACACACAACCATGTCAAAGTTACTGGACAGAGAAAATAAACCACATACATGTTTCTCCACCACTTTGGGGTCCATGTCGGGCACAAGGCGGATGGAGAACTTGCCGATGACTTTGCGTGGGATGACTGTCTTGGCACCGCTCCCCGCGAAAGCCCCTTCGATGCCATGCAAGGACAGAGAGGGGTACCTCCAGCGGTGCATCAACACTTGCTCCTGCACACAGAAGACAAACGAACGATTTTAATCCCAAAAATAATCAGAGCCTAACAGAAAAATAACGAGCATTTCAGTTAACAGCAGTAGCAAACTGTTAACTGTCTCAACCAAACACCTCTGGCCTTGCTATATTTGCTTAGTATTTTTCCCTCCTCTGCTGGTGACGTATGCCATTATTATGCTCCTGAAACGTTAAAGTTGTTTGACAGGTGCCAACAATTTTCCCGTCAGTGATATGCATCAACAAGAAAAGGCTAACGGCCAGAAAGATTCCAAACTTCCTCACGTAAAAACAGTCTCTAGGAATTTGCACACTCTTTAAGTGCGTCAGCAAACCTTAAGATACGGTTTCACAATTATGAAAAGCGGCTACTCAGTGTCCTGTTCACCAACGGTTCTCAATGAAACACTTCTTAAAACATTCTGAAACCCACAGGAGTGAAGAACCTTTGATGTGTCGTAGTAAAAAAAATCCAGAGCTCAACATTTTTTACTGTATGAATTATTTGCAGTAAAGTTCAGTGACAAAAACAGGATAAAATTAATTCCTTAACGTATGTGGCATTTATGATTAATAAACTGAATACAGTGCAGCGGAAATAACTGAGCTCAGTGATTTCCTTAGTGAAAATACCGAACAGAGGAAAAGAGGAAAAACCTTAGTATTGTGCAGCAGGCGGTGAGCTCCCATGTCTTTAGCGTACTCCTCCATGTCGAAATCTATCTTCTCATAGAGCTTCTTCTCCTCATCAGTCACGGGGGCCACTTCGTCATACATTCCCGGGACCAGGATTTTTCCTTTCTTGTCCACCAGAGAGGCTGAAAGCCAAAAAAATATTCACCCGGTAAGCATTACACAATGAGCACAGATCGTAAGACTCCAGGGACGATAAACATCAGCATATCAAATGGCTGATATCAATGTTTATCAACATGTTTTGGGGCACTGATGTAGTAAAACTAGCCAACCTTTGAATTAGGTGCCTATTGTGTGCTGTCCAATTTATTCTGTTGGACTTACATTTGGCCTCATACTTACGTTGGCCTTTTACATTTCTAAATGTTCTGTCAAGACAGGTATATAAAGCTCCATTTAGTTATGATTCCTTATATGAAACTTACCAATAAGGTATTTCAAATGTAGCTTAAGGGTTCATCTGTCTATGTATATATTAGGGATGCACGTTAAGGGAATTATTGGCCTATGCCGGTATCTGATATTTTCATGCTTATATCTGCCGATACTGATGCCGATAAATGCACGCGCAGAGTTGAGCGAGTAAAGACAATAGTTTCACTGCGCGCTCAGTATTCCAGCACAAAAATAGCACCATAACTCCATTACATTTCTGACACAGTGCCAAATCAAGCAAGAGCGTAGTGCACAACATTTTAAGAAAAAGTCACTTCCCGCCCTATGTGGTCTACCAAGTCAAACAGGGCGCGTGTGACCCTCCATGTTCACTACCTACTGAATGCTGAGTACTGTTCAGCTACAACCCCGGCTATTTCCTTATGTGCATACTACCGCATAGAAAAGTATGATAAGAGCGCCTTACCTACCATACTATTAAGTGCGGTAGTATGCGGCTCGGGACACAGCCCATGTGTGAGCTCACACTCGCTATTAGATATTAGCAGCGCATTACTAGGAAATGAAAGTCAAAACGTATTGTATACTGTATATGTATTGACTCACCCATGAGAGTGATCAGGTCAGTCATGGCTTCATGAACTGAGCCTCCAAACACTCCAGAATGCAGGTCCTTATCACAGCATTCCATCTGCGGGTAAAAGCATTTTGGAGTGAGACTTACATAAAAAGCTGCGAATGCTTTAGAGCATGAGATTTCAATTATTTCCACCTAATTTCCTGATGTTAGCATAATTCAATGCAATGCAATGGTATGGGAGAACAAGGAAGATGAGTCTTGTACTTAGGAGTGGCTGAGCTGGCAGATTTCACCCTGCTATAACATGTATAGCCTGTGCTTGAGGCATTGTTTCAAACATGTGATCCGTTAATTTCTGAACTGAAACTGATTTTGCACTGAATATCTAGTATAATGCCAGAGTTACATTAAGAACATTTCCTCACAAAGTCTACAATTATATAAGCCACAGTTTCATGTTACTGTGAGAGCCCAAATAAAAGGGACTAAATGAAAGGATTTGCTGTTCAACAAATGTATCCTTACTTCAATAAAGAAATAGCAGATCCCTCGCAGGCCGTAGGTGATGCAGGGTTTGGTCTTGCCCAGCCAGTAGTTGTCGGAGATGCAGACATAGTCTACATCCTTAAAGAAGGAGTCTTTGCGGGAGAACACCAGGTCGTCCAAACCCTCGGAGCCAGACTCCTCCATCCCCTCAAAGCAGAACTTGATGTTGATTGGCAACTCCTGCAGCAAAAGAAGAGCATTACATGTAAATTGGAGGCACATACTGCACTTGAACAGCTTGGTGAAGTATGGGAAGTACTTGAGATATAACTCATCAGACATATCATTGTAGAATTTTATTATTACAAATGCAAACCTAAGATTTCATTTTACATTTACAGTTTGGACTGATTAGCAAACTTTCAGAAACTCTTGGTCTACTGAAAAACTGACATCTTTATAGGCAGGGCTGCTAATCACTCCATCATTTAATGAGAAGCCAAATAGCCTGTGCAAAGTTCACAAGACGACCTTTGGATCCTGTTCTACATTTGAGGCCTCATATGTCTCCTTTAACACACACAGCAAATGCAACAAGGGTGCTGTGCACTTCAGCCAAGGGTTAGTGGTTTATTAGGAGATTCTGTACAGTTTATTAACAATACAATGCCTGGATGTTAATCAAGGTTGACAGTTCTCTGAAAAATGCAAACTCATTTCTTTTAGGGACCATGTGGAAATTGCAATGCACCATGTTATCAACAAGTAATACTCTGTCGGATACCAACAATCAAGCATTCAGCCAAGTCCTTCCCTACTGGCACCATAGATGACATTATACAGCCCAGCCCTAACGACATAAGTTAGTTAGTTAAATCTTGTTGGAAGACACTCAGGGCATTCATACAACTATTTGCATTTCCTAATTTATATGGACGAAAGTTGGCTGATTGGATTAAAATATTGGTTTTAGACATTTTTAATGACCCATATTAAGGAACAGTGTTCTAGAGAGCATGCAACATGTCAAATAGGGACAATGGTAAACAGACATACCTGGCCTATTTTCTGAAAGGCCTCGATGACGTTGAACCAGGCAAGCACGGGACCCTTGTCATCCGTAGATCCGCGTCCAAAAAGTTTCCCTGTTGCAATTAAAATTCAGTTTAATTCTGGTGTATCTAATACAGAAAGACTGTGTGATTTTTTTAGTGAATGTTTTTGAAAAATGGCAAAAAGCAAATGATAATTTGAAAAGTGGATCTTCACATTTCAATGCCTCTCTTTCGTAATGAACGTTAAAATGAAATGAGTAAAACTACTCCTAATTAATCAACACCCTGTGTTTTTCCATCAAGCAATGAAAAACACAGGTATGTCCGGCACAGTACAGGGCGTCAAACTCTTAGGCAACTTCAGAGAGCACAACTGTCACATGATAGGATTTGCCTCCCTTTAACCACTTCTGCACAGACTCGTTTCATGTTTAGGGGAAACAGCTGCACGCAGTCACAAGGCTACTGAATCAGGATTTTCTCTAAAGGAAATGAAAAAAAACTACCTTTTTGTTGCATGGCTAGGATCTAAAATGCTTAGTCTGGGTCCCTTCTCCTGTATTTTGTAACACTGATATATGCTACTTCATCGTTTTTTTTTTTTTTTTACTTAATAGTGTTCTTTAACTTGGTCACAGGTCGTGCAGAATTTCCATACACCAGCTTACAAACTTAACATCAGTTATCTTGTATAATCAAGTTAGTGTTCAACACATGATGAAAGCAGATGATATCCCTTGTGAGCGGGTCAAAGATTCTTTGTCCTTTAGATTACAGTAACCCAGATTATGAAAGCTTCAAAGTTATTTATCAATCAAATCTGACTGTGAGCCACGTTGGCATCTTAATTACCGAATACAGACAATGAACTCCCATGCAGTTCTGCACATTCGTTATGGACTGTGAATCCAGTCCTGCATACCATCTTTCTCCACCAGCGTGAAAGGTTCTGTGTCCCACCCGTCTTCAACCGCTGCTGGCTGGACGTCAAGGTGACCGTAGATACACACAGTCTTCTTGCCCGGGTCTGAGCCCAGTCTGCCAAGGATAATGGGAGGAAGGGGAATCTCTGCACCGTCTGCCAACTGTCAAGCAGACAAACAGCCTCTTAACACAATAGATCTAGGTCACTTTGAAGATATGCGTGACAGCTCAGGCAGTTCTCACATGCCATGTAAACCCGTCTGTTTACATCAACAGGGCATTTTAGCAGTCCAAAATGCATCTTACCAATCCAAAGCATGTCATAATGTGACAGTGCCAAAATAGTCTGATATGAAAAAATGTTCACTAACAACAAACTCACTTTCTGCTTGCCGATGTCCACCAACTCCACTGTGCCTCCAAGCTTCTCGATGTCTTTGGCTGCCATTTCCATCATTTTCTTGATTTCTCCTCTCTTCTCCGGCCAGGCAGACACACTCTGTACTGCCACCCACTCGGCCAGACGCTACACACATTTAAAAAAAAAAAAAAACTTTTTGTGAGATTTAAGGGTCATTTCTCTTAAATCGCACTGTCAAAAAAGGGCATGATAATCTAGATGTTGCAATATATCCATAAAGTCATTTTTCTGCGTATAAGTGAGTTCAGAATAGATGTTTTAGAGTAGAATATGTTCAGTAGATGAATGCGTCCTAATTATAAAACACCACTTAACTTTTGTATTAGTGCTACTGTTGTTAAGACAGCGTTAAGTAATATATAACATACACTGTCCATGTGCACATATATGTGTATTTATATAAGTTTGTCATCTAATAAACCCTAAAACATACTGCTGAGATACAAGATCAACATTTATGAAACATTTTAATATGACATTGACAGTGCCATAAAAATGTTAAAAACTCATTTTAATGTATTTGGTTGGTTTATAAAAACACATTAAATTTTAATGTCATCTAACAACTTTTTGGCATGTTTTTGAAAAGCAAGAGGAAGAGTTCTTGTTTTAACACCTCCGATCAGTAGTTTGTTCAGACAGTAAGTCATAAATGGTAAATGCATTAAATCTCTACCTGCACATACTGATCCTGGTGCTCGTCCACATACTTGAAGATGGCTGGAAGGTAAGACATGGTGCTCTAATGTTGCAGTCCTGACTGGAGGAAGAGAAAGCCGAAACTGAAGTTACAATGCTTACTACTTAAAAAGTCAGTCAGAGAGAAACGGAAAGAAGCTCCTCCCTTTCAGCCTGAATGCTGACACCTCACTTCTGCTATCACAGCTGATAGTACTGGGTTAAAAGACAACTTCTGCACAGAGACTGAACTGATTGACAGACATTCATTTAGATTATCTGATGATTTATTTTATTTCAAAATCCGTGTCTGGGCTGATGTAATTATCTCTCAAACACGCTTACACACATCTTACTATTTTTGTAAGGTACTTTTACTGACACTAATATAATTATATGCAAATAATAATACCTCTAACACTAGTATTAGCCTAAGTCTGCATAAATGAAAACGAGACCTCACATAGAAAAATGTCTTCACAAAGATATGTGATCTGACGTATCTCACGATTATACATGTTTTAGCAGGAAATTGGGTTTTAACAACTACACACACACACACACTTACAGTTAGTTAGTTACAGTTAGCAGTCTTGACAGCTAAATAATACTTCCAGTATTGTAGTACAGCCAGTTTGCAATACGATGTTGCTTTTACAGTGATTTCATTAAAAATTCATTAATTAATAAAACTACCTCAACAACTGAAACAAGACCAACCTAACTATTACAGAGGTAGCACCGTTAAACCCACACCTTATTCAACTGATCCGTAGTCCAACTCGGCTCTATGTCGCAGATGTCAGCAGGCGGCTCCGCGTAAGCAGCACTTCCGCTCCGTCCTCATATTGAAGCGCGGCTTTCAAGTGCAAGTAATGATTGACACGACGACGAGCCAATAGCTTTCAGCGTCCAACACAAACCCCGCCCACCATTCGCTGGCCCATGTATCACGTGACAAGTGCGCAGTCCGTCGCCACGAACACGCTGCCGTGGCCGCGCAAGACCACCAGATGGAGGCAGACGTCGTTTGTCGAGAATAAAGTTAATAACTTAACTGTGAAACCCATGAGTCATATTTTAACACATCAAATATCCATAATAATTCAGCTGTAACTGTATTTGCATGACCGTGACTATAAAACTGTTTCAGGCACAGCTTATCTCTTTAGAAACCAACAAAGTGTGAGGCAGGAAGTGTGTTCAGGAGTCTGATGGCTTGTGGGAAAAGCTATCACGCATCCTGGTGGATCGAGTTCTGATGCTGCGATAGCGTCTGCCGGATGGCAGGAGTGTAAACAGTCAAGTTTACTAACAGTTACAGTATAGTTTACTAATATTTCCTCTGCAGTTCAAGTTCAGGACAGCTTTATTGTCAATATATACGTATGCAATTTTCCTTTGCTCGAAAACATATTTTACATTTAGGTAAACCATTTCACTATCACAAACAATACTATTTGTATAATCAATGCAGAAAAGTGATACAAATTCAAATGGCGCTAAATGATGGCAAATCCATGTAGTGCATACTGTATATTTTACATATATAAAGAAAGTCAAACTAAGTTTTCAAATTAATTAGGCAGAGTGTTATATACGTACAGAAAATCTATAGTTAAGGACAATAAACAACCTGTATGACAAGATCCGTTTGATTAATAACAAAAATGTTCTTAACAGTTTCTTTCCATGGATCTGTAGTATTAATCGTCCACATTGAAAAGTGGTCACTGGAAGTATAAAAAAAATACTTTTTGATTGAATAAAAATGGCCAAAACGTGCATTATGTATACTGCATAAAGCGTAGAGAATTTTGCCATTTCAATTAATGAGTTTGTTTTACTGTAATGTGTTGGTCGTTGGTGCTTTATGTTTAATGGTTTTAGTGTTAAATCAAGTAAGACACTTTTTTTTGCACTGGTCGTTGTAACCGCGTCGACGGTTCCAAGGTAACGGGAGCTGCGGGTGGAGTCCCAACCCCCAGCGCGTGCATTACAGCGGACGGAGCGCGCGGAATGCGCCTATTGCTTCCTTCCGAGAGCAGATCCCGCCTCGCGCCCACTCGGTAGAGGAGCAGATCTGCGGAGCGCGTCCCGGGCGTGAGCGTCTCGGTATAACGGTGCGGGATGGCGGCGGGGAAGCGCCTGCTGCACTTGGCCCTGAAGGCGGAGTGGCACACGCTGGAGCAGACCCTCAAGGCTTTAGACAAGGGAGAGCCGGAGATCCTCGAAGTTGATGAGGTGAGTTGATTCGCGACTCGCAACAGGTTTAAAAATATGATATTCTGTGCACAAAAATATATATTTTAGATATTTATTATGCAGTTTGCTTACAGTAACAGCTGCAGTTACATTATTATTGGTTTAAAATGTATATTGTTTAATGTATATTTTAGTATTTTTACTTATTTATTGTTTATTCCATGTGCCTAGTCGTGCCACTGCCTATTTATTCTCTGTTCTACTGTTCTTTGTTTGTTTGCACTGGAAATAACCTGGAGCCACGTCGTCTCGTCTCTCTATGTATCTGTACAGTATATAGCAGAGATGACAATAAAGTTGACTTTGACTTTGACTTTTGACTTTGTATGATCAAGGAATAGAAAAAATTGTTTGAAAAGTGATTCAGTCATCGAAAAACATTAATGGTAAATGAACTAATAATTCAATTAAATTAATGCCAAAAACAGTTTTAAAGTATTATGAGACTTTATGACTGTAACTATAATAACATTAAATATATCAATTATAGTTATAGAACACCTGGACACCCACCTACTCATTCTTCATTTGTCTTCCAATTTTTTCAATACTTGTCATGTCAGTTAAAATTTGAACACATGTTGATTTATATAGTAATAGAATTTGCTTCTCAAAATGTAGAACCTCTCTAAAATTGCTGTCCTTAGCAGTGATACGAGCCTTACCCACTTATTCACACTCTTTCATCCAGCATCGTTGAGGAGTTTGAGATGCTTTTCCAGCTGTGCTCAAGTTCTTCTTAAGTCTGAGCATGAGTATTGAATACTTTTTTCTATTTGTTGAGAGAGGTTGTTTGAAGAGCGATGGTGGAAGTGGTTTAAGTAATTGAAACAGTGTTCTGAGTAACTGAAATACTGTCTTGGTGACCATAGGACTGGGTTGAACCCTAGGAGAGGCCCCTGACCAAGAACTTTAACACCATGTTACCATGAGAAAATGGAAGACGCCCTGCATAAGATTGTGTGATAAATGTCATATATACATTCGTTCATTCATTTTCGGAACCGCTGAACTCACACAATCACACTCACATCTTACGTGGCCAATTTAGAGTCGCCAATTAGCCTATAGTGCATGCCTTTGGACTGTGGGAGGAAACCAGAGCACCCGGAGGAAACCCACGCGGACACTATTCATTTAGATCTAAATCCTTAGCCATTAATCAAAATATCATTGAGAAATAAATATTCTATAGTTTTGATAGTTTGGTAAATGATCTGTATCTCTATGAAGGAGTCAGGCCTAAACCTCATGATGATTGCCGTTCGAGAGAATCGTCTGGCTGTAGTGGAGAGACTGATGGAGCTGGGTGTCAGTCCTGACCTCAAAGCTAAGGTAAGACTTCAGATGGTGCAGTGAGCCTTAGCAACTCACGCTGTGTTCCAAAGGAACTTTTCATCACATCCTTAAATGCTAAGCACACATGCAGTTCATTAGCGGAGAAAGCAATGATTAAATGGATATATCCAGGAGCCTACAAAAAATAAACGTCTAGTTCAGAGTCTGCTGCACCTGTACAAACCTGTGTTTCTGACTAACATAATGACGGTAGAAAGTAGACTTTAAAGCTGCAGGTCCAATATGTGGTTCAGCATTTATCATGACTGTGTAAAGCATCTGTGCTTTCAGGGAGCAGCCCTGTCTAAAGAGCCTTTATTTTTACAGTAGAAAAATTATATACTATATACAGTATTGTCTAATATTGTCTTGAAATGCATTCTGTGAATCAATGTATTTTGAGATGGTGTCATTGTATTATGTGATACCCATTGAGAACTTTCTCAATGTTTTTGCAACTGAGTACCACATTGTTCTTGTCTGTGAACTCACTGGCACACACTGGTTACTTCACCAAAAGTTCTCAGTGGTTTGTAGCATTATTTTCTTTTAATTATTTTATTAACACAGGATATTGTTCATCATGTGTTGATAGAAGAGGTGCTGGTTATTAATAGGACTGCTGCAGAACTTTAATTAAACTAATACATCATATTTTTAAATGACTGTATTAGTGTCAGGGATAAAACATTGGTCTTGGAGTTTCCAGACATATATAAGCATAAACATCCCTGAGAAAAGAAAATGGCTTGTACACTGACATACCCGGAGTTTGAGCTCGTCAAACCAAATCAAATTCTGATGACAGAAATAAAATACGTAACAGGAGACTTGAGCAAAACATGTAATTGCGCTTCTGTGAGCAAAAGAAGTGCTTAGGCGACTGAAGGAGAAACTGAGAGTGTGGAGTTTTAATGCTGACCTTTACAGCGGCGCCTCATCAGGATGCCTGGTACTCTTTTGTGCTCTGCACCAATAACCTCAACCTGGATTCAAAGCATCCAGTCACTAAAACCCACATGACAGGGAACAGGCACGGAGAATAAACATAACATTCTTGAACTGATGATTGTGTGAAAATGTAACTAGTCCTGCAAGCTAGCAAGTGATCCTTTTTTCAATATTAAAGTATTAGATTACTTTTTTAATGTTGACACCACTTTTGAAGGCCTCTTCTTTCCCAAGTAATGTTTTCACACACCTATTACTCTTTCAGATTTTTTTCCACTAAAAACAGTATAGGTGCTAATCATTGCAAATAAATGACAATTAAAAAAGCAGGGACAGAAAAACTTAATTCATAAATCATCAGCACACTCTGTAACTCTCCTTTTTTATATCAAAATAATTACATTAAATAAGGTTAACGTAACTGCATCATATCATGCTCTCTTGTTGAGGGCAACCGAAATACACATAACAAAAATTATTAAAGATCTTTTTGCTATGCGTTCCTGTAAAAAGAACACCAGAAGATATATAACATTTCATCAATAACCATCAAAAATCACAATCAGTATGCTTTATGATTATATCAGCTTTCTAGAAGACATATTGTTCCCTTTGTGTTTAATAAAGCACTGGCATTACAAAATACACACAAAAAAGCATAAATGTCTGTGAAAGTTTACAAACTGGAACAGGGTTTTCTGGATGAATTCAAGCAATTTTCTTTTATGGGAGCAAAACCGGAGGGAGGTCTGGCAGGCAGCTACAAAACTCTATCTTCTGCCGAGAACTGACATGCAGTTTTACTTAGAAATGCAGACCGAGACAATGACAAATGCGATTATTTGTCATTGTGAACACACCACAGAACAGCACACAGTGCACCACAATATAATGTGACCTCTACATTTGACATTTCCATCTGTGAATGATTAGTGGGCAGCTGTGGGCAGCGCTTCGGGAGCAGTGCTTGGGGAGAGTACCTTGCTCATGAGTACCTCAGTGGTACCTTTACAGATGGTCCATAACATGCAATCCAGTTTCACTACTACTGAAATAACTTTTTTTAAATTATTATTTCATTTGATTTATGTTTCAAAACACAGATTTTTGATGCAACTTTATGAATTAATGCATTTAATGCAAATATCTGAAAAATTAGACTCACACATGGGCACGCAGTGGGCTGCAGAGTACTCAGAATCATACCTAAGTGCAATATGAAAGTACAATAAATCAAGTATCATATGGAGCTGGCTAATAACCAATAATTTCCAAGAAAAATAAAGGGCTATAATCATTTTTAATTTTATTTTAGATGATTGTTGGCCTAGTGGTAGGGTAGGATACTTACCTACAGACCAAGAGATTTTAGGTTCAAATCCAGCTTTATGCTATTGAAAGAACAACTCCATCTGGCCCTTGAGCAAGACCCTTAACCTCAAGAAAAACAGCTGCCTTATCAATAAGCCATCATATTCCACCCATAAAGCCCCCAGGCCCCTCGACATGTGGCACAATTTGGGTTCTGATCTGCCCCACAGCTGGGGAGCCCTTTACTGTGAAGGGTTTTTACTGGATGTTCCCTCAATCTAATTACTGGAAAAAGGAAATTACTTAGTATAACTTGAAGTTATACTCCACCCTGTTTTGCTTGGGTTGGCATGCAGTATTTTTGCCCCATCTTTAGTCCCTTGGAAGAGACTGGCATGTGACTCTTGATTGCTAATGGGAATAAGGATGCTTTCCGACCATGCCAGTGGAGGCTGTGCCATTTTAGATGATTGTTGGTCTAGTGGTAGGATACTTACCTACAGACCAAGAGATTTTAGGTTCAAATCCAGCTTTATGCTATTGAAGGAACAACTCCATCTGGCCCTTGAGCAAGACCCTTAACCTCAAGAAAAACAGCTGCCTTATCAATTAGCCATCATTGGCATGCAGTATTTTTGCCCCATCTTTAGTCCCTTGGAAGAGACTGGCATGTGACTCTTGATTGCTAATGGGAATAGGGATGCTTTCCGATCATGCCAGTGGAGGCTAAGCCATCCCTGCAACTGAGGCCCATGGGATGAGAAAAGCAGTGCAGATTCTTTCACTATTAGTGCAAGGCCAGCTATGCTATTCTGGCCAAGTACACTTGAGAGAAGAAAAACATACTCTGTTATATACCATTCTGTGTAATATGTTCAATTTTCTCTTTAAATTACAGCTGCTGCCTTCCTCCAGTGTGGTGTACAGTATAAATAATTTCACACATTTTGTTGTCATGGGGCTTCTATTAAGTAAAATGTCTTGTTTTGATGACCGAAGAGTGACCAAAAATGACAATAAATCAACTGGACGGGTTGGAATGAGGAGTTAAGTTGTTTTTATTAGGAGCTATGAGGGGGAAACTCCCAGTCCCAATAGGTGGCCCTCAGTTGGCATTCGCATCAGCCCTCCTGCTGCCTAAACCACAATTGCCAGTGCTGGCATGGTGTTGGCATGGTGAACCCTGCTGGAATCCTCTCCTGAAGACGCTGGCACGTGCTTACCCTTCAGAAATGGCTCATATTGCATTTCTGTCCAGCAGTTTATCCATAGCACCCATTTTTGTAGCTGTTTTGGATGTCCTCTGACAGGAGTATTAAACTTAAACTAAAGTTATGAGGTTACCTCACAATTGAGTTTATAAAATGTATTTAAAAAACATTTAATAAAGTGAAAAATTGAATGAGAGCCTAGTCTTTCCCCACATTTGCCGTTTGTATGCGCAAAAGAGTTTGCTGGTGGTGCCAGTGCATTGACGTGGTGGTGATGGACTAGTGGTAGGATATTCAGTTATGATCAAGAGGTCATGAGTTGCAATTTGGCTCCCTGAGAAAGGCTCTAGGGAAGAAATTGAAACACTGTTCTAGACAAGAGTAGCTGATTAATTCCTTAAATATAAATGTTAAGAGACCACTTCTGTACTCGATTTGCACTATGGAGAAATAATTATTTTTGAGGGGTTCTCTGCTGAGTCACGTGTAACAAGCACTGTACCACTTTAGGTGGTAAAGAGGCTGTGTGAACAAGTTTTGACATCGATGATAATAGGTCACGCCACCAAAATGTGTGTGTGTGTGTTTTTGTGTGTGTAGTGAGAAACAAAGCGAACGATAGAGAGAGCAAATTCTTCTTCCAGTCCAATAATGTGAATTGTCTGCAATGACTGAAGTATCTTTGAGGTTGTGTGTGTGTCTGACTCGAAGACATGTCATACAGGATGGCAGAACGGCTCTGCACATCGCTGCTGCTCACTCCAAAGAGGACATCGTACGGCTCCTGGCAAAGAAAGCAGATCCCAACACTCCAGGAGGGGTGAGATCCCACTTTTCATCCATCACCTTTTATGTTGTTACACACACATTTGGATTCTCTCCATGTCTTCTTCTCTCTTCTCCCTCTTCCTTTTAGGCTTTCTCTTTACCTCCTTAGACACAATGTTGGGGATAAATGTATTTACTTTTGCCACTTCTTCATTCCTTTGTGCAGAAAAAGTAGCCTGACTCAGCATTGTTGCTGGCAACAAGATTTTACCCCCACGATTTTGACCCTTTGAGCAGGGACAAAAACAGCAAATGAGCATAATTAAAGACCAACTTTTGGTCTCCTAGGTCCACCTTTTCCTCTCTCCAAGACACTTTTAAAGGATAAGATGTCAGTGGTATTGTATCTTTGGCATTACCCCAGACCGTAATTGAACCTGTTATTAGATACCTAAAGTAGGGTCTGGCAGTCTGCTCATGGAGCAGGATTCTGATTGACAGCAACTGCCAACTGCTAGCGATGCAAAACAGTGGTGGTTTGTATTCTACTCATGCACTGTTCTCGACATGCAGTGCCCTGGTTAGGGTTGCCATCATTCCTTATGTCTGTGTCCATCAAACACATTCAAAGTGAAATGTTAACTGACTGAGGTTGTCACATTAGCATTTGTGCTGAAGTGTTCAGAAATGCAAGCCCCAAGATTTAAAACAGTGAGTGTGTGAATGTGTGTGTGAAAGAGTTTTCTTATCTAGGAATCGGAGCGCTAAAGAGGATTCGAAATCTTCAGACTTTTTGTGGACACTTTCATATGTGAAGTAGCCATTTTCATATGATTTTATAAAGGCAAGATACCTTTATAGAAACTGCATTACTTTAGAAAAAAAGGATTCTTTCCCTTTGTTTAAGATTACATTTAGAGGGAGAGAGATCAGGGACAGATGAGGAGTCTATGACACAAAGCGTTTTGTGCAGCTCCATGGTTTTTGTCTAAAACACGGCCTGCATGCAAAGCAAGTGGTGGCAAAATTTCCGCCAAATTGCCAGAAGCCAGACGGTGTAAGCCCCAGTCACAACTCCCAGGAACCTTTCTAGGGGGCACTGCAGGGCTCACTTGAAATGACATGACAGTCTTATCCCCCAAATTGATCAATGACTTCATCCTGTACAGGATGAACTCTAAAAACAAAACAATATTTGATGGAAGCCATTTATGTTATTATCATTGTTAAATGCTTGTCTTTTATGCTTTTATGCTTGTCATTGTTAAACTGTACTTCATTAAACTCCAGCCCAAGACTCAGTTGCCCCTGCACTACGCTGCAGCTCGACCTGCTGGTTCCCCGGGCGCCGTACAGACCCTCCTCAAACTCTCCAGCAAAGAGGCACGGCTCACGCCAGACAAGGTAAAAAACAAAAAAACTTTCTGCAGACCAGCAATCTCCATTCTGTCCCTCAGCAAGACTTTACTTTCACCACCAAGAAATATAGGCAGTGAAACCCTGCAAAATTCTTTTAAAAATACAAACTTGTTTTCTAAGTTGTATTAACAAATTATAAGTCACAATGTCACAATATTATTGCAATATGAGCTACAGCATATACAGTATATTGCAAAATGAAAAATGTAAAATGCAATCAATTAAATTGCTACATAACTCAGTTCTGCTTATGCATCACAATCACGTTGTTATACAGTGTATATAGTACTATATACCATATTAGAATATAAAATGTGTACTCATTTTACTCTGGTATTATCTTGCATGGCTGTGTGACTTTGTGCTTATCCAAGAGAGATGCTGAGTTTCTTATGTAAAGAGCTTTTCTTCTGTATATTTTCTGGGCTCTGGCATACCTTGGCTCTTTACTGGGAGGTCAAGTGAACAGTGTGCCATTGTTTCCATCTTGATTTTTTTCCCCTGTCTTCTGCCTCCCCTCAAAAATGCAGGATGGCTACATTCCGCTGTTGCTAGCTGTTGAGGCTGGGAATGTTGGAGTCGTTATGGAGCTTCTCTCCAGCCAGTCAGAGTCCCAGCTGCAGTTCCAAAAAACAGTAGGTTTGGGGCGTACAGGGCACACCTCACACCCAAAGACTATGTCTTTCCATTATTCCATTGAGATATGTCTAGGAATAAATGAGCATGAGTCATCCCACGTCAGGTGTGAATTTGTTTTCCTGAATTCAAAAGCATTTATTGTGTAACTTTACATTTTTTATTGCATTTCCACCCTAAAAAAGGAGTGATGTTGATGATAAAAATAAGTGCACCTCATAAAAGTTTGGCTTTCTCAATGAGTTTATCAGCCTAAAAAACATACTAACAATACTGAAATTTGTTTTCTGGCCAAGATGTGGCGTAACAGTTGTAAAAATTTGGCCTGACGGGACATGGCTTGTTTTTAATTTGGAATAATGGATTTAAGCTAGCAATAATGTTGCAGTCTTCATATGGGAAGTTGATTTCTCCAGACCGCTGCGATACAGGACTGGTGTGTGGTGTTTAACAGTGTCGTATCGGTTTTTGGTTTTCATTTTACGGCTTCAATGCCGACTGACTGGTTACAGTCCCGGCGTGGGAATCTAACACAATGCCTTTATTAAAGGGGCACTCCACCCAAAAACAATAATGTTCCTCAAAATGACTAAACACTAATGGAGAACTTGCAGTATAATTTGACCTTACAGTTTCCTTTTAGCTTTCATTTATTATTAGACGTAGTATGTTTTCCAGGCAGGGTCTTTTTAACATAGCCAATTTTTAGGCAGAGGAAGCCATATTATGTTTTTTTAGGCAAAGTAAATGTTTATAGTATCCTTTTTAGACAGTATTCCTTTAAGCCAGCCATTTTATGTATTAGGCATTCTCCCTTTCATTTGGGCTTGTCTGTAGGCTTGTCTCCTTGTCTTAAGGAGTGTCCCTTAAGATATTAAGAACTCAAGACATATTATGCTTTTTAGCTAGTATCCCTTTAAGGTAGCCATAGTATTTTCTTCGGGCAGAGTGTCCCTTTATGGTAGACATAATATGTACTTTAAACAGAATGTCATTTGAAAGTTGTCTTATGTTGCTCTTCATCTAGTGTCATGCTCATTGTGCAGTGTCCCTTCAATTCCACCACATTATGCGCTGTAACCAAACTGTTCCTTTAAGTTAGCTATATTATTATGTTTAGAGTGTCCCTTTAATGTAGCCATATTATTCCTTACAACCAAACTGTTCCTTTAAGTTAGCTATATTATTTTCTTCAGACAGAGTGTCCCTTTAATGTAGCCATATTATACTCTTCAACCAAACTGTTCCTTTAAGTTAGCTATATTATTTTCTTCAGACAGAGTGTCCCTTTAATGTAGCCATATTATACTCTTCAACCAAACTGTTCCTTTAAGTAAGCTATATTATTTTCTTCAGAGTGTCCCTTTAATGTATCCATATTATTATTATTATTATTATTATTATTATTATTACTTAAGTAAGCTATATATATATATATATTTTTTTTTTTTCAAATAGAGTTTCCCCTTTAAGGTAGTCATATTATGTTTTCCAGTCAGGGTGCTCTGTTATGGAAGCCTTATTATGCTGTTTAATGTCACCATATTATTTTTTCAATAATAGTGTGCCTTTAAGATGACTATATAATGTACTTTAGACACAGTGTCCCTTTAACATGGGCTTTAAATAATTGAATGTATGATTAACTGACTTCAAAATAACGTTAACTGGAAATGTGTAAATGGAATAATAATTCTTTAGTTAATGAACAAATCACGGTGGTCAGATTACATTGTCATTACCCCTGCAGTGCATGGAATAAGCAGGCACAAGATGAGTGTGTAGAGGCGATTAGGCAATTTTAGGGCGTACCTAACAGCATTCTGCCTACAGGGAGATGGAGACAGATCCCTCCATGTCTGCTCCCGACGGAAAGACGTTGAAATGGCCAAAGTGCTGGTGGAGTTTGGTGCCAACCTTGATTCCCAAAATGTAAGTCAAATGTGGAGACCAATGTAGCAATGGATTGGGCATGGAATGAGTTAAGTGGACGGATGCCGGTTTAGATGCATTGGTTTGTCTTAATGGATTCTAAATTTGGTTCTCTCAGGATGAAGGGCAAACTCCTCTTCACATCTCAGCCTGGGAGGGTGACGAGGCAATGCTGAAGTTTTTCTACCAGAGCAAAGCTAACGCCAACATCACAGACAAGGTGAGTGTGCTAAAGCGGTTTAATCATTGATGAAATGATAGGCAGGCACCCATTTTCTTTGCCATGAGATGAGTAACATCACTTTGTTAGTGTTATGTTTCATCCCTTTATTCCAGATGGACAGATCCCCTCTTCACATCGCAGCAGAGCGGGGACACACCAATGTGGTGGAGGTCCTTACTGAGAAATTTAAATCCAACGTACTGGCAAGAACAAAGGTATCATCACCTTAAGCAGCAACAATTACTGGGAACTACATTCCCAAGTAAGGACAAGTGAGGCTCAGAACATACGACTTCCAAAGAGAGACACAACTTTTAACTTTTTTAATGAACGACAAACAAGCTGGTTTGTGGTTGTCCTACCTGTATAGTAATATAAAGCTCAAATTCAATATTGTCACTGTCTCTGATTTTATCTGTGTTTTTCTTGCCTTTCTGATCTGCCTGGTGCAGGATGGCAGCACGCTACTGCACATTGCATCCCAGTGTGGTCACCCAGAGACTGCCCTCACCTTCCTAAAGAAGGGAGTTCTTCTCCACATGCCAAACAAGGCAAGTGTTCCTGATTCTCAAGCTTATGATGGTTTCACAGTTGGATCGCGGTTGGTAGCGTTGAAAGGTTGCCAGTTCAAGTTGCTGACCGGTCAAGGTGCCGGTGAGGTACTCATGAGCAAGGTACCGCCTCCAAGCAATTGTGCTGGGAGCTGCCCGTCAGCTGCCCACTGCTCCTTCGCGGATGAATCACTGCAGAGGTCTTGGGGAAGTTGGTGGAGTAACAGTTAGGGAGTTGGAAAGGTCGCACGTTCTGGTCCCAGACTGATAAAAGTAGCACTGAGGTACTCATGAGCAAGGTACCATCCCCATGCATTGCTCTCCGGACGTTGCCAAAAGCTGCCCACTGCTCCTTCACGGATGGGTCAAATGCAGAGGTCACATTTCGTGGTACCCTGTGTGCTGTGCTGTATTCACAATGTCAAGTAATCAGTTAATTTCCTGATTTTCTCTTGCGTTGTTATACATATCAGTCAGGAGCTGTGAGTCTACATGCAGCAGCCAAGCGGGGTCACGCAACTGTAGTGAAATCTCTTCTCCTGAAGGGGGCAAACGTTGACGCCACCACCAAAGACGGCCAGACAGCCCTTCACATTGCTGTACAGAACTGCAAGCCTCAGGTGGTCCAGATGCTGTTGGGGTTTGGAGCACAGGTACAGCTCAAAGGAGGAAAGGTGAGCTGCCATTGAACCATTTTTTACAGTTCTTTAAGCAAAATGTATCCGAATGAATGAATTTGGTTAAATACTGCTGTGTTAGCGCAAATAACAGTAAATAAAAGGCTATAGTCTAGTTCTCATTATTTATGAATTTGATGGATTTTGTCCATTTTTACAGATTTGAATTACATGAATTCTTAAATCAGTTCTTAATTCTAAATCAATTCTAAACTCAGTGAGATTTGAGTGGAAACAAGCTATTTAAAGCACTTAACCATAGACTTTAATTCATTATCTGAACCACTTAAACCTAACTGGTGGGGGCGTGGGGGTACCGGAGCCTATCCCGTGAGCTTACGGACGTAAGGCGTGGAACAACCCTGGCCAGGTGCCAAGCACACCGCAGGGCACACACACTCACACAGTCACACACACACATTCACACCTTACGGGGCCAATTTGGAGTCACCAAGTAACTTATAGTGCACGCCTTTAAACTGTGGAAGGAAACCAGAGCTCCCAGAGAAAAGCCATGCAAACACGGAGAGAGCATGCAAATTCCACACAGAACGGCCCTATGGGCCTCCTCAGGGTTCGAACCCAGGACCTTCTCGTGGTGAGGCGGCAGTGCTAACCACTGTGCCACCCTGCCGCCCCCCACCTTAGACTTTTAACAAGTATTATAATGTAACCCTTACTGATACCAGAACAATACTTTTAATACTTGAGTACTAGTAAGTTTAGTAATTTTAATATTTCTGTCATGTCAGTTAATAACATGACTTTTATTGAACTAACCTTATAAAAATTCAGAAAATATTATATATAAATATTATTTATATAAAAGGGTACATACTTATAACTTAAGAATAATTCCTGTGCTGTTTATAGTCCCTAGAGACCCCCTTGCACATGGCAGCCAGGGTGAAGGAGGGAGAGAAAGTGGCAGAGATGCTGCTGAAGAGTGGGGCAGAAGTCAACGCTGAACAGGAGGTCAGTAGTAGACATCCTTCATTGGCAATGTATTTTGCTGCTTACATAATATAATCTCAATGGACTATGAATCTATTATATAAACCTTCCTTGCACCTAGATTTAATAACCAAAATAAAATAACTAAATTTGTCCTGTACATTATACATATTAGATGTACAAACAAAGTGTCATCTACAAACTCAGCATGTTCTCTATTGGTCAGGATCCCAAATAACTTGGTGTTAAATAAGTGGGTAATTCTCAACCTAGCAGCAAAACCAATTTTACAATAGAGCAGTGTGACATTAACAGTTTATTTGCTACCCCTTGTACAGAATGGTGAGACAGCAATGCACATTGCAGCTCGTCACGGAGTTCTACAGATGATGCACACTTTGACTGAAGAGGGCGCTGATCTCACCTGGAAATCCAAGGTATGAAATAAAACTCTTGAGAAATAATACATGCAAACTAGACTGTAAAATAAAAAGCAATTCAAGTAACTAATTAAATGTGGATGGTGGTGGTCAAGTGGTTAGTATACTCGCCCCTGGACCAAGAGGTCGCCCTACCACCAGCACTACTGTACCATCATTGGGCCCCTAAGCAAAAACTCCAAGTTGGTTTCAGGGAAACCGGCCCTTAAATTAGGAACTGAAGTCGCTCTGGACAAGACAACTGTCAACTGACAACTGTCCTCTGATTTCCATCTCTAAATTAATCTTGCAACATAGGTGTATCAATGCTCTGAAATGATAAGCATGCCACAGGACAGTGACAGTAAAACAAAGGCTAAAATATTTCAGAAAGTGACTAGATGTTAACATATTTTGTATTTGTACTCACACTGTTTTCACTTTTTTTGTGTGTGGCCATGCTAACCCTAACCCTAAAACTAAATTAGTAAAAATCAGTTAAATTAGTAAATTAGAAAAAACTACTTCTAACATGAAAACAAGATGCACTATTTTTCCTGCCCATCTGTTGACTTGTGTGGCACCATATTGAACAGCTTGATGTTTCAATCTAGTAATGTGTTTGTGTGTGTCTGTGTGTATACAGGCAGGCGAGACTCCGCTCCATGTTGCAGTGCGGTACTGTCATGCTGACATGGTAGAAGCCATGTTAAACCATCTGACCGATGAGAGGAGCCGTAAGGAGGCCGAACTGTGCGTTCGTCAGGAGAATGAGGTCTGACTGGTAGAGAACAAGTATTGAGAGAAAAAAAACCCCACAAAACTAAAAACGAATCAGCAATTAACAATGAAGATCAGCTTCAAAAGGAGAATAAGGAGTATAAGAATCAATCAAACCTTAAAAGTCATAATAGTTAAATGCTACAGAAGGAACTGAACTTGAAATTGGATTAAATGACAAATTGAAGCAATGAAATAAATCTAGAAATTGATTGAGAAGGAATGTCACATATTTTATATTGTGACGCACACTTTATATTTGTGTCTTTATGTGCAAATGTCCTTGAGGAATATGTCTCTGAGGTGAATACGAATGTCTGATGACGTGAACATCTGTGAAATGCCTTGTTGTGGTGTGAGGTTGAGGTCATTATAAGATTTCTCCACTTGCCGCATCTACCATGTGGTGCTCCTACAGAGAGGTGAAACTGCCCTCCACCTGGCTGCTGAGCTGAAGAAAAAGATGGTAGACCAAGATAAAGAGGATGTCTTTATCGTCAGGACACTGATGGCATATAGCGGCGACATCACCGCAGCTACCAAACACGTGAGTCATCAGGAGCGGACAAGTTCACAAGCTTAGTTATTTTACTTATGGCAAATCAGCATCAAACTGAACATGTTTAAGGGAAAAGTCACCTGAGATACCCATAATTACGACTTTACTGTTGTCATGTATGTCTCTTCATATTCTTGCTTCTTTATCTTGCATTTTTACAACAAACCTCAAAGCTGTTTTAAGTTTTTTGGAGTTTGTACATTTACATTTGTACATGTACATGTACATTTCTAGTCGACATGACACACAGGCAAAAAACAGTGTCGGGGAAGCTGCTTTTAGACAGTAGCCTTTCAAGCAACAAGCTACTCATGATTAAAAGTAGCACAGCTACAGGCAAACTACTGTTTTAGTGTGGTAGTTACACTACAAGCTACAGAGAAAAAGTAGCTAACTACAACTAAGCTATTTCACGGACACAGAATCTTGCTTCCATCTTCACAAAGATGGACTCCATCTTCAGACGCCATCTTGCAGCTACCAAGAGTGCGCCATGAAGCAGTGAGCAGCAAAGGTGTCAATAGTACACACATTCTTCACTCAAGTAGAAGTATACATATAAGTGAAAAGTACAGGCTCTAAAACATACATAAAGTATAAAAGTATAAAATACCCTTGCGAAGGACAAAACCACCATTTTAGGGCAAAGCTGACTGGACTCCATGTCATAAAGCTCCATTGGCCATTATAATCATTATAAATGATGATTACCTCTATCATAAGAGCGCTGTATAAATAAACTGAACTGAACTGAATCTGGTCGAGCTAAACTTCTTTCTGCAACTGCAATCACAATATCTTTTCTCACCGAGTTGCCACCTGGTTTTAGTTTCTTTCTCTCTCTCGCTTGATCATGTCTACCGTTTTGTGCGTCATGTGCAAAGACAAATCCACCAATGGGATTGTCTTTTCTGTGAAAAGTACAGATATTCATGCTAAAAATGTACACAAAAATAAATAGTAAAGTACAGATAAGTACAGTAATAAAGTATTTGTACTTCGTTACTTCTTATCCCGGGTGAGCAGTAGCCTATCAAATGCCACTTCAGTGAATTTATGACCAATCAGAAACACTTGCTGCTTGAAAATACTCATCTTTATTGCATTTTTTGTAACAATGTTGGGTTTTGCCATGCTACATAGGTATTTGTAAAAAATTATTACTTTTATAGCTACAGCATAGTCTTGTTCCTGATAAGCTACTGAAAAAGTCTTTATACTCCACAACACTGACCAAACAAACACGAGACAAGAAAACACACACCAAATAGAGAAAAAGCAAAAACGTTTAACACTTCCAGAACATAAATAAGGGGACCTTAGGTGAAATTAACAAAAATTCAGGGAAAAAAATGGAATCACATTTAAGTAGCCCAGTGATTGGGACTTTTATAAGGACTGGCTGGTGGACAGAGTCATCCTGTTTTCAGTGCTGCTATTTTTCTACTTTTGCCGCAAATGTGTATATTATGTCAGCATCAACAATTTTCATCATCCTGACCGACAAGGCTGTTTATGGAGTGTAGTGCAGATTTTTGGTCGAATGCTTTGTGACGAACGCTTTTCTTTTTCTCCTATAGAAGGGTGAAACTCCACTGCATTACTGTGCCAGGGTGGGCAACGCTGAAGTCCTGCAGGAAATGCTCCACAACGTCCCCTGCAGCAGCATGCAGACAGCCATCAACAAGCACGCCAAGGTACAGGCGCAGGCCTCACCGCTGGCTCGATAATGGGAGCTGGGAATTGTGGGCAGCATAAGCAGTTATGCTTTAAGTCATAAGGAATTAAAGTTATTCCTTCCAGCACAACCTTGGTCTGACCACATCAAATGACTGGCAGTCTGAGCAGACTCTTTTTCTCGGTTGTGGGTGGGTGGTGTGTGTGTGTGTGTGTGTGTGAGACAGAACGGCAGGTCTCCCCTGCTGTTGGCAGCCGAGCAGGGTCACACAGCGGTGGTGCGGGTGCTGCTGGAGAACAACGCCAGGGTGGACGTGTTTGATGAGGTGAGACGGATGAAGTGTCTCTCAGCCTCACTGCAGCTGCCCGCTGTCGGCTTTTAGCCTCTACGAGAGCTGGTGTTTAACCCTGCTGTGGAAAGTCTATACAGTCTTGACAGCATAAAATGAATGCGGGCCACACTGAGGCAGACCGAAGTGATTAATACAGTGTCATCATTTGAAGGGTTTGGCAACCTTTACACTTAATTAATGCTAGTGAAACAATGCGTTTAAAGGGGGATGAAATACCCAGGTTTAAGCAAAGCTCGTTCCTTGCCACAGTATTAAAAAGACACTCTAGAGTGGGATAGAGTTATACCCTACAAGCATTTTTTGATCAAATTAATTTTATTAACATG
>JAVGVS010000202.1:422500-505000 GCA_032718565.1 Distichodus sexfasciatus | reverse complement strand
CGTCAAATGCAGAGGTCACATTTTGTTGTGCTGCACTGTGTGCTGTGCTGTGTTTACAATGACAAATAATCATTCACTCTCACTTAAACTGTGTATGTTGTTAATGTTCTTTATGAATTTCACATACAAACCTCATAGTGTGTGTCTATGTGTGTTTGTTGAAGAGTTTGACGCCTCTGCACTTGGCTGCTCAGAGCGGTCACACGGCTATAGTGGGTCTGTTACTGAGCCGCTCCAGCTCCCTCCTGCACCTGAGGGACCGACACGGGCGCACATGCCTGCATCTGGCCTCTGCACATGGCCATGTGGCAATGGTCAGGGTCCTGCTCGGCCAGGGAGCCGACATCAACCACACAGACAAGGTGAAACAGCCCCCACAATGCAAGAGGAGGCAGCAATGGGCTTAATTAGTCTCACTTAGGAATCAGGGCATATTTTTCACCATCATTTGCTATAGTGTTATCCATCTTTGATTTCATCAGTTGAAATCAATTTTCACAATCTCTATAAATAAAAGGTGCCAGGCTAAAGGCAGATTTTTACAAAAATAGTTTTGTGTCTGACTTATATATCAGAATATTTGTCTCTTTTCAACACTCAAGTATTGAATTTAATATAGAGCTGTTGATAGTGAAATCATATTCATATCTAATGAAGTTTATCAAACAACAGAAGCATTTAGATAGGCATTTGTTGTAGGCAGGCCATCTTAAGTTGATCTCTGTGACTACAGAGTGGCTGGACTTCTCTGCACTTCGCCGCTAAGGCCGGCTGTCTAGAGGTCACTCGCTTCTTGGTGGAGAGTGGAGCATCTACCCGGGCCGAGTGTCATGTTGGTCGCACCGCGCTGCAGTATGCTGCTGAGGAGAACCAACAGACCGTGGTCAACTTCCTGCTCCGCCGTCATGACAACAACACATTGCGTCTGCTGGAGGACCGCAAGGTTGGGTCTAGCATCACTCACACATTCTCATTCTCATCTGTTGGTCTAAGTGGTCTGATCATTTGCAGCTTTACATCTCTACTCAATTTTTATTCCGATAGTGTTGGTGGCCTAGTGGTAGAACACTTGCCTTTGCACCAAGAGGTTGTGGGTTTGAATCCAACCTCTGGCATTACCAACATTGGGTCCCTGAGCAAGACCCTTAACCCTAAGTTGCTCTCAGGGGAACTGTCCCTGAAATTAGGAAATGTAAGTTGCTCTGGATAAGAGCGTCTGCTAAATGCTGTAAATGTTTGGTGGTAATAATTCTTTCCCCTGTTGCAACACTAGATGGCAGTATGGCACAGTGAAAATGAGGGAACATTTGAATTGACTTTAAAATTTAGATAAATGGTAAATTAAGATAAATGTAAATTATCTGAATTTGCATTGCATTCAGGAGGCAAATGGTCTCTGCTCAAGTGTGTAGTCAAGCACTATTTCAGTAGTGTAAGTGATTATTTGTCATTGTGAACACACCACAGCATAGCACACAGTGCACCACAACGAAATAGTTTACCTCTGCATTTAACCCATCCGTGAAGGAGCAGTGGGCAGCTAACAAATGCCTGGGGAGTAGTGCTTGGGGATGGTACCTTGCTCATAAGTACCTCGGTGGTAACTTTACCAGTCCTGGATTTGAACCTGCGACCTTCTGATCACGGAGCACACCCTACCGTTATGCCACCAACCTCCCCATTATGACCAAAACACACACAAACACAAAACGTCCCCACCATGTTGTTCCCTTACTTCAAACTGACTTGACATTCAGGGCCGACAAAGGGGACAGGGGTAGTGTAACAATCCCCCCTTTTTTCATATTTCAATGCTTTTACTTAAAAAAACTGTTAAATCACTACAAAATGGTATTTAATATTCTTTAATCCTTGACTGGATTGTTGAACCTACATTTAGATCCACCCACAATTATGCCAGTTACTTGTTGAAAATGGTTCACATGCTGAAAAATAATACCAGCTCCCCTAGTATCCATTTAGGCCAGAAATTGAGCGGAGCTGAATAAAGGTAGAACGAATAAGGAATACAGTATATGACCTAGGGTTACGGTCTATGACCTAAGAAAAAAGCCAGCAATTACAGGTACAAGGTCACAGGTTTCTAACAGAGTAGGACACTCACCAGGATGCTGTTTTTTGATGTTCATAAATATCGATCATATATAGACCTTACTTCCCCAACAAATGCAGAAGACTACAGTCTGTTCTCTATTAATCTAAGTCTAGTCATGTTATTTCTAAAACACAGTGTCCCAATAGTGTTTTGCTTCTAAACGTGTCCTTGGTGAGGTGTGCTGTGACTAGTTTTGATGTGGAAAGCACTGGAAGTTGACTTTGCGTTTTACCACTAAGCAGTGGATTTCTCCTAATCTGATTGTGTATAGTGTTAAAGGGACCATGTGTATCGCTCTTCCTCCATCCGTCACAACACAGTCAAAACAGTGAGGTAGTGTTAATGAGAAGACCCAGCTGAAGAGACCATTTTTGTAAAACTCAATAGAAACCTCAGTGTGAACATAGCAGCAGGTAACCGCTGAGATTTATCATTTATATTTCTAATGGATATATTCTAATAAATAAATTGTTAATCGATAATTCCTTACCTATAGTTTTATTGGGTGAATTTTGAACTGCAGCGTCTAACAGGAAAGATGTCATTATTGTAATTGGATTTGTATTTTAATTATGTTCATATTAATTCTCTTCACTGCTCTTGCGTATATATTGTAGTGTGCTATGGCACAGCATTATGGCTAGTCATGTTAAAGGTCCAATTTCAGACCCTAAGATCTACATGTTTGAATCCTTCCACAACAAGTTATACTGTTAAAATTCTTTCAGGCAGTGGTACAGATACAAACTACAATTTGTATTTAACCTGATGAGTGTAGTGTATATGTTTTGTCATTCATCTGCATTGTTGTTTCTAAGATGTATGTAATATTTACTATTTGTGTTTGAGCAGTTATTGTTGACTGCTTTTACCCTTGATCTCACAGTATGTTTTGTCTACTAGATTTGTAGTTTATTCTGATGTTGAGGTGTGTTGTATTTCCCGCTAGTATGTTGCGTTTGTTTGCTTGGGAGGTATGTTTTTATGAACGTCATATTTTTGTTTTTTGTAGTTTGTGTTTGATCTGATGGTTTGTGGGAGGCTAAACGCTAATATTGCCCTGGAGGAGTTGGTTCTACACTCAGCAGCTCCTTTGACAACAGCTGTGGGTTTGTCCAAGGCCCTGAGCTTGGCCGCTCTACGGGAGAAAGAACGTTCTGCCGATCTGCAGGCTGCTGCCCACCACTGTGAGCTCATGGCCTCTGACCTCCTGACTTTGGCTTCTTCAGGCAGGGGTCGGGGTGCTGGGGTGGTCCTTAGGGCAACTGATCATCAGGGTGCCAGTGTGCTTGACTGTTTAATAGAAGGGGGGCAGAAAGGTGTGGTGGCCCATCCGGCAGTTCAGAAGTACCTGACAGAGGTGTGGAACGGAGGCCTGCAGTGGGATTCTTGGAGGGCCTTACTGCTGTTCTTTGGCCTACTGCTATGCCCTCTTATGTGGCTGGCACTGTCGATGCCACTTAAGCACAGGTGCGTTTAAGGATTTGATGCAGCAAGTGTCCAAAAGTTGTCATCTTGAAAGAATTGTAATTGTCGGATTGTAATTTCTACGCAGGTTCAGCACTATTCCTATAGTAAAGTTCATGAATCATCTGGTGTCCCACGTTTTCCTTCTGGCCCTCTTCATTCTCACCATCGTTTATCCGCCTGTGAATCCACTCTCCAAGGGTCGGCTGCTGCCAGGTTGGAGCGAGTGGTTGTTGCTGACCTGGCTGGGTGGGATGCTGGTGTCTGAGATCAGCCACCCAGGTAAACGTGTGGGTCTGGCCTGGATCAGGATCCTCCTTCTGGGCTTTTCTGCAGCCGCTCTCCTTTGCCACCTGCTGGCTGTGGCTCTCCAGTGGTGGCCCATTAATTCCGTGCACTGCCTGTTTGCCCGTAATGTGCTGTTGGCAGTCGCCATGACCCTGGGATTCATTCAGCTCCTGGAGTTCCTGACATTTCACCACCTTTTCGGTCCCTGGGCCATCATCATCAAGGACCTGATGAAGGACTTGTGTCGCTTTGCTGTTATCCTGCTGCTCTTCCACACTGCTTTCTCATTAAGCCTTGCTGCCATCTGCCAACCTGTGTATCCACTCAACGTCACTGGCAGTAGGAACTCCAGCAAGGCACCAAGCAGTGAAGATGGGTCAGAACTGACACTCCTGGACATCTCAATGCAGCTTTTCTTCGCCCTGTTTGGCATGATCGAGCAAGAAAAATTTCCCAGTCCGAAGCGCTCCCTCGTCACGGCCACCACCTTGGCCCACCTGGCTTTTGGTATCTACCTGGTGGTGGCAGTGATTGTGCTGGTCAACTTGCTAATCGCTATGTTGAGCGACACATACCAACGCATCCAGGCCCAGTCCGACACAGAATGGAAGTTTGGCCGTGCGATTCTCATCAGAGACATGAGTCGCAAGTCTGGAACCCCGTCCCCTTTCAATCTGATCACAAGCATCTTCTACTGTGTTAAAGCCCTCTGCAAATACGGAGGTATGATATCCTCAAACTTCTAAACTTATTGACAGTTGTGATGACAAACTTTGTACAGCATAGTGCAGACAGAGAGTATAGCTGAAAGTGTCACATCAACTATCAATCTTCCTTGTTTAAAAAAATTATTACAAACTTTTTGACTTAGTATAGACTTGAAGTATAGATTATTCATGTTTTTTTAACACTACACACTTTTGACACTCCTCAGGTATTAAGGGCCGTGATCTAATGAGTGATGAAGAGGAGTCTGAAGGATTACCAGATACGCACTCTCTTGATGTGTTAGCACACACCTCCATTGGCTGGCTCAGAGGGAACAAAAGAACCCAGATTCTTCCGGAAGGTATTCATGTAACATTTCATGTAACATTTCACATTCTGTTGATCAATATTTACATTTATAGAATTTATCAGATACTGTTATCTCAGAGCGTGCAGACGTGAATTGAAGAAGAGAGTGCAGGAAGGGTGGAGTGGGTGGAGATGAGTAGCAGGAGTGATCCTGTCCCTTAGCAAAAAGTAGTTTATTCAAGTGTACTACGAGTATACTTATTATATACTAAAACTGAGGCAATATACTTGAAGTTTACTTTTTATATACTACATTTCATATGCTTAAGAATACTATAGTGAAGTATACATGACTTATACTGATAAGTATAAAGAAAAGTCTACTAAAGTCTAAAAGTATACTTTTGAAATCTTAAAATGACCTTATAAAGTATACTTAAAGTAAACTTTTATAAACTTAAAAATGTTCCAATTTAGTCCGAAGAAGTATTAAATTAGTATACTCTCTAGTACACTACAAGGTACATGGTACATGGTCCGTAGTATACTTGCTATACTTATACTCAAGCATACTTAATAAAATGAACTTCAAGTATACTACTTTTTGCTAAGGGGTGACAGACGGGTACCAGCAAGAGTTAACAAGATGGTGGTGGTGGTGAAACCAGCTATGTAATAAGGGGTGACACTGACGATAAGACAGGAGGCAGAGCTGGAGGTGGCAGAGCTAAAGATGTTAAGGTTCGTTTTGGGGGGTGAACAGAATGGACATGGTTATGATTGAGTATATAAGAGGGACAGCTCATGTTGGACCATTTAGGGACAAAGTCAGGGAGGCGAGATTAAGGTGGTTTAGACATGTGCAGACGATGAGTATACTGGGGAAATGATGTCAGGGGAAAGGATGGAGCTGTCAGGTAAGAGGAAAAGAGGAAGGCCGTGGGTTTAAGGGTCTTGCTCAGGGTGACGTGAACCCACAATATCTTCTTCCATTATCAAGTTTGTCCAACATCTAAGCCCAAGAATGTATTGCTATATTTTCAACACATAGCAGTGAAATCTACATGGTAGTGTATTTTGCTAGGATGAGGTGGAACAGCATAAGATCTTTAACTGTATCATGTGTTGGTTGATCAGCCCCATAAATATCCAAGAATATTACTAATGACAAATTTAAATAACAATATGTTACACTTATATAGAGCCTTGCACAGTTCTTCGGATGCTTTATGAAAACGGGAGAGGGGAGTGAAGAGAGGTAGAGAAAAAAACGTACTAAGCTGTAGAGAAAGAGAAATGCTCACAGAAGAGAAACGTGTTTAACTCAGATTCAAAAAGGCAGCTACAGAGAACTTGACAAAGATATTCCAAAGTTTGGGGGCCATGGAACTGAAGGACTTGCTGTGTGAGGGGCAATAGGAATGTTACAGACAGATGATTTTAGAAAGAGAGAGCGGGTACAGAATGAGTTAGAGAGGAGTGTTGTTATGCTATCAAGAAAAATTGTTTAATAAATAAATTTAGGTAATATTAATTATATCCCATCATTTTCCATGCAGGTAGCTCCATCGTGATGCCAAGGCTGGGCAGACAGGTTCGTGTAGAGGATGTGGCTGATTGGGCTGTGGTGGTCCAGCACTTTCTAGCCCTCCGTGGTCAAAAGGACAGAGCTCATACAGAGACAGCTAGTCATCAACATCTCCCACACTTTCCCTAACACAACCCTTTTGGTCTAAACGTCCTGATCCTAGACACAGCTGACACAGACACAGAGACCTTACAGTACATCAAATCTCATTTTTCTAGTTTAATCTTAGCATGTTTATAGCCTTCATTTAATCCTGACATTGAACATCCACTGGATGCCTTATGTAAGCTTTTTGTTATATCCATTCTTATAAATATAGGTGCTTTTAATGGCCACAAAGCAATAGCACTGCCTTTAATGAATTCAAGCAGAAAATACAGTATTATGTTTTTTTGGGACTTAATGTTTTATCTTTGATTAGCTGTGTTTACAGACATATATCATATATTCAAATCGTAAGGGTGGTTATATTAACACAGACAATTTGAAAGCAGTGATGACAGTAAATCCACCATCCGCACTGTTTGAGTTTGCACAAAATGAATGTACTATCAATTGTTATTTGTAATAATACATAACATGATTTTTACATCATTAAAACACACTGGTGGATCCTAATGTTGTAGTCTAGGAATGTCCTGCACTATTTAGGCCAAAATGTGCAAAGATGACCAATGTTCTTGTTTGAAAGGTCACCTGCAGATGATTGTACATTCAGCATGTCAATTTTATTCGACCAGGTTCAAACACTCATTTCTTACTGTTATGAAAATATTCTTTCAAGCAATATTTCTTTCTGGAATTCTCGTCCTTATGATGTCAGTTATTATTGGAGATTGGTATGACGAGAAATCTTGGGCCAGTAATGCCCCAAGTACTAGAAACCAACTGGACCCAAATCATACTGTCCATGCTATACCTAGTGTTTTAACGCCGGAAGTATATAACGTCTCAAAAGACAGCTTTGCACTGGCCTCCCTCTGTCTCTTGAGACTAAACAGGTGTCTCTGAAAGTCTAGAAACCTGCCATCAGATATACAATGTCCTGCACTCTCATCCATCCTGTCAGACCTCTCTTCAGGAAGTGCTTTCTGTCTACATTGATGAAAACTGAACGAAAACAAGATGTCTTCAGTTTACTCGAAGATTAATGGTGCAGACGCTTAAAACATTTTAAGCAAGTCCCAGGCTAAGATCCTCTGTGGAGAATAACATTAGACAGATGGATAAATGGCGGAGTAAACTTTGATAATGAGACTGAATTTTTCACTTTTATGACAAGAGTGTGAATAAGAAATAAAAAGCTCATCCCTTTTAATTGCAAATGAAGAGTATCTGATAATATTGGTGGATGATATACTGCATGCTTTAGAGGAGTAAATGTTCTACAGTGTATCCTCTTTTGAAGACATTTTTGAATTCATAACTATTGCTTCAAATGTTACGTCCCATTTCTGCCATAAAACCATTTAATATACACTACACTGTTATGAAGTTCTCATTCAGAATATCAATAACAAAATTACGGTTAAACATGTTGCACACTTCGACTGAATAAGAATGTTCTGATGACAAAGTCCATTTTGTGTGCAAAATTTCTTTTATTGAATATACTTTGAGCATAATGATTTGGTCCGTCTTACCGTTGCTAATATTATGATATCCCTATACATTGCCATAACCGTAGATTTTTACATTTTAGAGGACAAGTGGGCGCAAATCTCATTTGAAATCATTTAAAGGTCTGTGTTCAACAGTTCAATTAAAATAAAAAAATATTAGAAAACATGACGTCTGAATTATCGCTCTCCATTAGGGTTCAATATTATCAGAGATGAACAGTAACAAATAAAAAAACAGTTTAAATGTCATAGCTCATTCAGTTAACAGAAACCATATTGAATCAACAATGGAATATTATATTGGATACACAGCACTCCCTTTGTTAGATATGATCATGACAAGAACCATATTCAATTCAATTCAATTCAAATTCATTTATATAGCGCTCTTAACAACAGGCATTGTCACAAAGCACTTTACATATAACCGGCCTAAACCCCCCAGCAAGCAAGCCTGAGGTGACAGTGGCAAGGAAAAACTCCCTCTAATAGGAAGAAACCTTGAGAGGAACCAAGACTCGGAGGGGGACCCCATCCTCCTCTGGGCGACCGGGTGCACGAACATTTAATGTACAACAAGCAATAGTTCAAGATGAGTTGTTAGTTATTTAAAGAAGCAAAGATACAAAAATAGTCCAAGGGATATTTCGAATCCCGGGTTGTTGATGGGCCACTTGCAGGACCCTCTCAGCAACATTAAGCTGAAATTAGTTCAGTATTGTGCTGCTAAGTCAGTAGACGTCCATAGGGTCCAATCCCAGTTGGTTTCATGATGATGTCCCCATGGAGTCCTGGTGCGGGTTCAGTGGGTCAGGATCAGCTCGGGAGGGTTGACAAGGTCAAGCGTCAGCTCAGGACGTCTCCGGGACTCCTGGTGAGTTCGGTTGATCAGCGTCAGCTTGGTAGGGTCGAGATGGTCAGTGTCAGCTCGGGGCATCTCCAAAGAGTCCCGGTGAGGGTTCGGTCAGCCAAGCGCCATCCCAGGATCAGCTCGGGAACAGCTCGGAAAAAGAAGAAGAGAGAGGAGAAAGTTAAGTGCCCTAACCTAACCTCCGGCAATGCTAGAGTAGCTATGGCAGCCTAGCTAAGAAGGGAGAGCTGGAAGGTAACACAGACATGAGGGCTTCCAGGGGTCTCGGCATCACACCAAACCACCGTCTGCAAACTTGAGCGATCAGCAGAGTGGTAGGATGACAGCACCAATCCCCCCTTTCACCTTTAATCTCAAATGACCATGAACCCCCAGATCTCGCCTTTAACTAAGAAAAAGGGATTTTAATAACCAAAAGACTGACTAAACAAGTAAGTCTTAAGCCTTGACTTAAAAGCAGAGATTGTTTCTGAGCTCCGAACACTAACGGGTAGTTTATTCCACAATTGTGGCGCTTTATGAGCAAATGCTCTTCCCCCCACGGTAACGTTTTTTATTCTAGGTATTACTAAAAGATCTGCGTCTTGCGATCGAAGCGTACGCGCCGGATTGTAAGTGCAAATGAGGTCACTCACATACTGCGGTGCAAGACCATTTAGAGCTTTATAGGTCAAGAGAAGTACTTTATAGTCGACACGAAATTTTACTGGTAGCCAGTGGAGTGAGGATAGAATTGGGGTGATATGATCATATTTTTTAGTTTTAGTGAGGACTCTGGCTGCTGCATTCTGAACTAGCTGGAGTTTATTTAACAACCTATTTGGACAACCAGAGAATAAGACATTACAGTAATCGAGTCTTGAGGTAATAAATGCATGAACTAGTTTCTCTGCATCTTGAAAGGATAGCACGTTTCTTAGTTTAGCAATATTACGGAGTTGAAAGAAGGAGGTGCGACTAATGTTAGAAGCATGTACATCAAATGAAAGATTGGAGTCTAAAGTAACACCAAGGTTTTTAGCAACATTACTTGGTACAATGGATAATCCATCAAGACTGACCGTGATGTCAGATAGCTGACTTCTGGTGGCGTTAGTGCCAGTAAGAAGGACCTCAGTCTTGTCCAGATTTAGCTGGAGGAAGTTGTCCGACATCCACTTTTTTATGTCACATAAGCATTTTTCCATTTTCTGAAATTGCTGTCTGTCTTCTGGTTTAGCCGATATATATAACTGTGTATCGTCTGCAAAACAGTGGAAACTAATTCCATGCTTACGAATGACTGAGCCTAAAGGTAGCATGTACAGCGAGAACAGCAAGGGACCTAAAACTGATCCTTGTGGTACTCCATATTTCACCCTGACGTGCTCAGAGGAATCACCATTTACATTCACATACTGATAGCGGTCTGAAAGGTAGGATCTGAACCAAGAGAGGGCCACTCCCCCGATACCAACAACATGTTCAAGTCTATCTAGGAGAATGGCATGATCAACAGTATCAAAAGCAGCACTAAGATCAAGCAGCACTAGGAGTGAGGCATAGCCCTGATCAGCAGATAAGAGAAGATCATTCACTACCTTCAGCAGAGCAGTCTCTGTGCTGTGGTTGGCTCTAAACCCAGACTGAAACATTTCATAAATATGGTTTTCCTGCAAGAACGAGGTTAGCTGACTGGCAGCAACTTTTTCTATTATTTTGGAGATAAATGGGAGATTAGATATTGGTCTATAGTTTAACATTACCAGGGGATCCAGGTTGGGCTTCTTCAGCAAAGGTTTAATCACTGCTAATTTAAGAGATTTGGGTAAATAACCAATGCTAATAGAGGAATGCTAATATATAAGCTAAACCAGCTTGAGCTGTTCAGTAAAAATATCAAAAGACCAACTTCACTAGACAAACATCCCCAAAGTAAAGAAACTAAAAACTAAAACTAAAAACAAACCTGAATCAAATGGTAAAAACCCGGACCAGGAAAGTGATCCAAAACCAAATAAGAACAGCTAAAGAGAGGTGAGACAATACAGGATTGCATTTCCCAAACATATAGTTGCTAACATAATGTTGCTAACATAGACAAAGAACGGATAACAAGCAAAACTCAGAAAAAGGTTAGAAGCCCAGTTAAATAAGGACAAACACAGGTGGCACACATTAGGGCAAACAAACCTTAAAAGATGGCTGGTTGAAAACAGGAGAGGGAGGCCTCTAGTGGCTTTGCAATAGAGCTACAGGTCAGACCATGACAGCTCTGCTCCTTATTCTAATATCATTGTACATAATTTTACCACTTGTGATGTCTGATAATGGGCTTCTTTAGAGTCCACTGATAACTGATTCTGAATGCAGTGCTGCAAGACTAGATTACAATGATGTAAAATTCACTTACAATATCCTACAGCACTGAAACCTTCACTGACTCCCTGTGGCTTCTGATGTTAGATTTAAAACCTTCTTATTTGGCTACAATGCCAAACACGTTCCAGTCCTTAGTTATACTCTCATTGGTGCTGATCAAACTGTATTTCACTTCCTGTTCCCTTTTTGACTCTCACTACTCAAAAGAGGAAAGAGACATGTCCGAAAACTCTCAAACTTCCCTTGCTATCAGAACTGAGTCCCTTGCTTTCAAAAATTGCCTGAAGACACACTACATTCTAACTTTATTTCACTTACTTAACTAACTTAAAATCTGAATAAATAAATTATTAGGTACTTACAAGGAAGCTTTTATATCTTTTTTTTGACTGATAATGACTTGGACTCTAACTGGCTTTGAAAAGTCTGGCAGTAACTAGCAGCTGTTGGTATAAGTCTGAATTTATTAATGTACAAAACAGCTTCTCTTGGTGGACTACAAAGCTCACATACATCACTGTGACTGAGCGTCAGCCATATAGCATAAACGTTAATGTAATTGTAAACATGGCTAAGACTACACAAGGAAAGTCCTTAACCGAACTGGCGTACACCACCTAGAGCTTGAAAATGCGGTCATATACAGGCCTTCACACCATAAGAATAAGTGTCTGTACTTTACTTAACTACTTATTATTCTGCCAACTTTGTACTTTTACTAGATACATTTTTAACATGAATATCTGTACTTTCTACTCCTTACACAACAGGCTCGCTACTCTAGTTTCAATTACTTTCAGCTGTTAGCTATTATTAGGCTATTTATGCCTTTTTTGCATCATTGTACGAGACATCAAGGAGATATTTTCCCAGGGCTGGATAAGACGCAGCGTGGGTGTGTTCGCTCATATCACGTTCACTGTTCCACCAATCAGAATGCTGGAAATGATACCGCGCATTCACGTGACACAACACGCGACGAGTCGTCAGACGTAATACTAGAGGAAACAGGCGCAATATAAGCATGATGGCGGCGGAGGTAGCGGGAGAAAACTCAGTATGAGGCTTGACTGAAAGTGATGGAGAGAATGAAGACGACGATTCACATGGACACCAGCGAAACATTCCACATCCCTGGCCTTATCTCAAAGAAATGTTTGAAGTAGTTGGCAGCAAGAAAGAGTCCTGGAGAATGTATAACAGAGCTAATGGGAAATTGAGCAGCTTTTTTCCAGTTGTATTAATCTGACATGAGGTCTAGTTAACTTTACCGAGAAGTGCTTCTTTTGTCCTTCACAGGGCTACTTTTTACTTTTATACTTTAAGTAGATTTCTGACCCTGTACTTTTTTTACTTTCACTTAAGTAAAGACGTTTAGTCAGAGTCTTTTTTAGCACAAGTATTTGTACTTCAACTTGAGTGACGAATATGTGTACCTTTGCCATCTATGCTGTTACCACCTACGTAGACACCAAGTTCTAAACACATTTGCTATACTTGCTAGTGTTTGAGTTCATGAATATATTTTCTTCCCAATGACAAGTCAAATGGTCTAAAATCGTTTAGTTGTTTCAATTTGTGTTATTATTTAGTTGTATACTGCTTAGCAGCATGGTGTGACTTCTCACGACAGTCAAAGAAACAACCTAAACTAGCTCATCACCACTCGCTAATTGTCCGCTTCTACAAAAACGTTATACTAGAGAATAGAGGTGTATGAGTGTGTCTGGCTTTGAGTGTATCCATGCTCACACTCCTACAGTCTCCTGTTTTAGTCTGTATATGCAGTAGAGTGGATGTTGTAGTACGGCTCTTTTATAGACGGTTAAAAAGCCAGAGCTGAAAAAGGCTATAGCGGCCCTCTGGCTTCGATCATGATGACACATGTTTAGAACGTGAAGGGTTTCGTCCAACGCCAACCTACGTTACAGTCATAGCAACAATGCTGGAAGTGGTAGAATTACTGTTTGACAAGGCATGTCAGCGTCCTAATAGTCTTTTGTTTATTTGGAATGGTGCGAATTTATCCTAGAGAGCGCCGATTCAAGGGTTGTCTACTAATTACTCGGCTGATAAAAAATCAGGGGTCATTATCATCTTCGATCACACTGACAAGCTAATTGTGATGCCTGTAATTCATGTAGATTCATGCAATACGCAGGGGTGAAGCCTAGTCTGGCTCAAACAGTTCCTCCAAAATGGACAGAACACGCAGTGGCACGACAAAGAAAACAACATAAAAGAATTATTGATAGCAAAGAGGCAAAGAGAAACTGAGCCGAAGACCACCCCGAGTCCCCCCCTCAGGCTTTCTGTCCCCTTGTCTCCAAGTGTGCCGCGTCACAGCGGTGAAACATGACCTTTCAAAACAATGGGCCGGTGCTTAAGCCCTCTAACAGAAACACAGGGGAAGGGAGAATTATGTTCGAGAATTTCTCCGACCAAATCTCCCCACGTCTGTGCCTGGGAGGTGGAATGCAAAAATCCAGAGCAGTGACAAGGTCGCAATTAATTACACCTTGCACGCTATTTTTGAACTCTTATTTGTTATTTGCAAGGTCGCTGTGCATTCATCTTCCCAGATAGAGGCCAGGGGGACACATTTATTAGGATTAAGGCATCAAAACTATCACACTGTGCTTACCCTGTAAAGTAAATTACATGGAATATTACAGAAAAGGTGCAACAATGAGTACTTGCACATCCTGCTCAGATGTATATTGAACGCCAGAAAGGTCTACATTTACCATTCTATATGAGCCCCCTTGATGGAAAGACATTTTTCAAAAAAGCACAGCCTTACAGAAAATGACTGCTGCAAGCCCTCATCTTATTCTGCATCTCAGGTTACTCAGATCTCAAGGGTTCTTTGACTCGTCTACTTGTCTACTTATCAAAGTAGAGCCACTTAACGGACTTGCTATAAAAAAGAAACTCTTCAAAATGGAATGAACCATGTGTGAGGTGAAGGTGTAAAGAATCTTTTGGAGATGCAGAAATATTTTTTTTTTCTTTCAGTGTGTCCTTTAGGAAGTACACGGTTCTTCCTTGAACCCTTAGCTTACTAAAGAAACCTTTTATAAAGAAGCTTTAAAGATATTTTTTATGATATTTTATTCTGAAGCTGTTCCCTCCTTGGCATATTTCAGTTAGACACTACATTTATCCCTCTGATGCTTAGGTTCTACATGGGCGGGACAAACGTCAATAGGTTTAGACTTAATGGGTCAAAATTTATGTGTGAAAAGGTTTCTCACACTATATTAAAACTTCAGTCCTTCACATTTTTAATGCTTTTGGCTCATTGTGTAAAATAAACTGATCTGCCCGTCTCTCAATTTGTTACCACTGGCAATTTATTATTGTTAAACTATTTTTAACTGTTCTGTATCCTTTTTAGTGGAGAAAATATTAATATGGATATATTGACTCATATCTTGCATCTTTTGGTGTGTTCATCACAAAAGCTGCAAATTATGTTCTCTCCCGAACAAGCCACTTGATCTGGTTTTCCCAACCGTCCTGCACACGGCCCAGTGAGAACAGACATAAAACTATGATTTACATTAGACACTTTCAAAACTGGGCTCCAGCCAGGCGACTACAGAACATGTTCCCCCTGAAGAGCTGGATAAATTAAGAAAGCTATGTTTGCAGAGGGTTTTAAATCAGTTACTCACACACTGCATACTGTCTACAGAGCTCTTCTTCAAACCAACACTCCAATACAGTGTCATAAAGGACACAGAACAGTTCAGGGTTTTATAACAAAATCTGAAGTCTTACACATGCCCTGGACTCATGTCCCTACTGGAAAATAGTTCAGCTAGTCACCAGCTTCAGATGGTTACAAAGACATTTTTTCTTTTTCTTTCTCCATTTTTCTTTGGATCTTTTTGGAACCATTGTAAATGAGACCCAAGTGCAACGGTTACCTTCTTTTATTTACACACAAAGAATAAGCCGGCTGAATGAGAGAAGCCCTTAACGTAACCCTTAACTTGATGAGGCAAACTTGCAATATGGCGACACATATACTGTATCAGGTCAAACATACTTTTACGGTGAAAACAACAGTCTGCCAGCTAGGACTAGTTAAGGTGTGCTTGGTTGATTGTGACAAACTACATAATTGACGTAAATCAGAAAAAATAGCAAACAAGTTATCAGAGATATGTTGTTCTATCAACCCACAGAAATCAGGTAACGTTAGCCGAGGTAACTTAGCTAGCTGATAAAAACTTAACCTCATAGTTGTCAATGTAAGAGGAGGCATAAAACCCAAAACCCTTGTCCATTCTGCTGTCTGGTGTTGTTGAGGACTTGCAGATCCGTTGGGCATTGGATGCAGAGATGTGAGTGAGCTCCTACAGATGTCTAATGTTAAATGCCTTTTGTTGAAAGTATTTGTGCAATAAGTTAGCACTTATTAATCAGACAGAGAGGTTTCCTGCTATCGGCAAGGTTACTATTCCGAATAGTGACGTCATGCCAGAAAAGGTCACCTGCTTAACGAACATGCAACTAGGGTCCATTCTGGGGAAAGGGAGTGGTGTAAAACTGTTATTGACCCTTGACTTCAGAATGCAGCTAAAATCTAAAGTTTCCCCCTTTCTATTTTTATATTACAGAAATGTTAATACAATTTATGCATATTAGACACATAAACATTACATTTTCACCAAACCACACTTTAAATAATGGACTCTTTTCAACACCACCCTTTATACAGTAAAATTTAAAATTAATATCTAAATATTTTAGGGGTGGGGGCTGATCAGAGCATGGCAACACCGGTGTTCTGACGATTTATGCTGCTTTGTTGAAAAATGCTACATTATGGGTTTCCATGTCCATTTTAATGGACATATATAATAATAGAACATAAGGACATTTATTGTGACAACATCACTTAATCGGATATTCAAATGTAAAGATTAACCCCTTAACTGTGCATACGGTAGAATTTGTTTTTTAACCAAATAAATGGCTAAGAAATTGCTAAGAAGTTTAATGTAAATATCTAAAAATAGATATTTACATTAAAGCTATTCCATCCAATAATACTTAATATTTGGTCAGAAGGGTATAGCAAATGTATTAAAAATGTAAAACTTGATGCTTAAATTAATATGAAAATCTATATTTTTAACAATGTTATGTCAAATCACATAAGATACTGACATAACTTATACTTAAGTATAAGTACTTAAGTTACACTCAAATATGTAAGTTCTGTCTTCCTTTCACCGTTCAGAGTCACACACTTAAATATGGCCACAGATTCTTGTTTCCGTTTTCGCCAAGGTGGACTCCATTTCGCAGCTGTCAAGGTCGCACTGTGATGCAATGATTGTGTGCCGCGCAGTCACAGATGCCACCTCTGTCCTTTTAATGCCAAGCAGAAATATTGTTGTAAAGAATTTACCATTTAAATTTTTACAGCTTTGCTACTAATAAGTTACTGAAAAGTAGTTAAGTTAGTAGGGTCCCTAACTGTAGTTAGTGACTCCCCAACACTACTCAGCACCATAGGTAGATTAATTCAATGCAAAGGTCATGACACTTCACTTCAGTCAGCATTAATCTCATCATTAAAAATATTGCGGATTTGTGCCACAGTGGATCTGCTGACTCATACCAGAAGGCATGACCTTTGGTGACCTTGAAGAGTCTTGACCATCAAAGACCCTTCCCATTACTACAGTTGTTGTAGTGTCCAAGCCTTATCGTGCAGGAGGTCATAATGTTCTGGCCCATGTGTACAAAAGAACTTTTTTAAAGTTGCCATAGAACACTGGCATGACATTCACAAACTCATATCACAGGAACTTCTATAATTGTATTCTATGATCCATCTTGCAAGGCATTTTACAACATATCACCCATTATTGCATTATTAATGCAATAAACTTAAACAGCCTGTCCCAACATTACAAGTCCACAACCATGTTGGAGATCACTATCAAGCGTGAATTTCTGGTTGAGAAGAAAAAGGTTGAGCAAAGCAATTTCATGAAAACACCATCACTCAATTTACTGATTTTATTTAATTGAACTGATTCGGAAATGGATTTAATTTCTTTAAATATCTACACTGTTTCCCTATAAGGCTTTATGGCAGGCTTCACTGTGTGCGATGAGATTTGAGTCCCTGATTCGTAGGCAGTGACATCAGCGCAGGGGCAAGCTTGGGAAGCTTTTCTCCCAGCCAGAGCTCAAGGGAAAGAGAGAGAGAGAGAGAGAGAGAGAGAGAGAGGGAGAGAGAAAGGGAGGGAAGAGAGAGGGGGAGCAGGAGAGAGAAAGGCCTCATAATCCAACACATATCGAAAGACTTGGTATGAGACGGTTGTTAATTCTAAAATGAAAAGATATACAGGCAGACAGGAGTGAAGGAGGTGTTTTAGGTCCTACCATGGACTTCTAAAATGATTTAAAGACAGAAAGCTGCATTTTCTACACAAACAGCAACATTGCCCTATTGGGATTTTAGCTATTTTAAACCTGGATTCTTCGCAACGGACACATGGGATGTTTTCTGTGCCTGCTGAATCCTGGGATTCTAACCCAAAACTTTCAGTGACCATACAGCTGTGAGAAACCTGCTTTAGGCTTTGGCTGTAAGATCTGGTAGTGGAACGATCCATCAGCTTCCGAAGGTAAAGATCACTTTAAGAATTCAAAAAGTCAATTAAGTCAATTTAATTACAAAGTAACAATTAAATGGTGGTGGTGGTTGAAGTTTGAGGGGTTTTAATATCCAGCAATATTTCACAAGACACGTCTACTACCTATTGTTATGCATTGTAGGTGAGCACAAATACACAACTCGCCCAAAAATGTGAATTTTCCAAAGACTACAATTAATTAAGCTCAATTAATTCTTGAATACGGAATTATTTTATGACAGTTTCACCTTCTCTATGATAAAGTGAGAGAGAGGTTTAAGGGCATGTGGTGTTTCTTTCTATTTTTAGAGTTGAACTCCCATTGCATTAAGAAGACAGGGTAGATGTATTTATTAACATGTCTTCAGACTGTAATTTATTATGTTAATGCATAATCGTGCACATGCTGCCCAGTTCTAATTCTAATTCTAGTTCATTCTCATTTTTGCCACAGCTCTTAACCTTGCACTGTTGTATATGCCATGGGGTTTAGTGTAGGACTAAAGTCTTCTTTTTAATCCACAGCTCAAGTGAACTCTTCTGTTAAGGAATCCAGAGCCAAAATAAAGAAAACTTGTCAAGCACAAACATTCCCATACCAAGCATCCAAGTAGCATTCTCACAAAACCTTTAGGCCTAGGTGTGAGAAGTAAATTTTTTTAAAGATTTTAAAACAGAACATCATTTATTCTAAATATAAAACAAATTAGGGTATTTTTAGTGCTCCATTAGGAGGTGCAGATCCATGATAGTTCATCGTAAAATACAAGCTGCGTGGAATTACTATTTTTTTCTCAAGCCTATAAACAATCCTAAACTCAAAAAAACTCCATCTACTTAAAAACTTTTTAAAAAACTTTATTGTATCTATTTCTACAGCCATGGAAACCCTCCTCAGAGAGTTCTTTAACATCACCCCAGACCCTCAAATCAACACCTCTCAGCGCCACTGGGGGGTGCCCTACTTGAAGAGACTATCCCACCTGGACGAGGCACTCTACCAGGACTTCCATGTGTTGTGGGTGGCCCTGATGGTGATCAACAGCCTGATGTTCTTGGTGGGCTTGTCCCTCAACAGTCTGGCTCTCTACGTCTTCTGTGTGGGCACCAGGTCGCGCACCGCCCCGGTCATCTACACCATTAACCTGGCTGTGGCTGACCTCCTGGTGGCACTTTCGCTGCCGGCCCGGATAGCCCTCTACTACAGTGGCGGTGCCTGTGTGGCTTGCTCCTATGTGCACACCTTCAGCTACTTTGTCAACATGTACTGCAGCATCCTCTTCCTCACCAGCATCTGCGTGGACCGTTACGTGGCGGTGGTGTGGGCGGCTGGGGCGGCAGGTCGCTGGAGGAGCCCGGCGGCTGCCAGGGGTGTCAGCGCCACCGTGTGGGTGTTCGCCATTGTGGTCACCTACTCCTTCCAGACTACGGCTTTGGAATTCCAGGAGTCATCTTGCTGTCACTTGCCAGTATTCTTTGCTCTGACCGTGCTGGAGTTCGTGCTCCCCCTGCTGGTGATTGTGGCCTTCACGGGACGGGTGGCCTGCGCCCTGGCTGATGGACGCCTCATGCCACAGAGCTGGGGCCGGCGGGCACGAGCCGTGAGGCTTCTAGTAGCCGTGTTGGTGGTCTTCACCATTTGCTTTACCCCCTTCCACGTGCGCGAGGCTCTGGTGTACTTTCGGCTCGGAGGAGACAGGGAGCAACACGTTGTGGCCTACCATGTTACAGTCACCCTGAGCAGCTTGAACAGCTGTTTGGACCCTGTTGTCTACTGTTTCGTCCCTGACAGCTTTCGTTCCGCCTTTCGAAGGGCGTGCCGCAGAAGGGAGCAGAGGCAGGGTGCTGATGAGGTGGTCGGGACTCGCCGCAACTCCAAAGGGTCTGGGACAGCCATGGCCATTGTGTATAGTGTGGCCGCGCTCACCCTCAACTCCTGCCCCCTTCCTACTAGGGAGCTGCATGCCTGAGAGAGAGAGCGTGAGCAAATGAGAGAGACAGAGGAGGACAAAAAGACTGTTCTGAGAAGGAACAGGCCCAGAATCTCTTGACACGCTCTTAAAATGACTCTTGCTCGTTTTGGCGGATATGGGAGTGAGGAATGAAGCCACTTCACTCCGTCCTGGAGGCACCTCTTTGCCTGAAGTAGGGAAAAGATCCTCGGACATGGTAATGCATCCAATGAACTCTCATGACTGTGTACATGTCAGTGACTTTACTGGAAAATATAAATATTTGTCATGCCTGGGACTGTAGTAAGGTCCTTTAACCTCGGCCATTTCAGCCATTAAAGTTAGGGTTGGGTAAAGTGATATAAAACTTGCATGTTCCAAAAAATTGTTATATGAGTAAAAGGTACTTGTGATTAAATAAAATGATGTTTAAAACAACCCGGTAAGAAAGTCAGTAATAAATTCTGGAGCTTCTGTTCAGTTAGGCAACTTTTAATAGATCATATTAAAATGAATATACTTGAAACAAAGGAGTGATGATGAGTGAAAGCAGTGAAAATTTTATAAAAGGATTTTTACTGGACAACAGTCATTCATCATAACTGTTGTTCAGGGACAGTTATTAGCGTAACGGCCCTGTGATCAGAAGGTCGCCGGTTCAAATTCCGGACCGGTAAAGGTACCACTGAGGTACGCATGAGGAGGGTACCATCCCCAAGCACTGATGACAAATAATCACTGAGAAAATGCTATAAAAAAAATTTTCCTCATGACTCTGAATCATGCTAACAACACAAAAACCTATCCAGACAAAAAACCTAAACTAATAAATAAACTTGAGAGGAAAGTGTGACCATGAATCAAAACATGGCAATAGAACATAAGTGTAAAAATGGAGAGAGAAAAATGCATGGGATAAACAAAACTGAACAAATCTGGAAGGTGCTAAGAAGCAAAATGTTCATGAAAACTTAATATGTACACATGTGAACATAAATCTTCACCACTAAAAGAAGATTTCTTGTTTTTCCATCAAGATTCCCCCCCCCATTAGTGCTCCATTAGGGGACGCAGCCCATTTCCATTTCTTACCTAAAAGTTAACCACAAACGCACACTGCCTGCGCACTCTAAACGGAATTTGTTCCCAAATCGCTTATTTTCTTCTTCACTTGATTTAATGGACAAATTAGCTCATGTGTTTACGTCTGGAAGAGGAACAGAAACCGCAGAGTCGAAGCTCTTCCACTTGGCCTGGCGGCTTTTACACGTAGCCCCTTGTAACCTGGCATTCGCAAGGTTACATCGTCGACATAGCTTATAGTAACGCCATTATTCCATTACGAATAGAATAGAAAACAGCAGCCTGCCACCCACCAGAACTGTTTGGACTGTCTTTTTACTTTTCCTGCCAGAGGTTTGGTAGGGGAGCAACCATGATCTCAACAGAGCCACTGAAGCCTTTGCAGAGATTAGACATTAAACTGATATTATCTTTACTCATAAGTTAAAGTGTACAACAGTGGCGATGCTCTGGTCTAAGTGACTGAAACTCTGTGTTTGTGCTCTTGAGCAAGACTCTTGACCTCAGAGAGACAGTCCCTAAATGAAGTATATTTTTGGTAAGGATTGTACAGAGCAGCCTCTGTACAATCCTTACCAAAAATATACTCTATTTTTTAAAAGTAATTTTAAAACAAAGTTCAAGTATGTCTTCAAACTATACTTTATATAATGATGTATACTAATGTCAACGTACTAGTAGTTTAGATGTTCCCTATGAAGGTATACTGTGAAGAAAACTGCAAGTGTGGACACATTTTTCGAGTCCTCTCGTGTTCCGACCGGTTCCAAGGCTTTCTCGGGGTAATTTATGAAGCTGTTCGTCTCGTAATATTTTCGTTAATATCACCGAAAAATCCTGAAAGTCGTTTGGACGCAAACATTTCACCCTGAAGGTGGATGACCTTTAACGTTCGGCGTTGTTGTCTTTCACCACCAGAGGACAGTGTTCTGTTAAAAGTGTCCACGAATGAAAAGACGTCGAACAAAATTACATGCATAATAAATAACTCCCTTGAGCAAAATACATACTTTAAAAAGATCATTGCTATCAAAAACAAATTCAAATGTCAGTGTTTTCCTTTCGGTATATTTAAAGATAGTGAAACAATGAAATGTAATTTTAGTTTGATTTGAACTAACTGGAAAATGGAATATTTGTAAAACTAGACCTACAGCAAATTTTAATCTCAACCTCAGCAAGAAAATCTTTCCACTCTTGGTTTTTCAGCTAAATGTAGGAATCTTTCCATTGCAAAAATGTTTCTTTCAAGGACAAGTCCTCACTCACAGCCATAGTGGATAAAAATCAATTCATGATACGGCTCACTAAAATATTCGGGGTTCCTGGAGTGGCACATTCACTATGTAAGACTGAAAACAAACCAAGATCTTGCAGATTTCATTGATTCCTAGGCTTTAACATTTATAAAAAGCTGTTTTCAAACTTTGTATTATTTGTATTTTTTCAACTAAAGTGAAAAAATTAAATCTCAGAATATCTTACCTTAAAAAAGCTGCTTTAGAAAAAAATTGTTCTTTCTTTAGAAGAAAATTGTTACAATACATATTGTAATGTTTTAGAGTCCTAAAATATTACCCCAATGTACAGCACATTGTTACACCCCAGACTACACCGGATTGATTTTATGCTCAGCCCTTGTGTGTGTGTGTGTGTGTGTGTGTGTGTGGTTTTAGTTTATCTGTGAGACTTGTTCTCTGAGGATGTGAACAAGGCTCTCTCTGGTTCCAAACATTCTCTCACCTAGTTGTGAGGTTGTGTGTGAGACAGCAGCAGAAGTCTATGGCCTGACCATAGCTGGACGGAGGAGATGAAACTGCAGAGCCAGCAGCAGAAGCCTTGGTTCGATCAGTCGAAACCATCTTAAGGCCTCCGTCTGCACCAACATCTGCCTGGATCAGCATGTTCTACTGCGGAATGCACGTAAGCACAAGCAAACAAAACAGACACACACAGAGAACGTTGCACAGTCAGCTCGAGATTTCATGTAGGACTGTCTGCTTGATTATTGGTTTCTTACTTGTCTATTCAGTTGTACATACAGCACCATAGCTTTAGAAAAAAAAATATTTGGGATTTTTTACTGGATCTGCACATGATTAGGCAGTCTCTTTAGATATCACATTTTTATACACAGAGGACGTTCAAATGTGCTTTACAGGAATAGAATGGGAATAATTGACATTTACAGCATTTAGCAGACGCTTTTTTCCAGAGCAACTTACATTTGCTAATTTCAGGGACAGTTCCCCTGACAGCAACTTAGGGTTAAGGGTCTTGCTCAGGGACCCAATGTTGGTAACACCAGAGGAGTCAGATTCGAACCCACAACCGCTTGGTCCAAAGGCAAGTGTTCTACCACTGGGCCACCAATGTCCAACACCAATTTGAAATTGAATAAAAAGAAATAGCATTAAGAATGAATGAGAGCCACTAAAAAGAACAAAATGAAAAGTGCAATTTTTGCAAAGTTATAAGTTTGATTCAAGTGGAGGTGAGTTTGATTGCAGGGTAGAACAGGACAACTGCAGCTCCTCTCAAATTTAAACGCCTTTCTCTCCCGCTGAATTTGTGGATTAAAATCACTGAGCAATATGAGAGAGTATGAGATCATTTGCCATCAGTCCCTTCAAGCTCAGAAAGAGATCTCGAGGCTGATACCGCAATTCCTACTTCAGATACTTCAGTCTAGTATGGCAGGTAGATGTGGAAACCCTGACCAGGCCAACAAGTACAACAAAAGCTGACTTATTGGAAACCTAGGAGGCCTACGCTACCGCAAACATGTAGCAACAAACCCTGGGAAAGAAAAACAAAACAGAAAACAGCTGAAGTTGAAGCGAGTTGGAGGAAACAGAGGATAGATACAGTGATTGTAATGTCTGAAACGTGATACGCGGCTAGTAGCTGGAAGGATGTGGGTGTTTTTTCCCACCTATTTTCAAACTCAATAGTCCAGAGTACAGCAACAACACTAAGACAATACCTAGTTTTGAGGGATTGCTGGACGTGTGCGTTTGCCGCTCCGCTGAACCCCTGCATGTGCATGCTGGGAACAGGGTGATTGGTGTAATATTTTGGTGAACAGGGGAAACCAACACAAAATGAGTCAAAGGCGCCGGGTACAAGTTTCCTGGTATAATACACACATTAGAATAACAAACAGTGGGAAATCTCCCAGAAGGCTTCCTGTTGCGTGGTATCATGGAGTGCGCCGCTATCACGCAATCTCCGGCCACGGGCGCCGGCCTGTCAAGAAGAGAGCGTCGAAGTAGGACTGACCTCCGAGATGGGGTCACATACCTCTTTATGTGGCCCTTTTAGGGGTCAGCGACAGATTAATGAATTTTGAGACATTGTTGCATGCAGAAGGTAATCTATATACAAAAATGTTTACATTAGTAAATTATTTTTAAAGCCTAAAACCATGATTTATCTGCCATTTTTCTTTACAAGCTTAACATTTTTGCATATTTAAAATATCTGATATTTAACACTGCCACTGACACAATGAGTTTACTTCTCAGTGCTGGTTCCAAGCCTGGATAAATGGGGATGGTTATATCAGGAAAAGCATCCGGTGTAAAACTTTTGTCAAATCATTATGCAGAAAATGGTGATCTGCTGTAGCGATCCTAAGTGCCTGAAAGAATAAGGATAACTCTCAAGAAGACCCTGGGAACACTAGAAAAAAAAAAGAAAAAGAAGGAAACAACTTTTAAGACCATAATCAGTGACATTAACAATGTACTTTAAAAAGACATTAATGTCTAAAATATATGATGTACAAACTATATGAATTTTAGCTATATATTCTCAAGCAAATACTGAATTTGATCTTTGAAATTTAATAATTACTCCTATTGGTTGTTCCACATTTATATTTATAATTTGACCCTTCTGAAACAGATTAACATCTTTTCCACGACCACAGGATGTGTCTTCTGACATGGTTGTTTAAGAAATGAGAAGCTACTCACTGCATCATTTAGGGTTAAATAACTTGTTGCCACCTGAAACATAATCATCCATGCAGTAATTATCCAATGGGAGGCTCTTACCTATTTGCTTATTTAAATCCAGGTGGTGACTTTTTTTGGACGGGCAGTGTATAAAGAGGACAGAAAGGATAGACTGAATAGTCTGTACAGCTAAAGAATTAAGACTGTATATATGTCACAGCATCAGCCATGAGATGATTCAAAAGACTAAAACTAACATAATAAAAGTATGTAGAAAACATACATTCAAAATAAAAAAAAATTATGAACAGTATCTAAAGAGTGTGCAAATGTAATGGAATAGAATATCTTTAGAATGTACTGAGAATGAGAATGAGATACAGTGTTTTACTTTTTAACTGTACTTTGTGTTACAATTAAACAGTTAAAAAGTTGTGGTGGCACATCCTGGTTATGAAGTAGTTTTGATATGTTTGATATTACAACACAGAAATATTATTTATTGGAGCAAAAAGTCTATTATGGCTCAGAGATGAAAAGGTTAAGACGAAGTGTTAATTAGGTTACGAAATGCTTGTCAGGTTATATATTCAATACAGAGTATCATTTTACCCTTTCTTCTACTCTACATGCCAATGTAAGAGTAACAAAGCCAATTTCAAAGTATCATAGTACGCTGGGTTTGAATAATGACAGTTTGACATTTGTGTGCAGGATATAACGTCAATTTCTCTTTAATAAAAACCTCAAGAGGAGACACGTTGCTTTCAACGGTCTATCAGCCCGTAAAAAGTGATGGAGGGCCCACAGGAAACCGGGCCATGGGAGGCCAGGGCCCAAACAAGGCTGTGCAGGACTTGGGGGGGGGACGGTGTCGGCGCTGGGATTTTCCTCCTTGTGTGGGATACAGAGAACCAGGGCAGGAAGCCATTGTGTTGATAAAGTGTGGACAGGGCGAAGGCGAAGCACCACGGGTGGCCTCTGGCCTGGCCTGAACGCAGAACTCTATTGTTCCTGTGTGTGAAGTGGCCCATTATCTGGAGAGTTCACCTCGCTCACTTTCACACCCGGCGGAACAGTGCTGAGGATGTTCGGGACTTGGGACATTACAAACACGCTCATGTCTGTCCATCTCGTATTCCACTTTTCCACAAGGATCTCACTCTTTCTCCCCAGATCTCTCTCTTTGCTTCTGTCAGTCTCTCTTCCTTTCTGCTTCTCCTTCTCACCTTACTGGACGGTGTCTGTTAATACAAAGAAAGGTCAGGGGGCAGCTGACATGAAGACACAATATGTCCAGCCAAGTTCGTCACTATGTGCTTGCGAAAAGACAAGAAAAAGACATGTGGGTCTGTTGAATAGAATCGGATAGGACGGTCTCAAATAACAGTCAATTGTATGTTGATGTTTGTCTGCCTCCTCTTCTCCTTTATAGTTTGGTTCACCTTCATTGCTCAGTGACCCACCATTGTTTAGCAGTTTTGAAAGAAATAATTGCTAAGCACACTCATTTGGCATTGCAACTATGTTTATTTTCATGATGGAGTAATCTAATGAATGAATTAATATCTGTGTTATCTTTAACACATTTAGAATTCTACTCCAATCAGGCAAATACTTGACTGATTGATTAAGGTTCTTGCTCTTTCACAACTGGATTAGGACTGAATGTTCTACATCAGTCTGGCCACATGGTGGGTTTAATAAGAGATAAGAATGCATTTTGAGTCCAGGCCAAAAGAACACATGAAAGGCACTTTTGTACCCTTTATGGTAATTTCTTTTATAGTCATTTCATACTGTACCTCGTTAAAACAGGCTAGCAAAGCAGAGCATCAGTCTGACAGAAAGACAAGGAAAAAGCATATCAAAAACTTGTTAGGCATGAACAGACTTGCACAGGAGAGATTATCAGCCTCTTGGGTTTAGGCAGCACCAAAGAGAAAAGTGTCAGAACTCTAGTCTGGAGTTCATTGCATCATATAGAGCGTAACCCCAGTTACCAAGTATGTTGAATAATACAAATACAAGAATACAATGTGTGTAGAATTTCCATCTTATGTTGTGTTGCTATACTAGTTGTGTGTTGATTGGTCGTTTATCATTTTCATCCACAAAGCTTAAGTCACCTTGTCTTAAGTTACTTTATTGATCAGTTTAACTGCTGATAGTGTCCAGACTTGGTGCAGTACAGTGTCTCATTTGGGGTTAAATGTCTATCCCAAGGTCACTTGGTTGCATCAAGGTGTCTGCTATTAGTAAGCGGCTAAACAATATCCCAGTCACCAAACTGGAACAACCAGTAAGTCATAAGATTGCTTGAGATGTGTAAAAACGTCTCATCTGTGCCAAAAAAGACTGGGCTGCAGTGCAGTGCACAGTCCTGCCTGTTTGTCAGAGGCTATTTCTAACTGGTGCCCCCTTTAACCTACTTTCATGTTCTGTCTTCTGAAGCGCCTCATCACAGCAGATGGCAATCTAGCACTGCCCGCATCAAATTAATAAATTTAATTAAAATGCTTTTGCAGTTAATTGCAAATGTTTGGGAAATTACTTAATGTGATTATGGGGCAACACAGAGTATGGTGTCTTTGAGGCTGGCACACAAGCCAAATGATACAATCAGGAGAGCTTCCGCTTAAGAAAAAAAGAAATGTTTTAAGCACTGGCACTGAGGTACTAAGAGTTTTTTTTAAATAAGGAATACATTAAAGAAACATCAAAGGTCCATTATGATGGCTTCATAAACAGGGCTGGTAACTCCAAGTAAATGTATCTGAAAGGGAACAAAAGGACAAGTCTCTCTGTAAAAGATCTCTGGTTCTTGGGATGAGTGTGAGAAAAAAGTTGGAAACTGTGGAACTTTGGAAAGGATGTGTACTTGTCATATCACCTCAATTTACTGTATATGTTGCCTTTGGCTTTATAATTAATATATTACATTTTGGTTGATTATGATATATGACTTTGAAATGGCTCGTATTGGTCATTTCACTATTCATAATGCTGCTGTTATAATAGCTAATAAGACGGCAAAAGGTTGAATCATAATTTTGATCACTTTAAAGGCTTTTATATATCTTGAATTGGCCATAAATGAAATGGTTCTTAATCTTTTTTTTCCCCTGGAAAACAGATCTCATCAAATATGTGTCACTGTGACTAAGTCAAGTTATTTTGCCTGGCCCTTCATTAACTTTTCAAACAATGTAAGGGAAACAAATCCTGTTGTACAAGGTTCAGGCGGAAAGTTTCAGACAGGAACATAATGTACATAAACTGATCTGCAATGAAGGATCTCAGGCTCTCACACACTGGTGCCATGTCAAGACGCACAAAATGATTCATGTTGCCACACCCCCATGCCACACAAACCAGAAAAAAACAAAGCAGCAGGTGCACAAGGGCATGAAAAAAAACAAAACAGATTTAAACATGAGAAACAGGGAGGCATAATAGAGTCAATGTAGATAAGAGAGCAATACTATAATTAGGTCTGATACACAACACAGGAGCATGTGTGTAGTGTATTTATTTGATTTTTTGTTTCTCCTTTTTAGTGTCTGTTTCAGACAATAGAATTTCTCAGTTAGTCTCAGTTAGGCCTTTAGCTCCATTTCCATTTGGATTAAGTTGTCTGACTAATTTAGAAATGCCTTTTCCTGAAATGGATCTTGATGAAATCTGATAGTAAAGTTTTAAAAAATTAAGTGTTCAACATGTCAACATACGGGCAGCATTTTTTTTTTCTGTAGCTCTAAGTCAATGACTGACGAAACACGTGACCTTAGGATGAAAAGAGATTAAAATAGGAATAGTGACTTTTGACAAATTGTAGATTCTTAATAGTCTTAACAGCATAGGCTCTTCTCTTGATACTAGAAGATGAGAATTATAAAATAGTATGAATAAATAAATAAATATGATGCAAGTCTTGGCAAATTTGAATGTGCCCTTATCACGTGTTCTGGAGAGACTAAAAAGATTAAACATATATTAAAAGAAAAACAAATGCTGCGTTAAAAAATGAATTTAAATGGCGTCTGGGTGCTTTAATTTCTTCCTTTTTTGTTTTGGCTTAATAAAAAACGTTAATTTCTTGTGATTTTCAACTTCCATGTTCTTTAAAAAAAGAGTGCCTTGTGGATATAAATTTCTATTTTCTCACTAACAACGAATAAATAAATAAGCAAACGTTTTCGTCTTTAAGCCCAACTCCCCGCCTCTTATGCAAATCCGCGCGGTGACGTTGGCGGAAGCGGTACGTTCAGTTCCAACAGATATTCCCTTTAAAGGCGTATTAAAGTGGCTTAACTGCAAGACGTCCCGGAGGATCGAGCTAATGCACCAAAACAACAATACGGCACCGCGGCGGAACAGCGCAACCGATAGCAACTTGCAGAAGCCGTGCGGTCTCATTGACTCCCGTTACAACAGCGAGGTGTCGCGGTGAGCTTCGTGCTGTCTTTATTTCTGAACTTCATCGGTTTTGCGGCGCGGCGTCGCGGGGGTCGCTCGCGCGCCGCTTCGCTATAAACAGAAATGAAGCGGCGCAGCGCGGAGATGACAGCGAGGCAAGCGTAATGATCTCTGCATTATTTGTCACTATTCCTCGTTTATTTATACATGACAGACAGCGCGATGTCACTTGCTTGGGATGACATGGTAACGCGGAGTGCAGCTTTGTTGTTTTTTTGCGGATAGTTATTGCTGTCAGATGCAGTCATGACGAGACGTGTTGACGCCGTTGCCGTGCTACAGTTGAGACTCGTTCTGAATTGTTTTCGCCCGATCTGCAGTGTGTGTGTGTGTGTGTGTGTGTGTGTGTGGATCAACTGTCAGTACATGCTGCTGTTGCCATGTCGTGACTCTCGCTAATGCAGATATTTCTCGACGGTGCCGCGTGTTGCTAGAATCATGACTCCGTTCAGTAATGAAGCAGGTGTTTTTTTTCAAGGATTATTATTATTATTATTATTATTATTATTATTATTATTATTATTATTATTATTATTATTATTATTATTATAGAAATGCCATAGTGCCGCGATCGCTGTTGGCACCGGCAGACACCTGCTAGCCGGTAGCAGTGTTGATTCTCCCAGCTGCCATGAGGAAATGTTATGCAATTCATTTTATGCAGGGGGCGATTTCGGTGACCTCTAAATTGACTTCACTTTTGCCTTTTTATATGCACTGCATGAAATTACGGGGGATTTTTATTTGAAAAATCAAGCCAAAAATCAAGCCCACCCATGTTCAACCCGAAATGAAACATAATTAAAAGTAAACATGAGCTTTTTCTGGTTATTATTACCATTAGGATGTTCATATTTGCAATTAGGAGGGTTATATTTACTATCCCAGTTTTGATGTTTACCATCAAGATGGCCATATATACCATGCGGATAGTCATGCTTACTTTTCTTAACTGTTAAGATGCTCAGTTCTACCATCAGAATCTACACTATCTGTGATGGTTGTTTGTTAAATATGTTTGGCATGCACTTTTGCAGAAAAATCCGTCTCTTAGAAAGCTTGCGATGCTCCACCTGTTTCCTGTCCTTTACTACCATTAACCCTGAGTGTTGCATTTGGTGAAGACCTGCGCCTGATGCTTGTAAACCCGAACAGAGGTCACGAGACAGTCCTCCTGAAGCAGAAGTGAGAAGGGCTTTTGGTGTGTGCTGACCTGTCACACATCATGTGAGAGAAATACGCTGAGCTCAGCACTCGATTCTAGTTCTCGCTGTGTTTAAATCAGATGTAAATAGTCTTGCATGTGTGAGTGAGAGAGAGGGGGACGTGTGTGTTGTTTTTGCACCAGTGTCCGCAGTGCGCACCTGGGCTACTGCGTATTTGCATTGCGTTGGCTTTTCACTGCTGTTGACCGCCGCTGTTTGTTTGACCTTCCCAGGTGCCTGGGACTGACGCTGCCGGTCCACAACTGTAGAAGAGCTGCTGCCGCATGCAGGCACGGGAGATTTATGAAGCTTTCACGGCCGTTTGGTGAGTCACACTCATTCTTCTCCGAGTGACGGTGCCACGGTGGGATCCAGTGCGAAAGCGCAGTGGGACTGGGGTCCTGATTAATGTGTTCTATCTAGTCAGTCCTGCACACGCAATCATACACTTATGGACACTCTTATCCTGTTTTTCACTTCCTAATTCCATGGGCAGTTGTAGTGGTGGTGGTACCTTTTTGACACATGACCTCTGCATCTCCATCATCCACGTGGGCCAATGTTTTCTATAGCTTTTTTCATTATTTGACATGGTAAAATACTCAGCTTTGAAGTAAATACTATTTAAATGTGATTGGTTCAATCCTGACTCTATGCATCCATCCTCCAGCACTTTTATTATAAGCAAATATTGACTAAATAAATAATAGATATGTGCTGTAATCTTCACATAATATTTACTCTCTTTTATTTCCCAATGACCAACATTTTGTTTTCCATCATGCTTTATTCTCATATCTCCACTTGTTTCTCGATAATAATTGAAACTGCTGGGGATGTGTTGAGATGTGCAAGTGCTGATAAGGAAGCGCTCTCCTCTTTATTGATTGCTCAATGCTGTTGCTGACTCAGCAGAGCCGTGCCACATGACTGCTGAGCGAGACAGAGCTACAGGGGAAGAGAAAACCTGACCGCCTGCCTTCTGTTTCCCCCACTTCGTCACGTTACTGGTCCTTTCATCTGGATGCATGATCTGAGGCACCGGGTTTATTAGGTCTTACCTGATTTAACTAGATTCGGCCCAACAGCTGGTTACCAGGGTGCAGATGTGTTTTATAAAAGAAGGGCTAGGCTAAATTGCCGTGCTGTGGTCGTCCAGGAAACAAATCCTGAGGACTGAATGTTTAACAAAGTTTTCCTAGAGCAACTTGAGGTCAAGGATTTTGCTTAGGAGCTCAGTAGTGGGATTCGAACCACATGATCTCCTGGTCTGTAAATGAGAATCACACCCCTAGACCCTAAAACTACAGAAGATTAAGTTTTATTGTTTTATTGTTTAAGGGTCTATGGGTGCAATTCAGATTCATAGACCAAGAGCTGAGTTCAGCTCTATAAGTGAGAATCATACCAATAGACCCTATAAAAGTTTCAACATGAGTCAGTTTTTAAAAAGTCATCCCTACTTTGTAGCGTTGAGCTAATCGTTTTGTGGTCAGCCACTTTTAGGCCGGTCCATTACCCTGACACACAATTAAGCAAAAAGGCAATTTTCTCTCTGAGTATTAGCTAATCCAATTCCCCTGGAGTGCTCCGAGATGAAGCATTAAAACCGATATGTGTTGGTTAATCACGCACAGTAAACGCAACCGGAATGCGAAATAATCTTTTTTTTTATGCCACCCCGTCCCTAATTCGGTTGAACAGAGCCATTATGTTCTATGAATGTAGGCATACAACTCGCTTTACTGAAATAGCCTAACCAAGAAGAAATCATAAAGCTCCCTTATTTTTCACGCTGGCCAGAGCTGGATCGGTTTCTCGTATTCATGTCGTAGGCAGTGATGTGGCTTTGGACTCTCTCTGAATGTGTGTGTGTGTGTGTGTGAGAGAGAAAATCACAGAGACATGCCAGGCTCTTGAATGGCTCTCAGTAATGAATCAAAGCCCTCAGCGTTTCGATCCTCCTTAATCCGTTTGATTCGGCGGAGGTGCGTGCAGACAGATTGCGGTTAGATTTGTTCTGTTTGTCTACCCCCGCCACCCTGTCTCCGACTCTCCTTCTTTATATGTGAGTGCCTGGCTGTGAGATCATATGGTACAGAGAGAGAACAGACAGAGGCTCGCTGATGTTCGAGAATCACAAGTTTAGCACTTGCAGGTCGCAGTAAAGGGCCTGCAGCCATAACCTACTTAATCGCTACAGATTTACTGTGTGGTACAGCACCTCCATTACGGCCTGTTCTCAGTGGCCACGTTTCATCCGATTTTTCTTATTCAGGTCAGGCTTTCCATCACCCGACCCCCACACAACTGACCTGACCTGGACTGGCCCGACTCGACCTGGCCTGGCTTATGACCCCAAGTTGGTTTCAGTCACGGGGTCTTGATGCCCGTGCTGAGCAGCGGCAACTGTTTGACCTTCTTCCTACATAATTCAGGGCATTGTGATACGCTGACTCTTGGTCTGAGGATGTGGGTGAACAAAAGGGGGTATAACCATTCAGCAAATTAAAGTTTGTTCATACCTGTTGGTAGCGTAACTGTTAGGACGTACGCGTTGTGATCAGAAGGTCGCCGGTTCGGACCGCGGAACGGTAAAGTTACCACTGAGGTACTCATGAGCAAGGTTCCGTCCCCAAGCACTGCACTGCTCATACCTCGGTTTTTGAGTCATACTTCTGTTTTATTTTTTGTTTTGATCTTTTTGGACTGTAGAATTAGAAAAATAAGAAAACACAGAGAAAATACACAGATCAGTCAACATTAATATATAAAACTACAGTGTTTAGTAAAGCCCGATGTCTTGCACACAAAACACACAGGGAAAGAAACAGCTTTTAAATCATAGATTGGTAATTTTTATTCCATATCAACCTAAATCACAGAAATCAGTATTAATATTGTACTGAAAAGGTGAGAAAAGAACGTGAGTGATTATTTGTCAGTGCAGCACAATGAAATGTGACCTCGGCATTTGACTCATCCGTGAAGGAGCAGCAGACAGCTGACATGGGCAGCACCTGTGGAGCAGTGCTTGGGGACGGTACCTTGTTCCTGAGCACCTCACTGGTACCTTAACCGGTCTGGGATTTGAACCAGCGACCTTCCAATCACGGAGCAACCTACATAACTGTTACGCTAGCAACTGCCCAGGTTATAACCACTCTGACATAATGTGTAATGTTGTCCAAATATACAGCTTGTCCTGTCTGTGTTATAATGTAAATCTCTAGCAGTGATAGTTAAATAGATTCATGACTTTATCCTGTATGCAGAATTCAAAGAAAAAATATTTCTTTTTAACCCCAGTTTTTGATGTCCAACGAGCTGTCTATTGACTTACGCACTCACTTGCCTTCTTAATTAGCAAGCCCGGTCCTATATGTGAATCGTTTGACCGCGTTGTACCCTTTATTAGCAGAAATGTTTGCTCCATGATGAATAGCTGCCTTTGATGCTATGCTTACTGAACTGTTTTTCCTATGTATTTATGGAACAAACAGTTTTGACCCCCCACCCCGCTCCCACCCCACTCCCTTGTTCTTGTTTTGTTGTCAACGGTCGCGACCAAAGGTTTGGGGTCCAGTACAAACAGAAAAATACTTCTCGAACTTAACCAGCTCAGTCTCCTGGAGAGAGCTGGCAGAGGTTCAAGAATAACATTAGTGTAAGTGGCACCTCCCCACACAGACACACACATACACACACCTAGACACTCGGCTAGCGAAGGTCTCGGCACTGCAGCTCCCCATCGGTGTTTGTTTGTGTGTGTGTGTGTGTGTGTGTGCTTGCTTTGGGAAGGTCTGGGCTGCTTCCATCTGTCTGCGTGCACCTGACGAGCTGATGTCGCCGCCAGACTTTAGCGGAGGTGGGTCACGTTGGTCAGCCTCGTTTAAACCATTTCTGTTTTTTCTATGCAGTAGTTGATGAAGATGCAGCAGGCTTAGTTTTCTGTGTGGTGGATTACATCACGTCTGTGTGATATGATGACAAGGTTGACCGTTTGTTTTTTAAGCTTTATTGGTCTAACTCGTTTTATTGTCGTACTTTATTATAGCGTTACGTCATTAGTATTAATGCGCACCAACGAGGCACTTTTGCAATGTTCAGACGATGGTTAACAAATTAAATATGAATGATGCTGATATTGCCGTGAGTCTCCAGGCGCAGCCAGTTGCCTAAGACTTGTTTTTTAACCCCCGCTTCGTTTTACCACTGTGGAATAGCAACTGCAATGACACTTGTTGGAGAGGTTTGAAATGATTTTACTGTAATTGTGAAGGCCTAATGAGTATTGGTGCCGATTGCAATTTGATGCCAGAAGTTGAATTTGGTGTTAATAAAGGAGTTATAAAAGATTAAAATGGTCGCATGGCTCCAAACTTCCTCTTTGGACTCTCTTGTGCTTCTCCCTTTCTCCTGCCCAAACTCTCTCTTTCTCTTTTTTATCTTTTTCCTTTTCTCTCTCTCTCTCCACCTCACTCTCTGGATGTTTGCTGTTTTTAGTCTGGAACAGATTTTTGCTGTTAATAATGCAGTTTTAATAATTGCTTTGGTTCTATGGCTTGTGGCTTATTTTAAAATGCAGTTTGAAAACCGTTTTTCTTTTTGTTTATCTTCTTATCTTTTAAGAAAGACGGGAAAAATTAATCTATGTTTTTCAAATGTGAATATGGAAGTTGAATCTTGGAAGTGTTAATAAAAAGTTATGAAGGATTAGTTTACATAGTTGTAAAGCTTCAACCTGTCGCTTTGGGCTCGCTGTTCGCCGGTCCTCCCTCCCGCTCCCTCTCTTTCTCTCTGTTTCTCTCTTTCGCTCTCTCTCTCTGGATGTTTGTTGTCTTACGTCTGGGACAGGTTTCTGCGGTTAAAAATGCAGTTTCAATCAAGTTTACATTTGACTGACTTTGAGAGAAATCTTGAGTTCTTTTTAAATAGCTTAGTAGTAAATAGCTTAAAATTTTCCTTTTACCTTTCCATTAGAAGAAAAAACGTAAACATAATTTTAAAAAATGTAGATCTAACAAATCTTTTTTCCCCTTCTACCTTCTTGCATCTGCATCCAGACCCTGAAGAGTAGTTTTTCAGAACCGAACTGAACTGTTCTAAACAGAACAGAAAATATTTGAAAAAAATATAGAATAAATCCCACAGTTTTTCCCACTATCCTTGTGTTTAGTACATTGTGGCGAACCATTAAAGTTGAAGGCGAATAGTTAACCGACTTGCCGCATTTCCGACGGCAGTGCAGGAAAGTCTGTGACTCCGTCTACAGTGTTTGCACAGAGTGTGAGTTTTACTGTATAAAGCGTGCTTTGTGTCCTGCCAAGGCTCTGGGAGACCTCCCCACCCCCATCCCCACTCTCCCCACCCCCCCGAATCTGGTCTGAAAACCTAGTCTAGTCTTTAAATCCCACTACTGTATGCACGGGATTGCGGTCGGAGTGGTGTTGTGGGAAAACAAAAACAGTGCAATGTGGATCCGAAAGGGATGGTGTGTGAGAGTTGACCAAGAAGGCCTTGTTTTGCTTTCGGCTCCCTTACCTTGAAAACACAGAGTAGTACAGAAGGGTTGTCTGACTTATTTCTTCCCTCTACTGCGGCCCGAACGAACCTTATCATGCCAGCTGCAGCGTGTATCAGAGACAACCAGCTCTGGCCACAAGGTTGGTCTCACACACTCCCTCTCTCTCTGTCTCTCTGTTCACACACTCACACACACACACTGGAATTTTCCATTAAGGTTCATGTGCTTCTGGGTGGAGCATGTGTGTGTGAGGTGGACACTGGGCAGGATGAGTGTAAAACTGGAGGGGCAGTAGCCAGTATGTGTTTGTGTGTGTGTGTAGAATCCAGTCGGTCGTTCTTAAGAAAGTTAAGACATTTAAAAAGCGTATTACACAACTGTAGAATTGAAGAAAACCAAGTAAGCTAATGTTGTGCACAAACACGTAATACCATTTGCGTAAGAGTTCTCTACAGCAGTTGTAGATTCTGTTCTTGCCACACATATTTCATTAATTTTGTGGTAATGCCTGTAACATTTTAGGGGAAAATGCATTACTTCTCTTGTTTCATGACATTCTAGCATGGTACGGAAAACCTGCAGGAAGACACAACTCTATTTGCGCCAGTTCTCAGAAATATTCAACATAAAAAAAAAGATATTTTCTCTGACGGCCTAACAGCTGAAAAAAGAAGCCTGGCGTTGTTCTTTGCCTCCGCCTCGTCCATATCAGGACAGCTCGGCGATAGCTGTTATTATACATCTACATTTAGCTTCATAGCATGAACTTAGCTAGCCTAGCGAGTGCAATCCTCACACTAGCCTTATACAAATGGACATAAAACCGTTTAACATAGCGTTTCCTCGTGTTGACAGTGTTATTTACTGGCTGTGCACTGGTCATTGACTGCCGTGATGTTATTGCTCCCGGTTTTAACACCAACTTTGATGCGAGGCCCCTGCTGAATTCGCTATAGTTGGAAAAGTCGGTGTCTTCAAAACGAGATGAACAGAGAACTAACCACTGCCTATAATGTTGAGGTATTGCTCCAAAAATAAACGGAAGCCATTTGTTCCTCCACTCTGTTTTCTTGGGCAGCATGTACATTGTTGAAGTTCTGTTCTTGCATGAAGCACAACATGATTGTCGTTCCGCCATCCTTGCTGTATACAAAAACTGTCACTGAGCTAGACTAATTCTGTGGGCAGTGACAAACAGGCAAGATTGCGATTAATAATGAGTTCTATCAGTGTGACGTAGCATTGATACTTTTCTGTTTTTTCCACTTATTTCTTTTTATTAGCTATTGCAGACAGCAGAGGTAAGAGTACGTTTTAACACCCTGTAACAAACTCATAGGCCTCGTTTACACTGCAGGTCTTGATGCTCAATTCTGATTTGTTGCCTATATCCGATTTTTTTGACCTTCTGTTTACTCGTTTTTTTAATTGTGACCCATATCCGACTCGCTTGTTACACGACGTCATTAAACCGCGATGAAGTACTAAATTGTCACAGTTTTAATGACGTACAGAACGCAGTGCCTAGGAAAATCCGATCTGCCTGTTTACATGACAGTCGCATTGGCACATATCGGATTTATATCTGATTTATTTCCACATATGAACGAGGCCTGAAACCGATCTCAAAATATCCGAATGCATGCGTTTTTTTCCTGTTTACACTGTCATGGAACAGATCCGATCTGTGTCACATATAAGCAAAAAATCGGAATTGGGTCACATTTAACTGACGAGGCCATATAGAACTATAATAATCCAAAAGCAACAGGTAAAAACAGTTTTGGCTACTGTAGCTCTGAGGCAAAAAGGATTCCCAGCTACCAAACAGACTTACATAGGTCCGTGTTCTGAAAGCTGTGCAGGTGCAGTTGGGGGTTGTTTGTCCTGTACTGTGTCAGCTGAAGGTCAGCGTGGTCAGAGCTGGGGCTGGATGATCTGACCTCAAGTCAATACCACAATTCATTGAACATTTTACCTCAGTTACGATTAATGAATGTTTTTTTGTTTGTACTTCAAATATCCTCAACTGTTAAAGCTGGGATATGTTTTTTTTCTAATGAAAGACCAAATGTCTTAGCAATTTTAAAACAGGAAACACACAGATGCAGATTGGAGTCGTGGGGTCCCAACGACCTTCCTATTACAAGGCCAACCCTAACCACTGTGCTACCAACTGCCCAGTCATGACAAGCTTCCATCAGACTTTCCCCCTATTTATCGTCCCGTCTGGTCCGACCCAGCCTGTGTTCTTTCGTTTCAGCCTTTTTGCACAATGAGTCATACCCATCTTAATAGAGTAAATGAAAGTAATTTTTTCAGCCATCAGAACCGGAGAGATGGGCGGATATGTGAGAGGCAAATGGTTTTTAAAATTGATTTGTAGACAGCGATAACCACTTATGCCATGGGCCTCGCTGGTTTACGTGATCCTCACCCTCCAGGGTGAAACGGCGCATCGAGCCGTCGGCCTGACTGGAGCTCAGTGTAAACCGACACCGCCCCCATCTTCACCTCACTGGGATGGGGACCACTATCAACACCCCACCCCCACTCTACCTTGCTAGGCCCCAGCACCTGCCTTCTCATGTGACAGGACTTTAGTTGGCACTGGCTGGCAGCGCCACCGTCTTCAATGTCACCTCCGGTCGTCCCGTATAGTGTTCTCCACATTTTACAACTAATCACTATCCTAGACACACAGGCAGAGTGTAATGAGGCCCTTATTGAATTGAGGAGGTCTGGTCGAAGAACACCACATTATTTAGAAAGGGTGTGCAAAAAAATGTAATCGAATCGAGTCGTGATTCTTTCTCTGCCGATTCAAAACCAATTCATGCATTCCAAAAAAAGGATCAATATTTTTCAACTAAAATAATGGCACTAGTTTGCTTTTCCCCAACACGAGTTCGGCTCGCCAGTCCTAGAGATGGCGCAATGTCAAAATCTGCTCAGGTAAATGCAGTCAGTATGCGTACATTTAGTAAACTACATTTGATTCAGTGTGATGTTTTTCTTGATCTTCCACAGTCAAATGGGAAAAGTAACTCAAAACAGTAGTCTGAAATGTACTGAATCATGAATCATTTATGAATCGTGAATCGATTTTGAAACGAATCCTGAGCCCAAGAATCAGAATTGAATCGAGAATGGATTGTCTTCTTAATTTTATTACATTCATGTCATCGAGTTGCAAATTCAGGTTGTACTCTACTCAAGAATGCTAACAGTGAATAAAAATCAATCTGCCGGACCAGTCGAGCTGAGCTACTCTCATTTAAATCTGTGTTGATGAAAGCCATTGATGCTAAATATAATGACTAGTAATTGTTTTTCGCAGCAGTGACACAATACACAAGAAGTGCCATTTGATGATTAGATTAACCAACTCAATCCATTGCCCGGAGATCTGAGAAGCTATTTATATTAATTTATATTCAAATTGTTTCGTTTGGTGTGATGGATAATGACAGTTCCACATGTTCACTGACTGGAACATCTTCAGAGAGACGGTCAAAGTGCCCCAGGCCAGATCTGTTGTGTACAAAGTCTTATGTTGACAAGCACTGTAGAGTCTGCTACAATCTGTTGTGAGAGTGACTTTCGGAGAATAAGGCTGGGCCGAGGGCAGGGGATTTGCATGTGGCCTCAGCCGTTCCATGGACAGAATTAGGACGGTCATGCCCATGCCGTACAGAGATGACGGGGTTTATTTTAGCCCAGTAAGCTGGCTTGCACCTTACCAAAGAGATAAACGCAGAGGAATAGGTCAGCGCAATCCGCCGCTGACGTGGTTGTCTGTTTTTCTGACATTGTTTGGGTGCTCCCGCTTTCGGCCTAAGCAGAATTTCAGCAACAGAACAAGTCTTCCCTTCAATCAATCAACACTTTTTTTTTCCTAGATATATTTTAGCAACAATATTCTCATTCAGATGTATATGCAGGAGGTCATCATTATTCTTCCGTCTTTTCAGGCTGTAGTTTTGCATTATCCTGCAGAGTCTGACCACACTAAACATCCATTCAAAGGCTTTTCTTTTATTAACATGTCACATGTACACACACAGATCACTTTTTAAGAACACTCACCTTATAGATGCACCTTGTTAGTGTACAGCTAGACTGTTCTGTATTTCACTAATCTTTAAGTGTGTGGCTTAATTACAAATTGAATTTGGCTAGGTTAAGGTTGCAAGAACAGTCATTGTAGCAGGCACATGGTCTAAAAGGATTGTCATTATTCTCGTAACAAGAGTGTGTTTTGGGTGTAAGATGCAATAAACCAATCAGAATGTCATCTACCATTCCCTTTAAAAGCAACGGCTGCCGTTATAAAGCCTCATTTAGCAGGTAAAAGTGAATGTTTTTCTCAGAAGGAGACATCCTTCCGAATCATGCAGTAGAGTTATAAATCACAAGTGTCATCAGGATACAATGTCATACCAATTCACTGGACAATAGTTCATTGTGTGACCGTATCAAACCAAAAGATTTAAGAAAAAAACAATGGGCTTGATTGTTGCATGAGTGCTGATCGATGTATTGTCTAACCCCTGAATATTGTGCCATTAAAATAACTGAAAATACGGGACTGACTTAAGAAGTCTTTTTAGGTAAAAAAGTTTTTTTTCTCAGTATTAAAGTAGAGGTGTTTCTAACTTTGCTTTGTTTTAAGACCAACATGATCATGATTGCAAACATCATTAACTAGTTATAAAATTTGCTTTGTTATTTAAAACAAGCTTGACACTTCATTAGTGGTTAAAGAGACTGCTTTTGACCACAAGGACATTTTTAGAGATTGGTGACCCTAACAAAGTCCAAAGACACATTTATGTGCCAATAAAACTCTGTCTCTCGTGAAAGTATTTCTCTCGCGAAACGCACTCCAAGTTAGGGTCACTATTGTGTTGCAAATGACCCTCCACCTAAATAACTCCAGGTCAGTGGTCATATTGTAAAGAGAAACTGACCATTGGTGGAGGCTTATAGATTATGTATGAAGACAGATTAGTTACAAGTCTCTGATTATGCACCTCTATTAGAAGCAGAATTGAAACGTTCTCAAGCTTTTCATTCATGAAATACAAACTGCTGATCAATAAGCATGTCAAAAAAGAGACCGCTAATGTTGGTGTGGTCATCAGTCTCAAATCAGGTCCTGGACCTCCTGTAGTCAATGTTCTAATAGGAACAGAGTTCACTTTTAAATATTCTTTGAGACATGACCTGCTTACTCAATTCACTTCTGAGGCAAAAGCAAAGGCCAAGCCTTTTTATTTAACTAAAAGAGCCTGAGATGTGAGAACCAGTGCTCAGTGACCTGGAGAAATTGTTTAGAGCTGCTATTTAAAACCTTTTAATAGTCCAAGGTGGTCGCTTGCATACAAGACGGTCCATATGTGAGACATTACATAACACAGTATCTTATGTAGTGGGACAGATCTTAAGAGGAGACATCTTTAAAATCTGGAAATGGTATCTCTTTGAACATGCAGCATTGACATAAACATTATTAGCATGGACGAAAATAGTGTCACATTCATTCATTATCTGAACCGCTTAATCTCAACTGGGGTCGCGGGGGGACCGGAGCCTATCCCAGAAACTTACGGGCGCAAGGTGGGGAACAACGCTGGGTAGGCGCCAACACACCGCAGGGCACACACACTCACACAGTCATACACACATTCATACCTTACGGGGCCAATTTAGAGTGGCCCATTAACCTATATTGCATGCCTTTTGACTGTGGGAGTAAACCAGAACACCCAGAAAAAACCCACGCGAACACAGGGAGAGCATGCAAACGCCACACAGAAGGGCTCTACAGCTGTCCCCGGAGTTCGAACCCAGGACCTCTTCGCTGTGAGGCGGCAGCGCTAACCACTGCGCCACCGTTCCGTCACATATCAATTTAAAATAAAAACTTTATAGTTGCAAATCTCTTTATTTAACTCTTTGTCCCTTTAAGCAGTGGACACAAAAGGAATTTCACCATTTGAATAGACAAACATTGAATTGTACCTAATGAAAACATCACTAAAGAAAATACTGAAAATGAGTATATTTTTTAGTACCGTTTTGATTAGGGATGCACAGTAATATCGTTTTCATATTGGAATCGGCAATACTTGCTTATTTTTAAGTCATCGGCATCGGACCGAAGCTTAGATTTGCCAGATATTTTCAGCCGATATTTTATGATGCATTTATTGTATGTCTGAAAGGTAGCGCTTGTGCCAGGCATGTCCAAAGTCGTTGAGGTCGGATTTTACACAGGCTGCTCCTTCTGTCTCAAAATGTCTGGTCTTATTTTGTGCCAAAATTCTGAGCACGCAAGTTCTTGAGTAAAATCTCATGTCTTTTTGTGCCCAAGTCTGCTTGCTGAATTTTTAACTAACTAAATAACTATTTGCCTCGCACATGGGCTGTGTCCCGAGTCGCGTACTATTACACTTAATAGTATAGTACGTAAGGCATACTTTTTTTTTATCATACTTTTCTATACGGTAGTATGTATCTCAGGAACTAGACGGAGTTGTAGCTGAACGGCTCTTTGACTTGGTACGCAACATAGGGTGGGGAGTGACTTTTTTTTTTTTAATGTTGTGCACTACGCTCAGAATGCTTTTTGTGCCAAAATTCTTAGTCCGCAAAGTATCTTGTCTTTACGTGCTCAGCTCGCTCATGCCTGCACTCGTGCTCGACTATGCCTTCCTCATTTATCGGAATCAACAGATATAAGCATGAAAAACTTTAGATATTGGCATCGGCCAATAATTCCCTTATCGTGCATCGCTAATTTTGATCACTACACTGAACTCATTAAAAATGTTGGATTTGCTGCAATTAAACAAGTGTTTGAGATATGAAAAACAAGCCATTAATCTTCATAATCCTGTTCGGCTTGTGTTCTGGCTCTCGTTTAGACACTTTCACATTGCTCCCAGGCCTAATGTCAGCCACATCCACTCACGTTTAAAAGCTCAACACACACATCAGTTCATATTGGGCTCAAATTTCACCCTCAGTTCTTTTTCTGTGCTAAGTATGAATAGTGTCTAACCGTTGGATGTTTGCTCTGTAAGGATCAAATGAGAAACAAAGCTTGAGAAAAGGTTAAGCAACATGTTCACTGCTCAGGAGAGAATGCACTTTTATTTTTGAGGCTAAATTTGTCAGATGCTTTTTGAGAAACTACAAATCTCAAGAGAAAAAGATGGAAAAAGTCTGTCTCTCAGCTTGCCATGCAGTACTCCATCGCTATTATTAGCCCGTGCCTGCCCTTTGGATGTTATAAGAGTGAAGGCTGAGACAGCAATGTGCTTGCGTCAGGCGGCTGAATATTCTGACATAACTGCTACGGACCTTCAGTGCATCACATGAAACTGGTGAAGGACGACCAGAAACCAGATAAGAGTTACTGTGTCCCTTATAGCAGCCTACCTGTGCATCTGAATACAAATTCAAAGCTTTGTGAAGACTAATAGGGCTCATAAAAGTGACAACTGTCCATGGCTGTGTCAACACCTGTGAGGTCCTTTATTGAGAGTTCGAATTGCTAGGCCTTTTACAGGCCCCTGTAGTAGAAGTTTAACTCAAAGCTACTTCCAGCTTCAGGGCTGCATGGTGATGTAATTGGTAAAGGAGAATCTTTGTGAGGCAGTTTCTGCTGAGTGGCAGTTTGGAGCTTTTAAATAAATAGTTTTTTTCTCTTGGTATTCTTGGAAATCATAAAATTTCACCCATTAAACTTGGCTATGATAAGATGCCTTTAACTTGCTGTGAGGTGGGTTGGGAAAAACTATGCAAAGGCAGCAGGGGATTAACCTGTCCTAAGATCTCCAAATAAACTGCTCCATCAGATATTTCAGAGTTTTGCCCTGAAAATGAATTTCAGTTTAAAGCTAGCCAATTCATCAAGTTCATCAGCAATACCCACATGAATTATGGAGACAGGACATGCACCAGAACATTTTCTGACCACAGTATTTTTTAATTTGGGACAGCACAATACCTCCCAACATGATTACTTGAGCATTTGCCATCTTGAACTTCAACATGCTATGAAGACTTCTGGCGGTTCTTTGTTAATTTGCATCACGGTAAAGCGCCAACAATGAGCTTACAAACTGAGGACTTTATTAAACCAACAGGAACAATTAACCAAAAAAACCTTGACTCTAACCACACCAACTCAAAAACAGAGACACAAACAGACATGACTCACTTTGACAACAGACAAACAAGCAAGACAAAGGGGAGAGGCAAGCTTAAAAACTATAAAACACAGGTGCGGGTCGTTAAGGCAAAAAAGCCTTAATATGTAAGTCTAAGACAGGGAAGAGGAGACAATAGTGGCCATGTTGAGAATTACAGGTCTGACCATGAAAACTGGATTTGGGAAAAAGGGATTTCAGGAATTCTGCAATGCAAACTAGTGTTTATGTTTATATTTATAAGTATAAAATACTTCAATTTATACCTTAACATCTTTAATTAAGCCTTAATCAAAGTCCCAAGGCTGTTAAATGCTTCAGTAAAGCATTTAAATATACAATATACAAATGACACTTTTGGAAAAAAAAAAATCAGCCGTTTTAAGAGGGATTAAGAGCTTGAGGACAAGTGAACAGGCACAGCCTGAATTTGTCTACATTTTAAAGGTAGCATTATGCTAACTGACAATTTTCTTTTGACTGTCACCAGCCGATTCTGTCTGACAAGTGAAGCAGAAGATTCTGTGCCGAATGTGGCATCCACAGCAGAAAAATCCTGTGGCTGAAATGTGAGAATAGGTGGGGAGAGTGACCCAATAGTGTTTAACTGGAGCATGGAGATAGACATAGGGATAATGATGGTGATGGTGATGCCTCTGGGCCCCTCTCACCCTTCTTCAACTCCTGGCTGGCCCATATATTTTGTTTTACACCAGTAGTTTCACTGCACTCAGCTGTTTTGTGTCCAGCCTGGATTGCATATGCTCTAATTTGGGTCAGCACTCGTCTGCCAGTTTGCTTGCGTGTGTGCATGCACAAACTAATTAGTATTCTTCTGCATGCACACAATCGTATATTGGTGCTTACCCGAAACATGCATTAATTGTTGCTTGTGGGCACTACTGAGCATGCTGACACACTTTTGAAAATAAATGCATGCAAATTTGTAAGGACAACCAAATCGGATGTGGTGCAAAGATTTGCAGACAAGCAGGTATGCACACACATGCACAATGGACTGAGGAAAGTATGTAGGGCGAGCTTGTTTTTTTACTGAGAAAGGGGAAAGACAGACTCCCCTTCCACAAGGGAGTGTGTTTTTCTCCAGTGTGTTTTCTGAACGTGAAACCCAAGCATGTTATTTTATCCCAGCACAGCACTCTAACCTGCGATACCCTTTCTTTCCATGCCATATAAGATCACATCTCTCTCTCTCTCTCTATCTCTCTCTCTCTCTCTCTCTCTCTCTCTCTCTCTCTCTCTCTCCCCCTCCCTCCCTCCCGCTCCCCACTTCTCCCCCTTTCTCTCTGTCTCTTGCATGCCCTCTCTTTCCCCCTCCCTCCCTGAACTGTCCAAACACACTTAAGGTACAATTTGATCTTGATGTATCTGCTTCTAACATGCCAGCCATGCTGACAAAGTAGTGGTTGTCTCTCTCTCTGTCTCAAAGCGAAATGACCACTGTGTCCACCTGACACAGCTGAAGTTATCTTGGAAATATGGTGGTGTGTGCATGTTTGAGATCAGCGGGCTGGCACAGGTGTCAAACACATCACTACTAAATTAAATAAACTAAACTAAACTTTTTGGTGTGTGTGTGTGGAGGTCTTTGAGCAAAAAATCACTTTTTCTCCTCCTCAGGAATACCTAAAAAAGCCTAAATTTATTAGATATTCTCTGAAGGCTCAAAGAGCACTTTTCATATTTAATCATATAATGCAAACTCGTGCATGTTATCACCCACATGCTGTTTACTGTTACCTTCCTGTCATGGAGCTTGAAGCAAAAGTGGTTAACACTTTGCTTAGTTTATAAAACAAATATATATTAAAAAAACCTTGATGCTCAGTAGTTAAATGTTAACAAAGGGGCAGCAATAAATTAAACAACCAACATCAAGGGCATGTGAGGAACGTGAATCAAGTAAGTAAACTGTGAAGCCTCTTGTGTGTTTTTGTAGGCATCATTTCCACACGTTTTGCATCCTGTAGTCAGTCAGTGACTAAAAACAGGGCAAGCCTTTTTCACCTTAAATAACTCAAGTTAATCTTTGCACAACATCCCCATAACGTGAGAGACAGAAACGGAGGGAGTTCTTCATTACGGGCTGGGAGGAAATGGTCAATGACTCCAGGCTGTAGCAGCCGGTGATCTGCAGCAGTGATCCTGTCTATCTGTCTGCACAGTCAGCTAATGGAGGCCATTGCCTTCCCTTTTGTACATGTATTGTGCGCTAAAAATGGCTTCATTATAGTGCTTTCGTCTCAGCTTTTCATGGAAAGAGGTCTTCTCCTGCTTTCAGAGCCGTTACTGTTCAGAGAAATCAGGGACAAGCTGTCCTTATCACTGATGGATTAAGATCCCTCTAGCTCATTCATATTCTGAATGATTAATATGCCCCTGTGTGTGTGTGTGCCTGTGAGGTAGAGAATGAGAACGGCAGACACAGAGAGAGACAGAATTACAGTCCTGACCCGTATCAGATGTGGAGTACTGTTTCTGACGGCATGGGAGCGAAAGAAGAAATCAAGCCTCGTCGTGCCATAGAACAGGGGCATTAACGTGACTGTATGTGTGTGCAGTAAATAGAGAGTCTGACCCCCTGCAGAACTGTTATGTAACTCCCTGGAAAATGCTGTAGTACGTGATGGTGGGAAATAGACAGGTGCCTTCACCATGACCGAACAGTGCAGACCGTCCTCAGGCCCAGCCATGCTGTGTCACTGGTGAGAGATTGCAATGTCTGAACATTGTTTGTAAGCAATAAACCACCAGAGGTTATCAGGATTAACCTCTTTTCCCTTGAGCGTCTGCATAACCTTCAATTTTCTGTTATTTGGCTTCACTCCAGGCTTGATCCATGTCATTTCAAATTCAATTACTCCTTAAAGGGTTGATTTAAAGCAGTTCTTTAATAAAAGCCTGGCGTCATCATTAAGTGCTGCCTTTTGCTCTTTACCGTAACTGCACAGTAACAAATGGCTCTAATGGACGCTTTGGACCAGCTAATGGAAACTCCTACCGTTCGCTTTCCAGTATTTTACAATAGAAACCATGACGCCATGACATGCTTTTTTGACTGCTGTTATGGTATTAACCATTTGCGGAGAATCACTCCTTTCTGTTTATGAAACTAAAGATGACCTCCTGCAAAGTAGGTGTCTTGGATGCTAAAGCCTCAGCTGGCGTCTTCAGGAAGATTGGTAACAACCCCTTGGGCTGAAGAGCTTGGGTCAAAAGACTAATTTCTTCCACACTCAAGGTTCTCCCTTCCTGCCTGGACTGTAAATGATGGATGGATGGAGTTGGTTTGCTCTCCGGCATACTAATGCGGTCACCTGATGCCTGCCTGCCTTTGTGAAGAGCTGATTTGTGTTGATATGCCTGTGAAGGTGTGGGCTGTCCACCACTTTCCACCTCCCCCAACACAAATCTGTCATCTCATATTATCCCTGTTGTGATCATCAGGCGCTTTCCTTCCATGAAGGCTAGTTAATGAGCTGTCATTCAGTATTAAATCTTGACCAAACCGCACATTTAACCCTGTGGGACCCCCAAGCTGTCAGACTATAGTCCTGTTTATTTGGGCTTGCCTCTAAACAATACAATAGTCTTCAGACTTTAACCTTTTTGATTTATTGAAGGTGGCTAAAATAAGCATAAATCTCTGTGCTGGCAGTCTGCCATCTGAAAACTGACAAGTTCCACTCCACAGACTCAGGCTGGCATTTTCCCAGTAGTCAATATTTGTTCATATGGGTATCACCAATGAGCACGATTGCCAGATTGAACTGTAGCTTAATCAAGTTTGGCGAAGGAGAAAGACATTTCTCCAACTTTGGTTAATAATCCATAAAAGTAGATTGTTGCTTTTATATGCAGCTGAATACAAGTAATACCATTGCAATTTTTAAATTTTCAGGTCTGTCAGGAAAGTGTCTGTTTGGATCAGTGGAGGATGATAAAATGAAGCTCCCCTGGGCTGCAGCCTGAGTTATTTTTATTACCAGACTCTCTTGCCTGGCTAATCTTCCATGAGGGATGTAAGCATCTGTCTCAGCTGGAGTAGAAGTCAACAGAGGTGTTTGAACTCCCTGGAGAATGAAAAAAATTTTGACTCCATGTGGAAAGGGTACTTACACCGCATCTGAATAGGGAGAAAGAGAAGTGAGATTATGAGTGAACACAGCACAGAACACAGTGCCCCACGAAATGCAACCTTTGCATTTGACCCACCCGTATAAAAGCATTTGGCAGCTAATGTAGGTAGCGCCCAGGATGCAGTGATTGGCAAAACACCTTGCACACAGGTCATGTCAGCAAATCCCTAACCGTTATACTACTGCCCCACGAGTACATTACCATGTGCATAGATTTCAAAAAGGACTGATAAGTCACCAGGGTAGGATAGGGATCGTGGTGGTGGTAGGGTACTCTGTTTCAGAACAAGAGGTCGTGGAGTCTGGCTCTAAATTCTGCAACATCAGCTTCAATCATGCCTTAGAAACTTTATGGCCTGCAACAAAGGCCAGTTTTACTCAGTTTGCCCATACTAACCAGATTAGGAATCAAGAGGGGTTTGGAGGTTATAGGTTCAAGCACTGTATCCCAAAGATGGGAAGTAACGAAGTACAAATACTTTGTTACTGTACTTAAGTAGAATTTTCGGGTGTTTGTACTTTACTTGACTATTTATTTTTGTACTGACTTTGAACTTTTACTACATGAATTTTTTACATGAATATCTGTACTTTCTTCTCCTTACATTTCCAGATCAGCCTCGTTACTCTTGTTTCATTTAATTTAGATGACGTTTATTAGGCCGTTTTGCCATACATTTGACCTATTCCGTGTCAAACATGTGGACCTTCCAGACAACTTGACTGATTGTTTGAGACTTAAAAACTTAGTGAACATGCACTGAAAAGACAATCCCATTGGTGTATTCATCTTTGCACATGACACAACATGATAGACACGATAAAGTGTGAGAGAGACAAAAAGAACCCAAAACCAAGCGGCAACTTGGTGTGAAATGATATGGTGATTACGGTAGCAGAAAGAACCTTAGCTGGGCGAAATTCAGTTCGGTTCAGTTTATTTATATAGAGTTTATTTTATGTGCTTCGCAATTGTACTTTATACTTTTATACTTTACGTATGTTTTAGAGTCTGTACTTTTCACTTTAACTTGAGTAAAGAAGTCGGGTCAATACTTCAACTTTTACTAGAGTCTTTTTAGACACATGTATCTACACTTGTACTTGAGTGAAGAATGTATGTACTTTTGACACCTGTATCCCACCTGTAGCAATATCATTACCTGAACAGTGTAAATTTCATCCCAACCTGAATAATACCATGACAGAAGTGGTAAACAAGTTCTTAACATTACAAGATGTTTTGTATACTGCTGTTTATTCTTTTTGGGGAAATGCCCCTGCCGATTTTATTTTTAAGGCGTAATAAAGCATAACCATACTCATAAAGCTGTAATTCATCTCAGCCTGCTGCACCAGAAGCACTTCTACAGCAACCAGACAGCAGGCCATTAAACTATCAAATATCCGAGCTGTGTGATTGGCTCTGTTTTGGAAGAAAACCGTGGGATTGTTCATCAGCGTACAGGTTAACAGCTTTCCATAGTGCCGGCTTTAGCTGTGAAGTTTAATCTGATCATTCAGCAGAGCTCGGTGTAAGCAGCACAGCTCTCGGGATCGACCCACGACAATGCTAGCTCTGTTTTATCCATTAGGCCAAAAGAGAACAGAAGAAACTTGAGGAGAGAGAGGCATTTAGGGTTTAACACATCATGCATGAAGGTTCTTTTCTCTCATTGTATTTAATCACTTTAAATATTAATAAGCTGCAGTGTAGGGTGTTTTTTTATTCATTCTCACGTGCCGAAACTTTGCTAGTTGGATTTTTTCTTTCTGAGTCCTTTCTTGGGCATAATAAGCTATAAGCGGTACCCAATCCCCCCAAACACGCTAATGCCACTGTTTGTTCAGAGTCGAACAGAGGACCCCCGGCTGATGCTTATTAAAAACTGATTTGCTTGGAAAACGAAATGTTCTAGAAAAATCGGTACATGTCTATGACTGCAGTTACTGATACTCTCTTATATGACTGATATAAAATATAAAAATACCTATTATTTTTTAAACAAATGACTTGAATAGCCCTGTTTGGATTTAATGGATAATTCTAGAATGAATACTGGGGTTTTGTAAGTGAATGCCTCTGCATAGAAAAAAACATTCTTTATACACTTTTTTTGACATTGATGCCAAGATGGCCTTTCTTGAACATTGACCATGAAAATATTAAAGATCAGCAAGCAGTGGTATATCAAACAGACATCTGTTGAAGAGCGATGCAAATTAAATATACGCACAAAAATGCATTTTTGATATTATATATTTGATATACATTTGCATAAATAGTATTTGAGAGGTAGTGTATGAGCCAAAACACTTGAAATTTTAGGGTCAGTTGCACACAGACATGCTTTAATAATTCTTCACTGATAGACTTCACAACCTCACAAAGATATAAAAAGTGATGTGTTTGCATACATGCATGCGTGTTAATTAAAAATAAGCATATCATATGCATTAGATGTGCACAGGTTCACAAAAAACTGAAACACTAACCACAACTGTCTCTCTCTCTTTTTCTCTCTCATTGACAGACTAATCAGCCACTCGATGGGGATTCTTGGGCGAGCTCTCTCCTGTGTCTCCTGCCCTCCGGCCTGCCGCCTGCCCTCCCTCTACACCACCTCCTCCACAGAAATCATGAAACTGGTATTAACTGAATGGCAATTGATATGGATTTTTACTGTTTCCAGTAGACAGTAAACACACCCACCCCCCCACACACACACACACACACACATTCATATACTGACCCACACATACACATCTAAACACACACACATTCACACACTACACACTCTACACTTCCATTCTCACAGATTTGCACACACCAAAGGGAGTGACCTCTTGATGAAAGCCATATCTCCCTCATGGTTGCATACCAAAAAAAACCTGAGCGAGCTCTGCTGGGAGCTCTTCCATGCACCCTCGAGAAACCTACACGGAATGTATCTTGCACGCTGAGCGTTTTCGTTTGGCTGGCTGCTGATGACCTCTAGACCACGTGAGTTCTTCCACCAAAAAAAAGGAGCTGCTTGGATTTACCTGTGCGCCAGTTTAGATTTTTTTCTTAAAAGAAATTCCTTATTTGTTTGAGTTGGTATTTTTGTGAGGTGTGTTGTACGCCTGCGAAGGGTGAAGCGTTCTTCGCTCGCTGGGTGCATGCAGACGGCGATGCCTCCCCAGAACACTGATGCGGATACTATGCAAGTGCAGGAGGTTGTGGTCCCAGCCAAGGCAGCCACTGGAGGCTCTGGAGCTGGAGCAGGAGGAGGAGGAGGAGGAGCGGCAGGAGGAGGAGGAGGAGCTAACGGAGTGAGCAGGGCCAATAGGCGTGACATGGAGAGTCAGGATGAGTCAGCCAGCGAGGGTTCGATAGACCGTATCCCCCTGCGCCAATGGGTCATGCATGGAGCTGTCATGTTCGGACGAGAGTTCTGCTACGCCATGGAGACGGCCCTGGTGACCCCCGTACTGCTGCAAATAGGTAAGGAATCCCAACCCCCGATTAGGCAATGGTGATGTCCGCCAGTGTCTTTAAACGCTGTGTTGATCAAACACATTGGGCCAAACAAACCATTTCACTTTCAGAAAAAGTCCACATTTCCTCTTAAACCCACGAAAATGTTCTTATTCACTAATGGTTTCTTGATTGAGATTTGTTCGCTAAAGAGCATTCTTAATGAAATTTTATGCTTGCGCAAAACATTAGGTCACTGGATTAAATGAATTCAATACACAATACAATAACTCTTCAACTTTTATCTCTCAGCATAATCTATATGTCAGAACTGCTGATGTTTTTTACTTTTGGAGTCCGTTGTTCTACCGAATTTTGTTTTTTGAACCATTTTCTTTCAACTTAACATTTGTCTCATTCCCTTTTGGGGGCTGAACTGGCACGCACTTTCAATTTACAAGGACAGGATGATTCATCATTATAAGAACAAACTTGTAAACAGTTTGGCAGTTTATAAACACATCAAGATTCTGACGTTGACTTTTCTTAGTTCGCTTTCTTGTGAACAAGTTTATGTAAATACTGTAATAAAATATTGGTGAATGAGGTTTATTGTTCTTAGCCACAATAAAAGTTAATAATGTGGCCAACAGCTATGTAGCACATAACCCATAAAGTGACAATCAGTGGGGGCCCAGTGAGAGGATACTTGGTTATAAACTCATAGCTCATAGGTTCAAATCCAGCTCTGTCCTACCTCCAGCACTTTCATCAGTGAGCACCCAAGTTGCCCTTGTGAGACCCTATATTAGATAAAAGCAAGTCGTTCTAGATAAGACTGGCTACTCATTACTGTAATTTTGGATATAAAAGTTCTTCCATAACTAATTAAAAATGGCCGGTAACAGTCCCATGACCTGCTTAATGGCTGGGCTAAAAGCTCGGCATGAGCTTGCTTCACTTGCTTTTCATAGCTTTTATTGAAGAAAAGAACAAGTGACAGTGTCTGGATTCTTTGTTCATATCAACTGTAGATGGAAATTTGCAGACAGCTATACTCATCTTCTTGTCTTTTTCGAAACCAAATAGTTAGTGAGTGTGGTAATAGCAACCTGTTTACTGCTACTCTGCCAAAACAACAGGGACACTGTTTACCAGTCCTACCCTTATACAATGGAAAACCCAAATGTGCTAGAACTTACTTGACTGCACATTACGGCCTAGACAGAGCATGGTTTCTCTGAGGCGTTGAAGGCACCACTAAAACCACCGGTCCCCTGGGCAAGACCCTTGACCTCAAGTCTACAACGTCTGATGCTTTTTGCAAACCACCCAAATTCCAGCTCTGCACCCAAGCTAAGGGTTCCCAACTGTATTCAAAAGCTTGAGTGTACTGAGGTTGAGGAGCGTACGCTCACTGAAGGGAGCCTTTGTCAATTTTATTTTTTTTACACACACAAACAAATCAACTTATTGCTGTCTTCCTAAAATTATTCTTATCTGAAGTATAATCTTAATTATTGTCAAATATATATAATGTAATGATTGCATTTTCCTAATGAGAATTCACCCTAACGCAAACAAAAGTCCCTGCAAAGATAAAAATGTCATGTTTTATGGAGTCATTTAGTCCTCTACAAAGAGCACATGCTGACATCGTACGATGCTCAAAGTCTTTCTAAGAGGTTATATTTCTGTCTGATAAAATCCTTAAATCTGAAGAATGCTAAATAACTGTGTCTGTTTAGCTGTGCTAAGTAGAGAGATAGACAGAATCACCTCTACCACCACAAAACAGAAGATTAAAATAAATGATACTGTCTTTACTGGCACTCACTGATGTGATATGAATTATTTGAACACTTATGCAAACTGATGGATGAAAGGCTTCAGCTCTGTCTGGGCAGGTCCTGGTAAGTGTCCAAACACATTATCCTTTATGTGGCTGACGTCAGTGCGGACCAGACGAAATGGGGATGACTGAGCAGTCCTGGACGTCCTGTGATCTCTTCATCTAAGTCTCTCTCTTTGTGTCTCAGCTCGAAGATTTTCTCTCTATAGGGTGCTGCCTGTTACATAACCTCCACCTTCCAGTGGACAAATACAGAAAAAGATATTGGATGCGTTTGCTGCTATTGCGATGAACATACACAGTCAGCAGCCAGAAATTCAGAAAATCACTGGTCAGTTTCAGTATCTATTTCTGACAATATTTCCCCTTCTGAGTTTCATTTCTCCAGTTTCCCTCACTCCAAATAAATGGTTTCATCATGCAGCAACTGTCATATGGGTAAAAGCTATATTGTATTACGTGTCTGAGCAGTTTAGATGTTGGGGCATGTATGAGCTTGTCACCTGCTGATAGGTCTATGAAAAGTCACGAATAACAACTCCTACATTAGACCATGAATGCACATGTATATGTAAGTGTAAATTCGCCACTTTTGCAGAGGATTTTAACAACAACAAGTTCCAACATAAACAATACATAAAGTATGAAAACAGTAAATGTCTGATTTGTCCGATTCTAAATCGAAAAAGATATATCTGAAGAACAATGGTACATTTTGGATATATAAATCATTTTAGCCTAGACAAACTAGGAATTTTAAGACATTTACTTGAATATTATTTATCAGAGGAAAACAGATTTATACATGCTGGCAGAAAGAAAAAGATTATAAATTCCAAACGGACCAAGTAGTCATCCGCTCTGTCCACATGACCATTATGCTCCTGATCAATACCCCTAAACCCCAAGTTGCTCAGTGAGACTGTTCCTGTAATGAGGTCACTCGTGATTAGATCATCTGTGAAATGCTGTAACTGTGATTTTCCACTTCTGCTTAATAAGTCAAAAGTCGTTGAGTTTTTCATTTGTCATATGACTTCCTAAATACACTTCTCAAGTCTGTGAAAGGCATTGTCACATCTTACATGGTAACTCGTAATGTATTTTTTTCCTGGTTTGCCCTACATGATTGAAATCAAAGTCAGATAAGAGAAATGCCTTATAGAGTCATGATAATATAGAAAGCTAATAAAGGAGGAAAGTGAGATATACAGTACAATATTTCCATAAAAATAGCTGTTTACGATTTAATTTTGTATATTCAGTGTCAGAAGGGTTACTTTAGCAAGTCTTATTCTTGACTACTATTTAAAGGTCAAACATTTAACGCATTCGAAAGTTGAACGAAAAAAACTTGAAATCTCTAAAACTGTGATTATGCCACTTTCAATTTTTTCACAGCGGGTTGGTAAATGTGGTGAAGAATCTTGTGGCCATCCAGTCTCCTTGTTGTGCTGTTTGTTTGCAAGGGTGCCAGCAAGCCCAGGCAGTCTGTACAGATCTCTTCTCACACACACACGCACACACACAGTTGGCATCACTCACACTTCCACACAGAGCAATTAGCGCATCACCCTCAGAGCCTGGAGGCAGACCAAGAATAAGATGACACAAAATGGTCTCTTTGCCTCCCTTTGTAAGGAACCAAGGGTGTGACCAAAGGGCCTGAAATTGCCAAAAAGTCCATGACATTTTCTCGTTAAGGGCAATTACAAGTGAATTTCAGTGTCAGTTTCGGAATGGATTCTAGAGGCCATAATGTCAGTCCACAGAGAACTTTCAGCAGGCAGATGAGGAAAGTGAGCTCCACAGATACGGTGACGCAAGCAGCGGCGCTGATGTGTGAGAGAAGGGCTAATTTTTCACTCTCACAGTTTCTTCCCACGTAGCGGCACAACTTCTGGAATTGTTGCTGGGTTAAAATTAATGCACACAACTCAGCTCTTCATTGTCTCAGAGCTGTTTGTATAAAGAGCGAGCTATACAATTACAAGAGAAATTATTCTTTTCCTAATAGCGTATTCTGTCCCTTGAGACTTGTCTCACTGACACATTAACACTGTGGTGTGTAACCTTTCTTTTTGTATACTTCCTTTTTATTTTCCTCCAGTGGGCAGGAACCGTCTGCTCTCCGTGAACGTGGGAACAGCCAGGAGGCCATTTTTTCCTCCCCTCTCCCTGCACTTTGACTTTTTTTGTTTGTCTTATTTGCCTTTTTCTTTCTACCATGACAAATACTATTGCTAGATACAAGATGAATAGCCAACAGTATTGTCTGTAGAAAATATATAACAGTCTTCGGAGCGGGAAGTTTTGTTTTTGATCACTGTGTTCTCCGAATCGTCTGGTAGCTTGTGTGCTGCTGCAGTCGGTATCTTTCCTCTGTAATCCTTGTACTTCCTCTTTGTGTCCCGCTGCCTGTTACATAAACTAATGGTGAAGGTGTAGGTTTTGAATCTGCTAATCTGCCCAAAGCCGGGAGTAATGCCCATTCCTGGTGTGTATGTGGGGAACAGACTCTTCCTACTTACATTACATAATAAGAGACTGCACAAGAGCTGTAGGAAGGAGACGTTTTTATAAGCTGAACTGGCTTCCATTAATCCAACGTGAAATCAACTTAAATGTCATGTGGTTGGCAAAAAAAACAAACAAAATATTTTCCCCATGTTCATGGTAGAGATAAGTACTTTATAACAAAAGATATTGTTGCTAGTCTTAAAACTGTGGAATAGAAATTAGCAAAGTAAATATTTAAATAGTTAAAGGAATGATGCATTATTTTTGGACAGTACACATTAGTATTTAAATACCAGTCTTTAGTCAATTTTCAATATTCATGATAATAGTCATGCGCTGTAATTATCTGTGATTTCGGATAAATTTACCCAGTGATCAACTCCTTTGCCGTTTGTGTAGTTATGCTATGTGTGTACACACCTTTAGTGTATGGAAACACTTATTAGTGTTCTGAGAATTTCAAATGGATGGCACTTTGGGATGAGCAGATTGACGTATGATGGTCCTAATCGGTCGGTGAAGGGCTTTAGGGAATTGCATAATGGCTGTGACCGGATTAGCACTGATGACTCCATGTCAACATCTGATATCTATCACAGGATTAGTCTCTATGTGGTAAGCAGAAAACTCGAACAGCCAGTCTGATTGTAGAACGCAGGTGGTTTGCTAACCACATGGACTCATAGAGTTGAGGCTAAATCATGAAGTATATTAGCAACTTGCCTGAAGTTGCATAATAAGCAGAGGTGGAAAGAGTACTGAAAATTTGTACTCAAGTACAAGTACTGTTACATTGGTTAAAATGTACTCAATTACAAGTAAAAGTACTGGTGTTAAAAAAATACTTGAGTAAAAGTACAGAGTACTCTTCTCATAAACTACTCAGAGTACTAATTACTTTTTAACCGATGGATGCTTTATTGTGTTGTCAATAGCAGGCATTCGATTCAATTCACCAGTATAAAATATTTACGTTCAAAGCACATTTCTCAGATGAACAAGGTGCAGAAAGGCAATTTGTTTTGTAAATAAATGTAGATATAAAGCAGGAATTTTGTTTGTTAAAACAATAACAAAAATGTTTTTGAACATGCATAGAACCATTTAAACTTTTCCCAATACTGTGCGAACAACAGGCAGGTAAGTGTCTTAAATTCTCAGACATAATAGCATTTCTGTCACACGTCACTTTCTGAACCTTTTATTCAGTTTCAGCAAGAGCTGGTTTTCTAAATTAACAGAGTCTACCCGGCTTCGTTTGGCTCCATTTTGGCTTCTTTGTCTCCAAATCTTCAGTCTATAAATGAGTTTGTACTCCACTGTGTAGTTCCTCCAGACACCTGTGCCTGCTGCTGCAGCGGAGTTTATTCTTTGCTTACGTTATAGATTAATTGGCGTGGTGGCGATTGCACAGCCTTATTGGCAGCAAAGATGCAGATGAAAGGTTTGAATATTAATTCAAATTGTGGGTGTACTCAGTAGCGACTTTTGATTTTATAAGTAGCGAAGTAGATTACGTGGTGTAAATTGTACTCAAGTACGAGTAAAATTACACACTTGAAAAACTACTCATAAAAGTACAAGTACCCAAAAAATCTACTTAATTACAGTAACGTGAGTATTTGTAATTCGTTACTTCCACCCCTGATAATAAGTCATTATAATTGCTGTCTTTTACCATCATTTCACTCACTGTTGACAATAGAACACGGTGTTATCACAACCCGGTAGACTCCCAGAACTCTTGTCTGTATTGATGCTAAAAGAAATTTTGTTAAAAATTGTTGGCTAGTGTGTTGTTTTATCCCTGTTCGTTAGTCTGCTGTTGTTCTGGTAGCTTTCATTTAACTCGGTTGACCTCAGATAGCCTCTGTTTGTCTTAACATCAGGGCAGAACTAGATTAGTAATGTAGAGAAATTGAGAATGGAGAGAAAATGTTATCTTCATTAACCTCATCCAGAAAACATACAGTTTAGCATCGTTAGCTTCATCCAGATCAGCTGCATGTTAGCCATGTTAGCTGCAGGCAAAACTACTGTTTATCTCAGTTGCCTCATCCAGACAAATACATGAACCAGCTAGTTTTTTGTCTACACAGAATGTCTGTTTAATCTTGCTAGTTTCAGTTTTAGACAGCAGACTCATAGAGAGGTGGGAAGTAACAAAGTACAAATACTTTGTTACTGTACTAAAATAGAATTCTCAGGTATCTGTACTTTACTTCACTATTTATTTTTGTGCCAACTTTTAACTTTTACTACGTACATTTTTAGTAGGGATGCACCGATCGATCGGCCAGCGATCGGAATCGGCCGATTTTTGGCCCGATCAGCCTGATCGGTGATCGGCCGATCACTCACACGTATTGCCGATTTCGAACCGATCTTGCGCATGCGCATTACGTGCAGCACAGCCACGTGCGCTTTCAGGCAGCGTTCACATGTACGCTCAACGGAGGCGTTTCTCATGCACTTTGAATGGGGTGACATCGTGCGGCGACAAAATGAATTTTGGGTGCGTGAGTATGGCGTCACATCAATGCCAAAACTAGAGCGCGCAAAATGGCTTGCCGCAAAAAATTTGCGGGCGTGAATTGTGGTCTAGCGTGGTTGTGATAATATTGCGCGCGAACTGTATTTTTCCTTTCTATGTGTTAAATGTTCTCGTGCGCGAAGTAGATTACCAACGAGCGGCTTTTTTGCTCGAGTGAGATTTCTGCGCGCGCGGTTTGAAAGGGGGCGGGGTTTTGGCCGCTTCTGTCTGCGAATCCTATTGGCCGATGGCTCCTGGTCTTGTGATTGACTGCACACTACAGACAGTTTTTACAGAAAAACCAAAGATGACGTAGAAAGAGGAAAGGCGACAGGTAGATTAAACACAAGATATAGTTTATCGACCTTATAATTATAATTTAATAGTTAGGTCTTACACGTTTAATAAGCACACAATCAATGGCTCCCCTTGCCCACTTGTCTGTCCCCTATTCAACATAAACACAGATGCACAAGTCAATCACAAGATGATCACTAGATGATCAGCCGTTTTCCATAGTTGAGGATACAGGCTTCAGAAATCTGATAAATCACCTCTGCCCAAAATACACAATGCCAAGTAGGAGTTACTTTTCGGACGCCGAGTTACCGGAGTTGTTACATTTTACGAGTTACATTTTATTTATTTAAATTTGTAAAGAAAATTTGTTATGAAAATAAAGCATTATATTAAAGAAAATTAGATTTTTGTTTGTATTTGCTGTAGAGCTGCCACTATTATATGTCACTATTATAAAAGTAACTAGTAAACAGAGAAAGTAACTACCGCGTTTCATTAAAAAAGTTGAAACCCATTTTTTTTGTGTCGATGTCGTTGACTACTCGCAGCAGCTCTAATTTTCTGTTATCTGGGAAAAAAAACGGTATCGGAAAAATCGGTATCGGCCGATCACACTTACAAAAAAAAGGGTAATCGGAATCGACCAAGAAAATTGCAATCGGTGCATCCCTAATTTTTATCATGAATATCTGTACTTTCTACTCTTTACATTTTCAAATCAAGCTCGTTACTCTTGTTTCGATTCATTTTAATGATGTTTATTAGCTATGTGCACCATCCAGACAACTTGACTGATTGGGTGTGACGTAGTAAACATTGCACTTTACACATGGAGTCCAGACAGCTCTGCCGTAAAATGGTGAATTTGTCCTTCGCAAGGGTACTTTATACTTTTATACTTCATGTATGTTTTAGAGCCTGTACTTTTCACTTCAACTTGAGTAAAGAGGTGGAGTCAGTACTTCAACTTTTACTAGAGTCTTTTTAAACACATGTATCTACACTTCTACTTGAGTGAAGAATGTGTCTACTTTTGACACCTCTGGATACAAGCTAGTTAATAATAGTTTCAAGCAGTGAAGACATCTGTAAACTTCAGCGAGAGACGCTGTTCTGCTACAGTAATTATTAGTTATGCTCTGCTAGTTATGACTGAACTGCAGGAACAGGAATGACTTGTTATTGAATACTTTCCATAATCTGTCAGGTTTTAGCATGCTTTATGCAAAGCTAAAAACTAGCTAAACAACTCTACAGAGAATCCATTACAAAAGCATTTCTAGCTTGCAGTAACAATAGTTTGTGTTAAGCTTAGAGATAAATGTGCATTTCTATAATGTGTTTTCATTTGGATTTAAGCAGGTTTTAAGATTTAACAGCCAGTTCAGTTGGGAGTTTTTGTCTCTTAAGACATTTAAGTAGTATAAGATTATACAACTGTAGAATTATAGAAACTCCAATAAGCTAATATTTTGCACAAACGGGCATGCAATAAAGTTTGCGTAAGAGTTCTCTTCATAGACTCTGGTTTTAAGAACAAATCTCAAATTGGTGCAGTTGGTCGTTGAGTCTTTGTAAAAAATAAAAGATCCAATCCCAAGTATTCATCTGATACACTAGTTCCTAATGCAAGATGTGAACTGGCATTTTTAGAGTTGCGCACTTGTGATCGACTCAACTAAGGTGCACGTTAAAGCCCAGTGTGAACAGGTCCGTAGTTCAAAATTAGACTTTATATTCGAAAGAAACACATTCCTGGTTGTTTTGCAACATAAAATCATTAATCTACATAAAACTGTGGAGTGAGGTTTTCTGGAATTTCCAACAGTGGAGGAGGATGCAGTCTTCCCTCTCAGTAAAGATTAGCTTCACCGTGAATTGGTTTTCTCGTGTGTCATTTTGAGACCGTTAGCTCAGACGAGAAAGATAGAGAGTGTGAAGAGTCAAGTAGGAAGAAGGTTGAGGATGTGTCACTCAGATGCAGCTCGCGGCCCTCCGCTAGTCCCTACCTGTCACTCAGCGCGGCAATGCCTCATGGGTATGCCACATCTCGCACGCAGACTGCAAGCGCTCGGCTGTGCTGCTCAACTCCGCTTTGATCTGCCTGTGCTGATGTATGGGCTCTGAATGAATGATTTTATATCATAAAAATATACACGTACTGCATGCTGCATTTCTTTGTGGTTATCCCAAAACAGGTAAACCCAGATTTACCTCAACAGGACAAAGCAGTTTAAATCTGAGACTATTGTTTCATAAAACTGACACAGCAATGACCCTCTTTCATTTATTTTTCACATCAGTGTATTGCTGTGGGGTTCAAATGCCCACTGTTTCAAAAGCGTCCAAACAATGGCTCTGTGCTGGCATTGGCCCGTTCACTTGCCGTTTTGTTTTTTGAGTCCGAACGCAACCCGTGCCCTGCGTCACCTTCAGCCATCTGGAGCCACAAAGGCAGGAAGCAGCGTGTTCTGTGAGAACGCAAGAGGTTTTGTTCCTCCGTGGCCGAGCGACGGAGGGAAAGGGCAAGGTGCTCTTCTGCTCCCCTAAGGACCGCAAGAGGATTAAGAGCTCCCATTGCAGTGGCATCCCTCCGCAGTGCGCTACAGCTTTCGTTGCTATGCTGCTTGCTGCATGTGTGTTTGTGTGTGTGTGTTTATTCTGGTAAACCTATCATATGTGGGATCCAGATGAGCTCATTTTGATTTAAAAAGAAAAAAACAAAAAAAAACAGAAAACCTCACATTGTGGTCCTAACCCAAATAAATATCATGATGTTAAATACTTATTATGGAAAAAAATTCAAACTAATGTGGAATTGAGTTCTTTGTGGCCGCTAAGATCAGGGTTAAAATTTGTAAATTGTAGTAATACATATGCTTAACCTTTTGCAACTCTTAACATTAATGCAAACACCTGCTTTATCTGCAACCTTGTCAGTGAATGGGAGGATTCTCTGGCTCATCTGTGGTATGGGGACATAAATGTGGTGCCTGATGTAGTGGTGCAGTGTTACATAACACAGCTGACTCAGAGTGATGAATGTGTGTGTGTGTCAGACTCATGCAGTTTTAATTATGTCCTATGGGAGGTGGAGAACGGGCCGTTTGCCGCATGCTGGAAGAGGAGCCAGGCTCAACATTTGAAGTTAGAACACCATCGAGTAATCACTATACACGCTGTCGTAATTGTTCCCTCATAATTAACCAGCACACTGCAGGAGACCTTGAGGAGTATTTGTGTGTGTGTTTGTGTGTGTGGTGAGAGAGAGAGAGGACCAGACAGATGGAAGAAGCTGTGAAGGTGCTGATGCCTAGGCTGCGTCTGCTTAACTGCATAGCACATAATGTTCTACTCTCAACTCTATGTGCGCATGCTCTCTCATTCTTTCTCTTTCACTCACTTACACACAGCTTCAGTGGTCCTACTCTCATACAGGTGTACAGAAGATTGCATAACCATCCTTGTTGTGTGATTACTTCCCTTCTTCCCTTATTCTCTTTCTCCCCCTCCTTTTCTGTTCCTGCGACTTTTCTCATCGCTCTCTTTGTTTTCTGTTTATTTTCTCTTTTTTTATTGCTACTCCTCACATTCCTGTTCCACTTAGGAGTTGATGTTTTTTGAGGCATAATGTTACTGAATAATTTATAACTGTTGAAAGCAGGGACAGCACGCTCTAGCTGCTATGAGATGTCTTTCTCTCTCTCCCTCTCTCTCTCCTCCTCTCTCTCTCTCTTTCTCTCTCTCACCACACTGATCAAACCCCAACATGAGGTCTCATTGTTAATATTTTATTCCTCCATCTGCTCTATCAGAGCTCCTTTCCTGGCGACTGTGGATCGTAACTCAAGTTGCTCCCGTTTCACCCGGCACACTGGCAGGGGCACGTGGATGGAACCGTGGGCGTCTTGACCCCCCTCCAACGCTGCCTCGTGTGCCCAGTTTATGCCAACTTAACCCTTCACCCCTCTCTGCTAGCTGTAGACTGTCGTCAGAACTGGGGTGTTTGGAGGACAGGGCTTCCATTTGTCAGACTTAAGCCTTGCATGGTCCACTGCGATTGCACGATTAAACCTCTTCTTCTAAATTACAGTTTGGACTTGAGTTAGACCTCAGTACTAAACTTTAAGGGTGTGACAGTTCTGAAACCAACCCAACGTTCATAATACAAACGTCTACGGTCTCAGTTCCTACTTCAGGAAGACAGAACCTTGATATAAATAAGGAGGCTTGGTAGATGTTAAATATAATCAGTGTTAGTGGCATGCTGGTGTGGTGGTTAAGGCTGTCACCTGTCACCCCGGGTTAGCCGTTGGCTCTTGGGTCTGTATGGATTTCTGTGGGCTCTCCCTGTGTTCCTGTGGGTTTTCTCCGGGTGTTCCGCTTTCCACCAACAGTCCAAAAGCATGCGGTTTAGGTTGATTGGTGACTCTAAATTGGCCCCGTAAGGTATGAATATGTGTGTGTTTGTGTGAGTGTGTGTGCCCTGCGTTGTGTTGTCACCCACACAGGGTTGGTTCCCACCTTGCGCCGATAGTCCCCGGGTTAGTCTCTGGTCCCCGTGACACCGATAGGGATTAGGCAGTTATAGTTATGAACGAAAAATGAATGTGTTTCTAAAGCTGATTTACTTCAAAGAATGCTACTGAACTACAGAGATGGGAAGTAGTGAAGTACAAATACTTTGTTACCGTACTTAAGTAGAATTTTCGGGTATCTGTACTTGACTATTGATTTTTGTGTCAACTACGTACATTTTTAGCATGAATATCTGTACTTTCTACTGATTTTCAAATCAGGCTCGTTACTCTTATTTCGTTTAATTTGAATGATGCTTATTAGGCCATTTGACCTATTCCTTACCAATAATGCGCACCATCCAGACAACTTGACTCATTTGTTGAAACTTAAAAACATAATAAACATGCCCAGAAAAGACAATCTCATTGGTGTATTTGTTTTTGCACATGACGTACAACACGATAAACATGATAAAGTGAGAGAGAGAGAGAAAAGAAACTAAAACCAGGTGGCAACTCGGTGGGAAATTATATCATGATTCCAATGACAGAAAGAAGTTTAGCTCGACCAAATTCAGTTCAGTTCAGTTGAGTTTATTTATATATCACTCAAACAAAAATAAGCTGTGCCAGGCTGTGTTTCCGTGCAGCCTTGAGGAGCAAAGTAGGCACAAATGCTGAGAGCGAGAGAGACGGATAAGAGAAAGCACCTGTTTCCTGCAACTGCTTTGTCAACTGCCCGTCACCACTCTCACTTTTTCTCTTGTGCCTTCTTTGTCTCTCTTCTTGCCACTCTCTTTCCAAGCCCGTATTTCTTGGCTGTGTGAATAGGCAGCGTGTTCAGCACTGCGTTTGTGTCTTTTAATGTGACTGATTGCTGTAGACGTGTGTGAATCACAGACACTGAGTCATGTGTTGGCAGCAGGGCTCAGGTGGTCCGAGAAGTGTGTCAGACAGGTATTCACTTGTGTTACAGATGTGTGTGTGTGTCCGCTCTCCTCCATCCTTCTCTCCCTCTCTCCTCCCTCTATGTTTCTCCTTCCCATCTCTTTCTTTTTCACCTTCCCCTCTCTACCTCTCTTCTCCTGTCTCCTCCCTCGCGCTCTCTCTGGAGTCATATGATGCTCTGTTCTCTCAGCATTGTTAGCCATTTTTGACCTGCATGGGACAAAAAAAAACCCTCCGGTCAGTATTTACTATGATCTGACTTCCTGTTTGGATGTTTACTCGCTGTAATTTTTGAGGAAAAAACAACTCACCGGGCCGGCGATTCCAATCTCGGCTGTTTGTTCACAAGCGCCGGCAGAACACACAAACACAGATAAAACCGAAACAAAGAGCAAGCACAAGAATAACAACAATTTGTTCCTCTTTTGCTCGAGACAAACAGTCAGACCAGGAAGCGTCTCAGCGCTCTGTGGCGCAGGATTATTGGCCGCAGGGAGGAAGTCCTCGTTCCCAGCCTCTGCGGTGAGGCAGATCAAGACTGATGTGTCTCCCTGCTCCTTTTCCAAATGCCTCTAGAAGGCTCTACTCTTGGCTGTTCCAGCACAACTTTTTCTTTGCTCTTCTTAAATAGTTAGTGCAACTATGGCTGATATTGGAATTCTGAATCAATACATAACCAAGAACTATATTGGTCAGTGGAAGTAACCCATAATCTGACTAAATTAAACTATTGGCATTTGAAAAGTTTCTAATGGAATCCAGTGTTGCTTTTGAGAAAATATCAAATTTAAGTTCATACTACAACAGATACAGTATGTGTCAAATTGTTTAATGATTGTCCTTAAATGTTTCACTCTTTTCAAACAGAGGAAAATTGTGACTCATTAATGATTTTTTTGAGCTTTGGATTCTTTATCATTTCATTTAATGCTCCAATGTAAGACTTTTTGTCTGCTTATACATATTAGAAAATCTCTTTTTCACCAGGTTTACCATCTTTGGCTAAACTATTTTCTCGAGTGCGACCTTGCCTATTAGACACAGAAGGGCAAATTTCCCACCAAGTGTTGGCATATATTCAGAGCACATCATAAATCATACATTTGCTTGTTTTCTCTCTGCTGAAATGATAATAAAGGTCTTGTTTGCAGCAGCTGCAACTACCGCGACCAGTTTACTGCAGACATCACGGTTCCTCGATCGTAATTATAATCAAAAATTCAATTTCATGAGTGGATAAAATGTCAACGGCGAAATTATTGTGCACCCCTAGTGATGTGACTCTCTCTTTTTCTCTCTCTCTCTCACACAAACACACAGAAACACACACACCAGGTCACAGGAGCGTGGCATTTTTCCATTAGGCTACTGGAACAAAGCCTGAGACTTGCCCTTTTGTCCATCCACTAGTTTAATCGAGCCAGTTTTAGGATTTTTGGGCTTATGTGCTTATCACGAGATGGAAAATTTTGTTTTAAGTGGAGTTGAGTGAAAGTTCAAATTAAATATATGCTTGCAAACACATGCACAGCACAAAACCCCAAAAATCTCTAGAGTTCATATTGCAGAGGAGACGCTATTACACGTGTAGTAGAACGTTTTTTTAGTGCAACGTTTTCTTTGTGGATCCTGTCGTGTGCAATTGGACTGTTGGATGTGTTGCAATTTTAATGTCCGAAACCCATTCTCCGAGTGACGATGCCTTTAAGAGCCTCCTGTAGGCCTGCAATACGATCACTGCGACCCATGTCACGTCCTCACTTAGTACCGCTGTGCACCCACACAGAAGATGGATTTCCTGACTCGTTAAACCCTGTCTGTCCTCCCTTGATAGGCCTCATTCCAAAGGTTTCTCATTCCAAAGTCAGGTGCTGCCGGACGGCATGTTTTCAAACACAGCCCCACTCCTCACCCTAAGCCCTAGGTCACTAATAGGCACCATTCTATACAGATTCAGACTTATGTTAAACTGGGCAATGTTTCTAGTTTTTACAGTAGACTTATTTTAACCTGTGCAGCTTTCCTCTTTGTCCTTACAGTAGTCAGCGTGTGTACACAGGAATTGCACACTCTATTTGTTTTCTTCTAGATATCAGTTACTTTAAGATGTCGCACAGACATTGACTCAACAGTTAGTTAGCCCCGTGTTCAGAAGGTCAACGGTTCAAATCCCGGACCGGTAAAGCTACCACTGAGGTACCCATGAGCAAGGTACCGTTTTCTAAGCACTGCTCCTCGGGGCTGCCAAAAAAAAAGCTGCCCACTGTTCCATCAAGGTTGAGTCAAATGATGAGGTCACATTGCGTTGTGGTGCACTGTGTGCTGTGCTGTGGTGTGTTCACAATGACAAATAATCACTCACTTTACAACTACTCAGCTACCTTAAAACATATGGCACTGAATCATAATGCATATTAGATACAGTATTATGATGTTCCGGACCTTTGCTTGGGGAATTTTCTCTCTTTGAATTTTAATTAAACAACCCGCTCTAAGCCTTCTCAGTAATTTTCCATCCACCCTGTAGACTGGTGCCATCCCGGGTACGGCGAGTATGTATCAGGTTTTGGCCCTTTTTGCTTTCTGAGATGGTGTAAAAACAACACCAGGTCGGGCTGCTGCTTAGTGCGATCTTTGCAGCCCAGATATTTTCGAGATACTTACTGCAGTTGTGATTTGATTATCTTTCTTCACTATTCCGCTATAATGTAATAACGTAATAATAATGTAATGTAATGCAAACCCAACCCAGATCAGACCTAAATTGGATTGCTTCACTTACAGACACACATTTATAACACACACACACATTCTTGCAAGAGTGTTATCACGTACTGGACATTCAGGGCTTCTTTATCACATTGCTGCACCCTTCAGAAGTCTAACTGCCCAACAACGACAGGGCCATCTCACAACAGGTTTAGCAGGGTGTGTGAGTGAGAGTGAGAGAGTGTGCATGGCGACAAGTTCTTAGCTCTTTGATTGTCTGAAAAGTACCTGAGATTTATCTAATTTGTGGCTGTTTCTACGTGAATATTGGTCCTGACAAAGAACTGCATTTAAAGAAAAGATCCAGCGTTTGTTTGAAGACTTCCAATTCCAAATGTGTACTTTTGGTTAGGTTAAGGTTAGGTGTGGTGTTGTTATTGTGATAGCTTTCTCTCTCTACCACTGACACACTCAAGGCTGATTTCTTGAACACAGATTAAGCCTAGCCTTGGACTAAATGGCAATACTAATGGAGATTCACCGTTAAAAATTTAAGTTTGGCAAACTGGGCCTCAGTGTCCACCACCCCCTCGTGTCTCCAGGACTAAAGCCGATATTGGTACACTCAGTAAACATTTTTGTAAACACTTAATTGTACCTAACTTCACTGGACACTTCATAATCTGTATGTTCACAGACTTTTCCCTTCTTTTGTCATGTACAATCTGTCAGCCTTATCACTGGTCAGTTTCTGACCACAGGTTTCACTTAACCTAATATTTTTTAGGTGGCCCATTCTCAGCACAGTGCTGACATTGTAGAGTATGTTGTCCTGATATTGGTGTATTTTTATTTTATATTATCAACATCAGATTGAAAGTCGAGAAACGTCCTAAAAAAGTTTGTGGTCAGTTTTTTGGCTAACAGTTTTGTCATTAAAGAAAGATAATCTTCTACACAAAGGTTGGCGGAGATTTCCAAGTCGACACATTCCTTCACCGCACACGTGCACACAAGCAGCTTTCTGCTGAATTACTGTTACTGTGCCAGTGTACACATGCAGATCAGGTGAACTGCACTATATTTGCACATTGCCTTCTGGTCGACAAGTGCATTTTGAGTGGGAACTTGTTATTGGCACAAACAATGAAGCCATTCATGCCCATTGTGGAGTAAGATGACGGATCATGTTTGTAAGGTGGGTGTTTCCTGTTCCATCGTTTAAGTCCAGAGTTGCCATGTTCTCCCTGTGACCCCGGTGACATGGTGGCTTCATGACGGCTGCATTAATAGCAAAAGCTCATTCACCAGTTACAATCGTAAGAAATAAAGGAAGCCAGCTCACTTCCCCTCCTGTGATTTTTGCCTCCGATGAATGAGTTCTCACGTAGTGTGTGTGTTTGTCTTTAGGTTTGCATCTATGTGTGCGTTTTCTGTAGCGTGAATGTACGTTCTAAAAAGGTCAGGCATGTGGGCCAAGGTCCAGTAACAATGAGTGGGTGTATGTTCTAGAGATTGACAATAGACATCTCTGACATTATGGGATGGGAAGCTTTCGATACATTTTCAGTGATGCAGATAATAATTATTAAAGCTTTTTTTTTCTGGTGCTAAGGGTGCATTTTTGTTTTTGGGACGTTCAAGTGTGTTTTTATGTGTGTTTTTTCTTAGAATTTGCTGTTCACAGTCAGACTATACACCAGCGATCAAATCACTGCTTGATTTATGCATGCCATTGTTCTGTCATGTTTGATTCCAGAAATGGTCTGATTTAGGCCAATTTAAATGTTAATATGGAGCCAGATCTGAGAACAGTTCCACTCTCTAGGTATGATTTCTGATGTGACTATGATTGAATCTTTATTATTATTATTATTATTATTATTATTATTATTATTATTATTATTATTATTATTATCAATAGTAGTAGTAGTAGTAGTCGCTCAGGCTGCAAGTCTGACAATAATTTGTGTTTAATACTGCCTCCTCCAGGCCTGATATACGAACAGGCCTGAGTTTGGTCTCTTAATATTTTTTGCTGTATACTGCTGTTCTCAGAACCGAGACTTTGAGCTATGTTTTAGGCTAACCTTTCCAGGGCTCATCTCAGAACCAAGACTTGAGCTATGTTTTAGGCTAACCCTTCCTGGTCTGATGTCAGAACAATTTTGGTGGTATTTTGGTCTGGCATTCACACTACTTTTATGCTGCTCTCCAGGTCTTCCAGAACAGTACTACAGCCTGGTGTGGTTCCTAAGCCCCATCCTGGGCCTGATGTTCACCCCTCTGATTGGCTCAGCCAGCGACCGCTGCACCCTGCCCTGGGGACGCCGGCGCCCCTTCATCCTGGCACTGTGTGTGGGTGTGCTCATGGGCGTGGCACTCTTCCTGAACGGATCTCTGATAGGTAAGATGCTGGTTGGGGGCAGAGCTTCAGAGCCCACTGGGTTCATCAGCTGACGATATTCAAAAATGTTACTGATGGCAGGTCAAGTTGTCTTGTACTTGCTGTATTTGCATGACTGATATGAAAGAATTGAACTTTCTACACTGAGCTCTATGCAAATCCATCCATTCGTACCGCAGGTGTAGAAAGAGGCTCCAAAGAAATGACTCCAGTAAAAATGGTCACATGTTAGAATTGAAGTATTGAGTAAGAGCACTGACATATATGATATGTGCAGCATTTTGATACCTGTTGTCAATTTTTAATTATTATTACCAGATGGTAGTACAAATCAGTGTAACAGTACATTATGATGTTAGTACATGTTGCCCTGTGACATTTAGAGTGAGTGAGTGATTATTTGCCATTGTGAACACAGCACAGCACACCACAACGAAATGTGACCTCTGCATTTGACCCATCCGTGAAGGAGCAATGGCCAGCTAACAAGGGCAGTGCCCGGGGAGCAGTACTTGGGGTACCTTGCTCATGAGTACCTCAGTGATAACTTAACCAGTCCTGGATTCGAACCTGCGACCTTCTAATCAAGGGGCAAACACCCTACCGTTACGCTACCAACTGCCCAATCAATCAAGCACATTATATTTAATGCCATTTACAAACGGTTGCTTAAGAATTATTTTAGTTTGCCAATTTGTCTTGACTACATATCTTACTACATATTAATTAGGGTTAAAACTGTCTAGATGTTCCTTAAATGAGACCTTCAGGAGCCCCTCGAAGATTCCCATTTTTTTGGAATCACATTTCAGCACACCAGCCTCACTCATTAATGTAGCTACCAGTGGAGGAAATCTTAAGGGGATTTGTATCATAAGTGGCTTGCTTTAATTCCTAATTTCAAATTCCTTTGACGCCGCAGTTTGCTAAAGCTTGGGCGATTTTTTTTTTCACAGGAACACCATGCCACGTAACGGATCGACTAGCTGGTCCGTTTTCTATTTTAGACAGGAATTTTTACCGCTCGATTCCTATGGGCCTGCGCTGCGCCTCTCTGAGAGCTTCTATCACAGTTCCGGCTGATAGGCAACAAGGCACCTGAGACCTCAGTTTCCTCACCACATTATGCCTGTGTAATTATAGCACGTTAATTAAAATTTACCTCTATAGAAACTCCAGCTCGGCACACGCCAGGGTCCAAACCCCTACAGTGGAGCTGTGCACTATAGCCGTCCAAATCAAATCCCTCGCAGTTGATGGTGTTTTTAAAGATGTGAATTGTGCCGACTTGCCTCTTCTCGCCTCAGAACGTGTGGTGAGTATTAAGAGACCGGAAAACAGTGTACAAATCCGGTCTCGTGCTTGAATGATCAATGCCTACGCAGTTCTGATTTCCATTCCAGTCTCCAGTGGATTCTTTGCAGGGAGGCGATAACCCACATGGTGGTTGATGGAATCTGAGCCCACCTTCCTCTCTCTCACTATTTCCCATGAGGTTCAGAAATCAATAACACTGCACAGGACCTTTGCATACTCCTTGCAGAGGAGTGTGCAGCAAATAGATCTTTTTGTTTTTCGTGCAGTAGCTAAATCAGTGTCTTTATGTGATTTTAATGTGTCTAAATCTGTGATCTTGCATCATTTTTGGGCAAAAGCTCTCATGCAGACAGCTCATTTAGTTGTTGAGGGGCCAGAGGAAGGAAGAAGGCCGCGAGGCAGGCTTGTAGAACCATTTAGTAACCGGAGCTCTGACATGACGCACGTGGCAGTGCTGTTAACTCGAGAGTGTTGAGCTCTCATCCCTCCTCACAGAGCAGACCTTCTTCTGTTCTGTTCTGTTCTGTTCTGTACTGTACGTAGTAGGATTATAAGATGTTACCACTTTTGCTTTAAGCGCAGTTGGACTCAAATGTCCTTGGATAGTCTTAATACTGGAGACTTCTGCATTGCTGTAGCTCTCATGGGTGTGACTGTTCCTCAGCAGATCCCTGATAGGTAACATGCATCAGCAGTGTTGCTGATAACATGTAACGTTTACTTTGAAGATAATTATGTGTCCATTCTTCATATTAGTCATAGCAATAAGGCTGGATGACTTGAAACCGTCCTACACAGAGCACTACACACACTCATCCTATTCTCCCACAGACCTGTGGTGTACAAAGAAGCTGTAAAGCAAAGATTGCTTACAAAAATGACTCCAGTAAAAAGTTGACATAAAATACCTTATATTTGCAGTATTTTCTGGATATCAAAATATGATACCAATTCTCAAATTCCAAATTATTAGAACCTTGCAGTGGCAGAAAATCAATAGTCCCATTGGCACACGGCACCCAGAAAATGCCTTGGGTGTGTGGTACAGTGTCAGTATCAAGACAGAAAAATATAACATTCTTCTATCATTGCAGATAAAATTAGGATGCAAAAGTTAAGAGGTAACAACAGTTAACAGAAATGTAGGGGAGCGTAATGATCTTCTGATCATTTCTCAAGTCATCATCATGACACTAATTTTTGGGAATTGTCTATAATACATCTAGTGCTGGTGGCTTAGAGGTAGAACACATGCCGAAGGACAAAGTGAAAGCGAGTGATTATTTGTCATTGTGCACACACCACAGCACACAGTGCACTACAACGAAATGTGACCTTCATTTGACCCATCCGTGGCCAGCTGACACAGGCAGCACTCAGGGAGCAGTGCTTGGGGATGGTACCTTGCTCATGAGTACCTCAGTGGTAACTTAACCGGTTCGGGGTTTGAATCGAGAACCTTCCAATCACAGGCGCTAAATGTTATGCTACCAACTCCCCCAGCCAACTCACTAAGAAGTCACATGTTCAAATCTCACTACCAGAACTACCATTATTGAGCCACTGAGCCACATCTGCTGCCACCAAGGCATCATATGGATTGATAAAAAATAAAACACAATGAGATAGATAACAGTAGACTAATTGTTTTGGCAGTTTTACGGTCATCAACACCTTACAACTCTCATTTCAACGACACATCTACAGTGTTTATTGGTAGAATAACATGTGCATGGGCCATTTCACGAAAAGTAGCGAGAGCGACTCTGTACAATGTGAGAGAGAGACAGAGAGAGAGAGACTGTGTGCCTTGTTCGTCTGTGACATGGGAAAGGACTAGGAACCAGTTCACAGGGAAACATTTCCTGTTGTGCCCTTTTTTTTACTTTTCATTGGCTATCTGGAACAACTTCCTGTCTCCAGCCTTAGCTCGGCTGTAGTGTCCGGAAGAAAGCCTTTGCTTACTACTCACCCGACTCAGACATGAGAGCCATAACACTCTTGTTCTCTCATCCACCCGCCCCCCTGTTTTCCACAACACCGACGATCATATGTTCGTAATTCTATACAATGACAAGTATTTGTTTGCTTCATTCATTATACAGAATGCATAATGCCCTACGGCTTGTCAAACCCTCTTTGTGCATTTGAGCTTCCTTTTCGTTTGCGGATGATCAGGTTATTTTTCATGTAAATATTTGCAGACTGGTTCTTGGCCTGTCAGGCCCGTGACCACAGGCCCGTAAGTCACTGGAAAGGGCTGCTTAGTTGAACAATGCAGTTCTATAACTTGCCCACTGCACAGCGTACCTATTAACTTCACCAGCAGAAGCAGAGATTTTAATGAATGTTTGAGATGAACAGAGCTAAAGTCGCACACCTACAGTACGAGCTGGATGTTTAGACTGGAAGTGCATTAAGCATCGGTCTAGATCTGAAGCATGGACTGATTAATGTAATTGATTTTCTCTCTCTCTCTCTTGAGAAAATAACAAGAACAAGTTATTCAAATTCATATTATTTGTAATATTTTTATATTATAAACCTACATACATAATGCATTTTCTAAGCCTAACCCCTAAACCTGACCTAAACCATAAAATATGTCTAGTTCCAATCAAGAAAATACATGTTAATATGCTTCTTTCATTTACTTCAGCTTAAAAAATAATCAATGCAGTTTCTTTTATTTTTATATATACAAACTTTAAAGCACAATCAATTTAACTGACGTTTTTAAGCTTATAAAAGTTGGTTGAAATTTCACAAATTATTGTTTTAAGTAAATAAGCAGTATGTTAACTAATTGACCAAATCATTAACGGCCATGTGTCTGTAACTTTAACCTTCACATACAAAGAAATATATTCTATGTAAAATCTTATACCAGCAAAATGTTACATGCTACAAAAAGACAGTTTCTTATTTTAGTGAAGACATCTGATAGTGACAAGTTGCTAAAGACAAGAACACGCACGGCTGCACGCACTCACACTCATCATGATGATTAGCGCCGGGTAACCCAACACCATATCCTTGCATGCATCTGGACCAAGGTCACTACAGAGAGACACCACCACCATCACCCTGGATACATAATGAGATGTGTGCATTTCCCCAGGGCTCTTTGCGTGTGTGTGTCTGTGTGTGTGTGTGTGTGTGTATGTGCAGATCTATACTAGATCTCAAAACACAGTCATGTCAGCGCTCATGCTAACTCGGAATCCCATACGTAAAGCCATACATGCACACATGCTCGCTGATTAACTCATTGATTACCATTTCCTGTTTTTCTGGGCCTCGGTGTACATGTTGCAGGGCGGCAGCTTCATGCATCTCCCCCACTCCCGGCCCTTGCGGCAGGGTCTCGGCAGCGTGCGTGTGAGAGTAACTAGGACAAATTGGTGTTGCCGGTCAATGATGTTTACCAAGCGGTGTGACACAATACCCATTTACATCCCCCCACAAACGGATGTTGTCCCGTGTGTTTACTGTGTACCAGGTCTAGCTGTAGGAGACGTTCCCAACAGACAACCTATAGGCATCGTGCTGACCGTGCTGGGTGTGGTGGTGCTGGACTTCTGCGCAGACGCGGCCGAAGGACCAATACGAGCGTATCTGCTGGACGTCGCCGACACCGAGGAACAGGACATGGCCCTCAACATTCACGCCTTCTCAGCAGGTGCTTATCGGGGGCACCGTCTTGTAAAGTAAATGTGCTCAGAGGGACTACCTTTCCAGCAACATTCTCTGTTTAAAATGTATGTGGAAATATAAAAGGAGATGCATGTTGGGTTTGTCTCATTTGTCTTGGTCTTTCTTCTAAAAGAATATTCTTAGAACTTTTCCACTGCTATTGTAAGGTGACAACCCATTGAGGACCTGCATGAGCTCAGATTGTGCAGCTAGAACCAGTTTGAGTGCCAGTAGTTACATATATTTACAAAAGTTATCATATAAGAGGAAGACAAAGTTTGACCACAATCCTTCTCCATCACCAGCCCTTTCTGCTCATTATCTGCCATTATTGCCCTCTTGGCATTCAACATTTTTGCTTGGGCACTAGCTGGACTTGGGGACAGACTTTGGAGATCATTGGTTTAGAGAATTTACTACATTCTCACAGCCTGCTTGACTGCAAATGCCTACTTTTTAAAGTCTAAATCACAGAACCCATCCTAGTGTAACCATCTGTTGTTATACACAATCTGTTGATCACCCTCTACCCTAGTCGGTCATTCCCAATTAAGCAGTGATACTGACATGGTAGTGGCATCGTAAGGTTTGTTGGTTTTTTTAATATGTAAACAAAAGTTTTTGTTAAGATTCAAAAAATTGGGCTAAAACAGATCACTGGCAAAGAGCAAAAGGACGACAAGGATGTATTTAGAAAGTTTGGTAAAGGTGGACACACCCTATGAAAGTCTTAAAACACTATGAGGCAAATGCTAAGCTTTCTGTCATATCCACTTGCTTGTTTCCAGGACTGGGAGGTGCGGTGGGTTACGCTCTGGGTGGCCTCGACTGGACACACACCTTTCTAGGCCGGACCTTCAAGTCACAGGAGCAGATCTTGTTTGTCTTTGCTGCTTTGATTTTCATTGTGTCTGTGGCGCTGCACCTGTTCAGCATCGAGGAGGAGCAGTACAGCCCCCAGCAGGATCGTCTTGACGAGGAGGCTGACACCGCCTCCTCTGCCAAGGTGAACGGCGTCCTGGCACTGCATGAGCCAACGCTTGACCTAATCCGCGAGGATGAGCTGTACGACCCCGATGAGCATTTGGCACCTTCGGCTGACGGTTTGTCGGAGCGAGAGCTGGAGCTGGACTTCCTGGGCATGGGCATGGTTCGTAGCAAGAGCGACTCTGTCCTGGCCATGGCCGACGCCACATTGGTGGAGCACCTGGACCACGAGCCACTATTCCTGCGCCAAATCGAGCCCTCCATCTTCCATGAACGCTTGTCGTCCTATCATGGTTCCCCTCCGCGCCGTCCCAGCACCACCAGCAGCCACTACAGCAGCCAGGAGCTTCCGCCCAGTCGCTTCAGCCGCCTCTCAGCCTTCCTGTACGATCTGGAACCTGAACCGGAGGGCGAAGAGGCTCCGCTTCACTCTTCTTCCGGAGATTCCAAGGCTCCCAACGGTCACCTGGCCAGGTCAGGCGGAACAAACGGGCACTGCCAACCCCACCCAGCCTCAGCTAAAGGGTCCGCCACTAATGCTTCCATCCGCAGGCGACGCCACACCTTTTACCGTCAGTCGTCATGCACCTTCTCCTACTACGGGCGCCTCGGCTCGCACCGTTACCGCTACCGGCGTGCCAACGCCGCTGTGCTCATCAAGCCGTCGCGGAGCATGAACGACATCTACGAGATGCAGCAGAGGCAGAAGCGGGGCCAGAGGCAGAGGGCGCGCCACCAGAGCGGCAACACCACGTCCAGCGGCGACACCGAAAGCGAGGAGGGTGAAGGGGAGACCACTGTTCGTCTCCTGTGGATGTCCATGTTCAAGATGCCCAAAGAGCTCTTGAGGCTCTGTGTCTGCCACCTTCTCACCTGGTTCTCCATCATCGCCGAGGCCGTTTTCTACACCGACTTCATGGGCCAGGTCATCTATGAGGGAGATCCCACGGTAAGACTGTTGAATATCTCCTAAATGACTTTGAAACCAACCAAGACCTTTAGCAGAGACATAATTCTTTGAGCTACTTTGACAGATTCAGTCATCAGCAAGCTCATAGTGTAGGTCTAAAATGAAAACATATTGTAACATCGCCCGCCAAGCAAGAAGCGTCAGCTGGTTTCGTCACAACTTTTACTAACCCTTACAAAAATGTTTGTGGCAGGTTTGCGGCAAACTCATGGTTAACTTTTGGCAAACAGTGGAGTGTCATTGTTGCCAGAACATTGCTGCAAGTTTGCCACTAGTGGCTGACAATGGCAAACTTGCAGCAATGTTCTGGCAACAATTACAAAGTGCCACTAGTGAAACGTATTTGACAGAAATTTCCCCAAACAATTTTTGTAAGAGAAGCGCAATATCACTGTGGCTGCTGTGGGCTGTAGCTCAGGAATAAAAGTGTCAAATTTGCCTTTTTTGTGATTTGATATGAATGGAAGCGACGGTGTTTAACCAGTTTATAATATTGTGTCATGCTGATTCCTGCCTCCTGACCTGAATTGAAACAAAACCATATTGCAGGAGACTTTATGATGTCTGCAGACATCAAATCATTGTTACCTCTTACAAACATTTTAGGCTTCCGGTAAACAGTTGCCTTTAGCCTTTGGCAGTGTTGCCACAAATTTGCAGCAAGTTTATATTTTCACATGCAAATTCGGTTTGGACGGCACGGTGGCACAGTGGATAGCGCTGCCGCCTCACACCGAGAAGGTCCTGGGTTCGAACCCCGGGGGTGGCCGTAGGGTCTTTCTGTGTGGAGTTTGCATGCTCTCCCCGTGTTCGCATGGGTTTCCTCCGGGTGCGCCGGTTTCCTCCCACAGTCCAAAGGCATGCACTGTAGGTTAATTGGCGACTCTAAATTGGCCCCGTAAGGTGTGCATGTGAAGTTTGATTGTGTGAGTGTGTGTGCCCTGCTGTGTGTTGGCGCCTGCCTAGGGTTGTTCCCCGCCTTGCACCCGTAATTTCCCAGGATAGGCTCCGGTCGCCCCTGCGACCCCGGTTGGAATTAAGCGGTTTGGATAATGAATCAATGAATGAATGAATTAGGTTTGTGGCAAACTTGTGGTGGACTTGTAGCAAACGTTGTGCACCTGGCAAATTTCTCACCAACGGTTCACTACAAGTTTGCCATTACTGGCAAATCACTGGCAAATACTTTTGTTATTAGTGGCAATCTGTCATCGTTGGCAGAACATTGCCGCAAGTTTGCCACTAGCGGCTGACAATAGCAAACTCCACAGTTCGTCACAAATTAACCACAAATTCGCCGCACAACTTGCTGCAAACATTTTGCTTTTGTTGAATGGATAAAATCTGGTATCGCGATGAGACAAAATGGAATATAATAATACTTCAATTTCTAGTGTAATTATGTAACGAAACATTGAAACAGTAGTTGCATGGTGGAACGTAGTGTTTTAAAAATATTCTAATTCTGAAATGTAATCTTCTGACTGGATTACTAAATGCTACAGTATATCATGGTCATTTATAGTGTGAATCCGTTTGATAGGTTTTAGTAACCATTTCTAATTACAGAGGTATTTAAGGTTTTGTAAGAACACTATCAATCTGTTACTGCACAATTAATCCCCCAGCATTTAATGCTAATGCCCGCTAGGTAATCCTAATTCCCACTAGCGCTTGAAAGGAACATCAATTCCCATTGGAGTTCTAATGGAAATTAGATTTGTCTACCACGAATTAGCATTAATTAGCAACAGGAATCCATTAGAAAGAGATTTGCATTCATTATAGCCCTTCCTCCTCAGGAAGATAAAGGTTGTTGAACAACAGGTGTCAAATGCAAAGTAGCAAAGTGCACAGTCAATTGAAAACCAAATATAATACAAAGGGACATTCATACATGAGGGGAGAGTGAATCAAGCAAACACCGGCGCACTGTTCTAGAACATAAAGCCCTGTTGTGTTTTTATTTCCAGGCCTCTGCAAACTCCACGGCATTGCAGAACTACCACAAGGGTGTTCAGATGGGCTGCTGGGGGCTGGTGATCTACGCTGCTACTGCTGCTGTCTGCTCAGGTGAGTTGGGCATTTAAGGTAACCAATTAAAAAAAAAAAAAGCATGGGCTGCCTTGCCGAGTTTGAAAAAGGACGAAATATAAAATATCCAGGAAATAAATATGTAGTTCCATTCCTTCAGATCATTCAGTTTTTTTATGAAATCGAGCGACTGAGGTTCGCCGAGATGCATTCCGCGTCTTGCGGTCTTATTAAATATTAAAACTTTTCTAAAAGTTTCTCTGTACTGAAACTACATTTTAAAGGCAAATACTGCACTTTCATATGTATGTAAAATATTAAACATTCATGTAGTTTTTCGACTGAACCTGCCTCTTCCCCCTCTAAAGCTTTACTGCAGAAATACCTAGACAACTTTGACCTGAGCATTAAGGTCATCTACATCCTGGGCACGCTGGGCTTCTCCGTCGGTACGGCCGTCATGGCCATCTTCCCCAACGTCTACGTTTCAATGGTGATGATCAGCAGCATGGGCGTCATCTCCATGAGCATCTCCTACTGCCCCTACGCTCTGCTGGGCCAGTACCACGACATCAAAGAGGTGAGAACACAAGAATTAAAGTGAGAGATTCTTTGTCATTGTGAACACACCACAGCACATGGTGCACTACAATGAAATGTGACCTCTGTATTTGACCCAACCATGAAGGAGGCAGCTGACAAGGACAGAGCTTGGGTACGGTATCTTGCTCAAGAGTACCTCAGTGGTACCTTTACCGGTCTGGGACTTTACATTGGCGACCCTCTGATCAAGTGGCCGTTTTAGAGATGATTTTGGATTGACAGTTTATTTGGTGAAATGTGATCACGATGTGAACAATGTCGAGTATAAATTTCACACTAATCGCGTTGGTCTCCCCTCATTCACAGTACGTCCACCACAGCCCGGGCAACTCCAAACGAGGCTTCGGCATCGACTGCGCCATCCTGTCGTGCCAGGTTTACATCTCCCAGATCCTAGTGGCGTCGGCGTTGGGGGCGGTGGTGGAGGCGGTAGGCAGCGTCCGCGTCATTCCCATCGTGGCGGCTGGCGGGTCCTTCCTGGGCTTCCTGACCTCCTGCTTCCTGGTCATCTACCCCGGCGAGAGCGAATGCACCAAGGGCGATCAGAACCGGGCCCTGACCACCAGCAACGGACACGGAGAGAACGGGACTGCCGGCGGCGTCACGGAGAAGCCCAGCGTCTTGAAGCTGACCCGCAAGGGCGCCGCAACCACCGTCACCTGCAAGGCTGAGTGCGAGTCAACGCTGTGATGCGGGAGCCCAAGCTTTACCGTCGACTTTGGGCGCCACCCGGGGTGTTTTTTTGGGGGGGAGGGGGGCCCGGCTGTCGTTTCAAGCTTTCGTTGGGTTTTCTGTTCCTTAAGGAGAGTATGTTGCGGATCTCAGGGCTGCGGTGGGGAAAGACCGGCGTTCCTTCCCTCTCAGGGCCTCCAGGGGGCAGCTCTGGGCAAAACTCTAAAGAGAGCGAGTGAGGGCATTCTCTTTTTCTCTTTCTCTCTCGTAGCCTCACTTCTTTCTCTTCTAGAATGCACTGCAGTTGAAGCTCTTACTTCCAGTTGAAGCTCGAGAGAAAGTCAAAGCGAAAATCCAGTATAAACAGATATTTTCTGTATAAAGTGAATAACGTGGAACCTCTGTGTTTTCCGTCTGATTCCTTAGGAGAGGAACGGATTACCAAAAGTTGTCTTGAGTGTGTGAATCGAATGCGACTGGACTTCTTCTAGGTTGTTCAAGACCTTTCTCTTTTCATCCAAAAGGCTTCTTCAATTCTTCAGAAAAAGTCCAGGTGCCTTCGATTTAAGCACTCAAGACTAGCATGTCCTGAACGTCTGAGAACCTAAACAGACATTACCAAAAGTCATTTAGTCTCAGTTTTATTATTTTCAACTACCTTGACTCTTTATAAGAAGTCACAGTACACAAAAGTGGGGTGGAGGATTTAGGAGGCAATCCAAAGTTTAGACTAGAGACCGAAATCGTTCTTCGTTTCGTTTAGTGTTGTTTCATTCGCAAAGGACTGCTGTGGTCAGTGCTCGGAGAAGTCACTTCTCCATTTCCCAATGTTTCTCTGCATCACTTTTGCTGTCCGTTCCACCCTTGATTATTTCTATCCACATTTCATTTCGCTCCAGTCTGTCTTAACGTTGGTGGAAAACGCTTTACAACTCTGCAAATTAATCACAATGCTGTGATTTCTGTTTCAGACTGTGTACCAAATGGAGATTTTTTTTCTTTAGCGGGAGGCTCTACTTCGACTATTTTTGCGATTGTAGCAGGGTGTTTGAGTTGTCGCCTTTGAAAGTGTGCCAGCGTTGATTGTATCCGAGTGCCTGTGATGTTTAGGTGCAGGAGAGCAGGACGACGCTTGGGAAGCATTGGGGTCATGTTACGTGGTGACAGCCCCCATTTTTGCGGGCAGCACTTGAACTGTGCAGCGGATCCATAATTAATGTTGCTTCAAATTGTTGTGTTTTTTTTGTTCCGTCCCCGTCACGTCGTCTCTCGTGTCCCTCTCTCTGAATCGTGAATCGCACGCTTAAATCTGTGTACATCGCCACCTTGGACTGCAGGTTGAAAAAGCTGGGTTGGAGTCTCCAGTCCCTCCATCTCTCTTCTACTCCGTCTCAACTTACACCCCCCGGCTCGGACAACGTGATACACAAGTGACGGAGGACGTCCTGGTTTTCACGTGGTTTGCCGTGTCCAAGTTGTCGTTACAGTTGTCGTGTTTTCCTTTTAGACTTTTTAAAAAGAGACTTCTGGGTACGTGCAATGGTGCGACTCCGGCCTGCTCACGGAGTGTCGCTCACCTGACCTCGGTGGTCAAAAACCCTGAGAATTTCTGCATTTTACTCAAAGACTGGAGCTTAGCTCAGACTACCTGTTGGGACATTTTAGACACGATGCTACTTCCTTTTCTTTATTTTGGCTATCCAGCACGTGGAGGACTTTGACGCATGTTGAGCACACCATGAAGAGGTTTGTTGTTCCTTTTGCAGCAGAGTTGTACCAATATTATGTAACTTTATAGAGTATTATAATCATAAGCTGAAGCCTGGTTTTTTTTGGGGGGGGAATGTTCATTAAAAAAATGAAACCAAACTTGAAGATTACACACACACAAACACACCATCTTTCTGACAAATCAGACGTAGTTGCAATAATAATGTTACCTGCCTCAGAACCCGTTTAGGGTGGCAAATATTTCTAGATAGTGCATGAGAGAACTTTGGTGCATCCTTGTTACTACAGACACGTTACTCTTTATTTAAGCAGCAATGACTTCGTTTTTTTGGGAGAACGAACTGAAAAAAAAAACTTGAAACGAAGCGCATCGTGCTTTTTCAATTTTTGTTTTTAGTTTTTGAAAAGACGACCGAGAAGTTGTGTGATGACTGGAGGAAACCTGATGTGGCGTCTCCTCCTGCGACTGGTTTTGAGGGCGAAGAGGTGGTTCGAGTCATGAATGTAACGCTTTATTGCTTTACTTCGAGCGAGAGATCTGACATTGCAAAGAACTTGCACATTACGGCTCCGGTTTTCCCCGACACAGATCAAGACTAGTCTTGGACTGAGACACTGTTGGTTCCACCTTTGACAATGAACGTTAGTTCAGG